>OZ010737.1:131271861-131676546 GCA_963932295.1 Tipula lateralis | reverse complement strand
TCATAAAGGATCTGTGCAAGTCACAGCTTTTCGTTTTACAAGCTTTTATAGATCAAGATTTGATGAGTAGTGTTTTTGCCTGTTCCCTAAGTCTACCCCGCTTTTAGTCCACCATGATGTCCTGGTTCTCTTTGGTTAAATAAGAGGTTTTTTTTGATACAAGTTCGAAGTTCCTGGGTGAGATGGAGTCTGTATAGTTCCCAGTGCTCCTTGAGTAGGTGATGGAAATATAACGGTATGGTGTATTCTAAAACCTTCGAGCCTAAAACACAATCCTACTGTAACCATCCATGATGGCGCAAGAGTAGTGTCACTACCTGTTTGGTCGGTGTTATGTAGAGCGAGTGTGGTATTTCAAAATGTTTTTTAATATTAAAGTTCTTTATTCAACTAAATAATGATTTAGTAGACAAATTGTCATTATCACCTGTTGTACCATAAAAACAAAAACGCTTAATCAAAAAGTTTTTACCCACTTAAATGACAAAACCAAAATTAATTAAATCTTCCTTGATTTTTGTTATACTCGCAAGTACAAGACTTGTATACTTTACAGTACCTACCATCAATTGAATTATTAATTTTATATTTTATATTTTAAAAACCCCAAATAAATATAAAAAAAAATTCAATTAATAAATAAAATATGAAGGTGGGTAAATAATAAAAGAAAAATTATGTTATTCGGAAAATTGTTGAAAAATTGCTTTAAGGATGAGCAGTGTACACGAGTATCATGTTTATGAAAATTCCATTTTTATATGTTTGATGTACGAATATTGTTCAAATCAAACATCACAAGTAAATTTTATAGCATCGTAAAAATTTAATCATGTTATGCAATTACGGATGACATACGATCCGTTAAAAAGACACTAAACTGGATTCGTATAAATTCGTTTTTCGAATGGAATCGTAAAACTTCCAAAAAATTTAATAAACAAACATATCTTGTTCTAACATATCTTGTTCTAAGCCCTGTGGGTGGGGGCAACCATGTTTCGTAAATATTTCGAACGAAACATGAGATCCATAGAATACCACCACAGTATCCAGAGCTTGTCGTAGGAGGCGACTAAATCTGGTTGGATCGCTGGGCTGACGACCCGCATCCGTAAAAAACAATAACAGTTAAAAATGTCAACAAAAACAAAAAAATCGGATACCGCCTAAATAACAATGACCCCCCGCTTAAGTACCCGGATACGAGATTGAGGATCAGCACGTGGAACGTGCAGTCACTAAGAAAACCTGGCGCGTTGGACGGCCTTATCACATGTATGAAGGAGTATCGGCTGGAACTCGTAGCGCTCCAAGAAACTCGATGGCCTAAAAGTGGAGTCCATGTGTCCCAAGGCTATACGTTGCTACACAGTGGAGATGACCTCGGAAATCTTGGAGTTGGCTTTCTCATTGGGCCGCAGGTAAAAAAGGCTGTGTTGGACTTCCAAGCAGTCGATAATCGAATGTGTAAGCTTCGCTTGCACATGAGATTAGCCAACCTGTCAATTGTATGTGTACATGCGCCCACTGATGTAAGCCAACCCCAAGATAAAGACTCATTTTACAATAATTTGGATAATCTGATGGGCTCTATACCTGAGCACGATATCAGATTGGTGATTGGTGACTTTAATGCTAGAGCTGGCCGAAATCAGACCGACTTATGTAACAACATAGGTCCGTACTCCTGACACGAAACTGCGACCGAAAATGGGGAAAGAATGATGTACTTTGCGATCGCACATGATCTCCAAGTGGCAAGTACATTCTTTCCCCACAAAAACATCCATTTGGAAACCTGGACACATCCACGTAAAACATCCCGAAGCCAAATTGACCATGTGTTGATTTCAAAAGACCGGGCTCGGGTTGTTCAAGACGTGAGATCGTATCGGTCGTCAACAAAATTCGTAGGCAGTGACCATTTTATGGTTGCTGCAAAGCTACGATGGAAATTTTCGTACAAGTCAAGGAGGACAGGAGAATATAAAACGCGATTCTCCTGTGAAGGTCTGATAAATGAAGAAACGCAACGAAAATATCAAGATCTTGTCAGCAATAGCATTTTAGGATCCAACTACCAATCTGATGATGTGAACAGTGTCTGGGAAGTATTGAAAACCTCGGTTGTCGATGCTGCCCAGCACACTCTCGGTATAATGAAAACTAAGCCCAAAATAATTGGTTTGATGAGGAGTGTCGTCTTGCTGTTGAGCAACGCAATATAGCCCACAATGAAGCGCAGACTCGGTTTACAATTGCAAGGAAAAACAAGGCAGTTCTTGCTAGGAGGACAGCTAAACGCATTTGTAGACAGAAGAAGCGCGAATGGTGGAAGGCCAAGGTCTTAAGAGTACAACAACTCAGCAATGAACACAACTCGCGTGGTTTCTTTAAAGGAATCACCGAATTGCACCATACCTTAAGATCTCGGTCAACTGCCATTCGGGACCAGGATGGAAACCTCTGTGTTAACGTCGATGCGGTACTCGATACATGGCGTGAACATTTTTCTGATCTACTTAATGTTCCACAGGTATCACAAGCTGTGTTTGAATACTCTCAAATACAGACCGCGGAGATGTTCATTGAGGATCCATCCTATGAGGAATTCACAATGGCCATGCAGAGATTAAAAAATCGTTCACCAGGGGTTGATTGCATTAATTCAGAGCTCTTGATATTCGGAGGGCTAACTTTGTGGAACTGTCTTTTCGACCTTGTTCGATTGGTATGGCGAAATGAAGTTATGCCTGATGAATGGAAAGTGGCCGCGTTATGCCCAATATTTAAAAAGGGTGATCGCATGAAATGCGAGAACTATCGCGGTATAGCTCTCCTTTGCACAGCATACAAGTTACTGTCTTACATAATCTTGGGAAGAATTACTCCTCTGGCGGAGGAAATTGTCGGTGACTACCAAGGAGGATTCCGTCCAAATCGGTCAGTCACTGATCAAGTTTTTTCGCTACGGATGATTCTTTCCAAGTACTACGAAACATCTCGCGATGTACACCAGGTATTCCTAGATTTCAAGCAAGCCTATGACTCGATCAATCGAGAGAGGCTTTGGTATGCGCTTGAATATTTAGGAATACCAAAAAAATATGTACATCTGTGTAAAATGACAGTAACGCAGTCACAATGCTGTGTTAAAGTTGAGAACAGGCTATCGAGAACTTTTGCAATCAATTCCGGTGTTCGACAAGGAGATGCGCTGTCCCCGATACTTTTTAATCTCATGTTGGAATACATCCTTCGTAAAAGTGAAACACCTCAGGACAATATCTTATTCCGACAATCCAATCAACTTCTTGCTTATGCAGATGATATCTGTGTGATTGGATTAACTGGCAACGGAGTGAAAGAGATACTTGATCCACTGGAACAGTGTTCAGCTTCCGTTGGTCTCAAAATCAACGAGTCAAAAACCAAATATCTAATCTCGGGTTTTAGAGACCAAGGCGCAATTGATTTCAGTAGTGGAAACCACACGTTTGAAGGAGTGATGAGATTCAAGTATCTTGGATCTCTCATCACTCACGATAATAGTGTGGGCGAGGATATCAAGGTCCGCCTTGCCGCTGGCAATCGGGCTTTGTATCCTCTACGTCCACTGCTGAAATCAAAATATCTTGCAAATACGGATAAGCTGAAACTGTACAGAGTGTTGATCAGACCCGTTGTCATGTATGGATGTGAGAGTTGGACCTTGACGGATGAGTACGAAAGATGGCTTCTAACATTCGAGAGAAGAATCATGCGTGTGATATATGGCCCAAAACGCGACGTCGATGGCACTTACCGAGTTCTTTTCAATCACGAGATCAGGAATTTAATGCAAATTCCTGATATCGTGCATGAAATCAAAGGACAGCGAATACGCTGGCTCGGTCACGTTCTGCGTGCTGATCCGAACCGAATGATACAGCGATCTTTAAAGGGAGAACCGCCTTTCGGTAGGCGAAGAGGTCGCTGTCGGCGACGATGGCTCCACGGCGTAGAGAGCGATCTGGTATCTTCCAACTGCTTGCAACAGTATGAGGATCTGGCTCGTGATCGAAACCGTTGGAGTCAGATTGTTGACACGGTACGGGCCAATAATGGCCTGTAAAAACCGCAAAAAAAAAAAAAAAAAAAAAAAAAAAATCTTGTTCTTATTTACAATTGTTCGACAAATTTGTTTTGGTTTATGGACCGATCATAATTCTCATAAACACAGATAAGAGGTTGGTAATGTTGTGCCATTAGAAAAAATCATTATAAAATCATCAAACTGGAAACTCATAAAGATTACAATTTTGTTGATTTTCATCGTTGTCATTGTTTCGTTTGTTGCTGGTGCTGACAAAAAACCAGGTATTAGGTATCGAACACCTTTGAGTTTTCCCTATTGTATGATTTTCTTGTCTTCAAAACTCAAAAGCTTAAATGTGGTAGTTTTAGAGATTTTTCTAATATCGTTCATTCTAATGTTGAACTAGTCTTTATATAGTTAAGCTGAATTCATACTTCAACTTCTTCGTTCATTCATTCATTCAAACAATTATTTCGGCAAATCATTTTTTGTTCCTACATTTTGTCGCAAGATATAGTTTAACCACAAATAATTACTACAGATAGCCTAACTATATGGAGAAATCATGTATACTAGACTGAAATAAGGGGAAATATCAATGCTAAAGGAATGAAAGAGACAATAAAATTCAAATATAGCCTTTTCATCCAGAGTACAATTATTTCCCCTTATTTCAGTCTAGTATACATGATTTCTCCATATAGTTTGGCTATCTGTAGTAGTTATTTGTGGTTTAACTTTAACTTTTTGTCTGAACAAACATTGAGAAAAAGAGACAACATGACACCAAAACAAAAAGATGCAAATAACAGCCATTGTTATTCGGAAACAATGGGATTAATTTATTTTAGTTACTGACAAAATCGTTTCCAGAATCGTTCTGAAACTTTAGCATAGTATGAATCGTCAAAACAAAATTAACGAACGAATGAATGAATGAGTAAACGAAAAAATCGAAGGATGAACTCGGCTTAAGAGAGGTTTTTTGCCAGATATTTTTTTTAAAGTTTTTTTACAGTTTTTACTGGCCATTATTGGCCCGAATCGTGTCAACAACCTGACTCCACCGATCACGAGCCAGTGAAGCCATCCCACAGCGACCTCTTCGCCTACCGTAAGGCGGTTCTCCCTTCAAAGATTGCTGTATCATTCGGTTCGTAACACCGAGCCAGCGTACTCGCTGTTCTTTGATTTCATGCACGATATCATGAATTTGCATTAAATTCTTGATTTCGTGATGAAACGAACTTGTTATGTTTCATCAACGTCGCGTTTTAAGCCATATATCACACTCATGATTCTTCTCTCGAATGTAAGAAGCTATCTTTCGTACTCATCCGTCAACGTCCAACTCTCACATCTATACATGACAAAGGGTCTGATCAACACTCTGTACAATTTTAGCTCATCTGTATTTGCAAGATATTTTGATTTCAGAAATGGACATATAGGATATAAGGCCCGATTGATAGCGGCAAGGCGAACTTTGATATCCTCGCCCACATTATCTCGATACTTTTTCAAAAGTGTGGTTACCACTACTGAAATCAATTGCGTCTTGGTCTCGAAAACCAGAGATAAGCATAAATCCATTATGATATTATGCTGTACGTGACAGTGACGGGAGTTACTCGTGAACTGCAAGGTGGCATTAATTGATCGCGAAGGATTGAATCAAGCTACCCGTTGAAGCTTATTCTTTTTCTAGTTGAGATGGGAACTCTGTATTATGTAATATTGTTTACTTAACTGAATTATCGAACGATCAATTCCATATCATCAGGCATGTGTGCCTGTACTTATATTTGTTGCATGGTGCTGTTTAAGTTGTGTTGCAAAAATTTTAACGAATTACAGATATTTGATTCCAAATGTTTTCGATTTTGTTTTAATCATTGTAATGAATGTGAATGCCAAATTTGTATTTTGTTCTGAAAGCCATATTATCACCTTTCCCCGATTCCCCGGAAGCGGCTTTATCCTCTGATTGTTGTTGCAATGTATACTATGATACATTGAAAGCTTTGGGAGGTCCTACTATAAGATTTTGATGTGTTGTGCTAAATAGAGTTGTCGGGGTCACCAATGACGTCATCAGATCGAAACAAGTGGCGAAACAATATTACAGAATACACAGATGCTATATATTCAATTGAAAAGACTCTACTTGCATAGTGATCACATGACGTGTATTTTTTATGCACGGTGTTTGTTTTATATTTGCATTTATATATATTTTTGTTATTAAGAGTAAAATAAATAATACGAATAAATATCAAATTTTTTCAAAAAAAATTATTTTGTTTCAAATTGAAGAAAATATTGTCTTCTTTACTCGTTCTTTATTTATGACTTTTTTGGGTAAAATAAAAATTTGAATCTGAAAACGCGCTTGCCTGATATTTCATTACCAAATCCTATTAACCATATAAAACCTTAATAAAGCTTTGATTTTTTGGGACTCAAAGCACTCCCAACTCTTTCGCGGTTCGCTAATTTATGTTTTACTTTAGCTATTACATAGCCAAATCGAGGATGAACGGGTTACCATCTGAACCACATGGATGTGTTGCTAGACAAGTGCTAGCATAGCTCCATGCCAGCCAAGTGCCGCAGCATTAATAGCTGCATTATTTGACCAGCCAAGCGAGATGAATCGAAGAGAACGTTCGAGGTTCAAATGTTGTTCTTTAATTGAAGCCTGTGTAACTTATCGTTAAATTGAGCGAATCTGTGATATAAGTGAACACTGACTTGACCTTGATATTTAGAAACAAGCAGTGTGAGTCGACGTCAAGGATCTTAGGCCAAGAAAAACTAAATCAAGTGAAAGTAGTGATACTGCATCCAGCTTTAATATCAACACTTTAAGTGGAAGATATTTTTAGGCTTCATATGCTTTCCATATAAATGATTATTTTTTCCGTGACCTTGACCGACAAAAATTGTGTTCCCAAAACTTACATCCCTATCGGCCATATCATATGAAACGACGAATCGATTACCAACAGACTACCCACGTCGTTTATAGGCAGGATATCTATTCACGCTTTCACGCGTATAGTTACAAAAATCTTTTAAAACAATTTTGTTGCAATGTCCTTCTCTCATACAGACAAATTAAATCATGCGGTCTATTGAATTGAATCATATACGAAACCTACCAATTTCATATATAGTTGTAGATGTGCTTGACTTTTAGGTATTCTAACTTGACAGTATAAATAAGGGCATTTACTTTGAATTATGTCAGGAGAATAATCAGGACGATAATTTGTTCTACAACATTGATAAGATTGTGTCTGAAATACCTGATAGTCAAGCACTTCCACAACTATATATAAAATTGGTAGGTGTCGAATACATATCAACCACCCATTGATGCAAAAAGCTAAGCCCATCACGATTTGCGAGTTGATAAGAAGTATATTGAAGTAAACTGTAGAAACAATAACGGATAAGCTAAAGAATGTAACGAAGAATTTTAAACAGAAATACTCCGAAGGTCGTTTGACAATTTAGAAAAAACAACCATATTTCTTTCAAATTTACACTAAACACTTGTCTATTTACACTATTCGGCCATTTGAAGGATGGAAGGATCGAACAAAATCACTCACGCGATCTAATTCTACAAGCGAGTGACGTCATAAAGGTATCCAAAAATGCTCTGAATCTCTCATATGGCACATTGTGGCATATTTTGAAGAGGGAGATTGGTTTGAAGGCATTCTAACTAAATACAAATTGTTTAAGAATTAAAGCCGGTTCACCTTTATTTGTGTCATTGATTTGATTTTTGGGCTTCAAATTGATCCGGTTATTATCGAAAAAATGTGTACAGTGATGAAACTTATTTGGGGCTGAATGGATACGTCAATATACAAAATTGTCGTATTTGAACTAACGAACAGCCAGAAGAAATTGCAGAGCTTCCGTCCTGATTTGGTGCGGTTTATATAGGCAGGTGACATCATGGGAAAAGAGTCGTAATTCTGTATATAAACGAGGGTGGACAGCGGGTAATCGTCAGTTGCACAAACTATAGAGAGTAATGATCAATGAATTTTTATTGCCAAAAATTCATGATATCGGTGTAGTCGACTTGTGGTTTCAATAAGATGGCGCAACATGCCACACAGCAGGCCAAACAATCAATTTATTGAAAGAAAATTTCAAGAAGAATATCATATCAAGAAAGGGATTCGTGATTCTTGTTATCTATCGTCGTTAGATTACTTTTTATGATAGAATCTTAAATCACTTGTTATATCGATAAACCAAAATCGATTCCTGTGTTAGAAGAGAACATAACACGCGTCATTAAAAGAATATCGGCCGAAATGCTATAAAGAGTGTTGGAAAATTGGACCCATAAGTCACAAATACAATTTTTGACTATTAATTGTTTTTAATGCATTTTATTTAAAAAAAACTTCCGAAAGCTCTTATTGGATCGCCCTTTATACGTGCTTTCCACCTTAATACAAATTTAAGCATTGCATAAATATGTACCACATATATGTATGTATCTGCAGTTATAATTTAATTAAATTTTTCTCGTTTTGTTTTATTAATTTAATAATGCAACAAATTATTATTCATGAATAAATATTGCAGCATAATTATTATGCAAATAGTGTTTCAGAATATTTTATAGTTGGATGCAAAACTGAATATAAAATATTAAATTTAATATTTGGGCGGGAAAACGTGTTTAAAAAAAATTAAATTTCAGCTTTCTAATTTATCTTTACTGCAGTTTCCATTATGGACGCCCGATCGTTGACATTGCAACGTCAATAATTTGCCTCAAGCTCAAGAACAAGCTATCCAGAGAGTATAAATACTGCTACTTCTTCAAACAAAAATAGAGTGGTCGCCTAAGTCATACCCGAAAAATTATTCAGGATTTAAAAGGCACAAATAGTATTTACCTTGCACTCGTCAGTCTAAAATAATGAATAACACTACAAAAATTCTGGTCCCATTTTCGCGTTGTGCAGCAACCAATATCTCTCATTTAAATTGTTACTATTAATAGCTGTATGGTCACAAAAACCTTATATCCCACAAAAGGACGGAATCTGTAACACAATTGAACAATTTGTTTTACGATTTTTTCACTATTGGTGTGTCAACAATCTTACTCCATCGTTTACGATCACGAGCCAGCTCTTCATACTGTTGCAAGCAACCAGAAGATGCCAGATCGCTCTCTACGCCGTGGAGCCATCGTCGCCGACAGCGACCTCTTCACCTATCAAAAGGAGGTTTCCCTTCAAAAACGCTGTATCATTCGGTTCGGATCAGCACGCAGAATGTGACCGAGACAGCGTACTTGCTGTCCTTTGATTTCATGCACGATATCATGAATTTGCATTAAATTCCTGGTCTCGAGATTGAAAAGAACTCGGTACCATCACCGTTGCGTTTTGGGCCATATATCACACTCCTGATTCTTCTCTCGAATGTAAGAAGCCATCTTTCGTACTCATCCGTCAAGGTTCAACTCTCACATCCATACATGACAACGGGCCTGATCAACACTCTGTATAGTTAATCCTTATTTGCAATTAGATATTTTGATTTCGAAAGTGAATGTAAAAGTTATAAAGTCAGATTACCAGCGGCAAGGCGAACCTTGATATCCTCTCCCTCATTATTATCGTGAGTTATGAAAGATTCAAGAGACTTGAATTCCATTACTCCTTGAAGCATGTGGTTACCATTACTGAAATCAACTGCGTCTTGGTCTCTTAAACCAGAGATCAGATATTTGGTTTTGGACTCATTGATTTTGAGACCAACGGAAGTTGAAAACTGTTCCAGATTGTGATATATGTGGAACATTTAGTAGATCATAAAAATGTTCACGCCATGTATCGAGTACCGCGTCGACGTTGACACAGAGGTCTCCACCCTGGTCGCGAACGCCAGCTGACCAAGATCTTAAGGTATGGTGCGATTCGGTGGTTATTTTAAAGAAACCACACGAATTGCGCTCAATGCGCTCAATGAGTTGTTGTACTCCTAAACCTTCCTCCATTCGAGCTTCTTCTGTCTACAAATGCGTTTAGCTGTCCTGCTATAGCAAGAACTGCTTTGTTTCTTCTTGAAATTGTAAACTGAGTCTGCAGACATTGTTCACTTCATCAGATTGGTAATTGGATCGAAAAATGCTATTGCTGGCAAGATATTGATATTTTCGTTGCGTTTCTTCATTTACTAGACCTTCACAAAAGAATCGCGTAGTATATTCCCCTGTCCTCCCTGGCTTGAACGAAAAATTCCATCGTATAGCTTTGCAGTAAACAGATAATAGTCAGTGCCTACGAATTTTGTTGACGACCGTTTAGATCTCACGTCTTGGACAATCCGCGTCCGCCCTTTAGAAATCAAAACAAGGTCGGGATACGGGATATTTTACGTGGATGTGTCCATGTTTCCAAATGAATGTCTTTATGAGGAAAGAATGTGCTTGCCAGTTTGAGATCATGTGCAATCGCATAGTATATCATGCTTTCCCCCTTTTTAGTGGGCGAATGTATATGTACAGTGGACAGGTTGGCTAAACTCAGGTGCAAGAGAGGCTTACACATTCGATTATCGACTGTCTGAAAATCCAGTAAAGCCTTTTTTACCATTATGCCTAGTCGCGCGATGGACAATCGATGATATATACGTTCTCTCTTCCAATCAAGATTTTCAGTAAGCCAAGTGGCTGGTTAGTGCCCGATCAGTTCCAATCAATAATCCACTTTAACCAAAGAGTATCTTAACTTAAATCTTAAATCATTTTCAATTGTTTCCCAATCCAGAACCACAAAATTATTAGGAACTATTTGAGATTATTAGAGAACTTATTAGAGATTATTGGAAGATTAGTCTATGCCCTTAAGTCCCACTTAAAGTCTTCCCCAATGTATCTTAGTCGAAAAGCCACGGAACAAGCAGAATATGAACTGTAGAGTGGGTCTGACAAATAAATCGAAGACAAAACAATTGTAATGTCTTAGCATGCTATAATCTGTAGACTGATCAATTTTGCCAGCCAACTTGATTTAATCACAGATCACAAGTATGCATAAGATAGCATAGGAAAAACGATCGATCTGTAGATAAATATTAGCATTTATGAGTTAATTCCCACGATGTTACTATCTAAAGTAACACCCAGATGTTTGATGAACTCTGAACTGGTGATTACCTGAAATTGTAACGACTAAGTCATCAGCATAGTTCTAAGCAACAATTCCATGTTGCATAAGTTAAACAAGTAACTCGTTAATGATCAAAAACCACAAGAGAAGTGATCTGTACGTAATCTTTCGGATCATAAACATAAACTGCAAAACCATCCAGTTCGGTCACAACAACACGAGACTGAAACATGCAATAGATCGAATTCATGAGACCCCTCAGTGATGATAGAGAACGAATTACTGATAAATTACTGAGATAAAATGAATCCTAGTTCGTCATCCTCTTATTACAAAAAAGTTGAAGGGGTCTTTTAGAGTTATGTTAAAAGAATTTTAAAATCTTGCTGAGTTGGTAAAAGTTCTTTATTTCGAAGTTCGAGTTCAGAATTATACTTAAAGGTAATTGAACAAAAGCAAACCTCTGTTTGTTATAAGATTCTAGAGCTTAATTCTGGATTTCCAATTCCAGTTATGTTATATTAGAAATATAAATGCAGGCCCTAGTCTAAACGTCAGAATGAAAAATAGGTTACCAATTATTGAGTCGTCGGTTGTAGCTTAATGGTTAAGAGAGTTTCTCATCACGCGGCGGTCTCGAGTTCGATTCTTGCCGTTGACCAAAAATTAACATGCCACCGGATGACATAAAATGCGGTTGTGTGGAAAAACATTCGTTGGGCTGACCACCTACAATGTGCACCAATCGTTAAAATGGTTCGTAACGTCTCAGTTGAGACGCGGTAAGGGCCGTTTACGACCTCTAAGCCATAGATTATTAATGCTTGAGTCTAGTTCAGAAAGAAGTTAAAGTTATTAAATTAGCCAAAAATTTGTATACGATGTAGTGAGTAAGAGGTAGATATATAGCTTAACTTATTTGAATGTATAAAAGAATGTGATAGATATATGTTATTTGTGCACTAAGTCATCCTATATATACTGTATTTACTGGTAAAGCCACACAGTTGGGATGAAAAGTGAATAACTAAATAACTAAACGCTCCTGTTTAGTTATTTACAGAGGTTATATTTAAAATTTAAGCTTAAACCAAAGAGAATAAATATAAAGAGGAACATCTTATATGCACCGCGGTTGCATATAAACTAAAAATATTTCTGAGTTATTTAGTGATGGCAAACGAAATAGGATAAACATATATTTTTTATTTCGTTTTCACTTTCGAACGACAGCAAAACAAAATATTTGACTATTTCAAAATATCGCATACTATTTCATATTATAAATTGTAAAATAGAATAGATTGTCAAATAGTTTTTTTTTGCTGTCGTTCGAAAGAGAAAACGATATAAAATTTATATTTAACCATAAGTGTTCAGGTCTGCTATGCCTGAACACTGATAATACCCCTTTCTTGTTCTTGTTCCATCCAACAGCCCCCCTCCAACGTGCACTTCACTTATCTTATGTGTTAAGCCTATGGAATACAAAATGCACTGTCATTAACAAATGTTGGTAAAAACTTTTTATCGGATGGATATTTTATTGGGATATCCCGAATAATATTAGCTAAATGAAGTAATTATTCATCAAAATTTGAGGTTAGATTATACTATACGAAATTCAATATGTAAATGATGTAGTACTCCGAAATAAAAAAGCTACATTTTCTTCTTTGGAAAATCAGGCTCCAATTGGGAATTAACACTCGATCTGATTCTTCAAATGCAGTCCAAAATATCAGGTATCCTGAAGGTCGTCAGATAGGAGACGTGATTCAAAGCAGTGCAATCAATCGGGTAAGGGTATGAAGGATAGGAGCAGAAAAAATATTCGTTTCTACTTCTCCTCTCACCACACTGTTAGCAGTTTGCATTATTCCATATTTTTATTCGGAACACGGGGCTGTTAAGATAAGCATGTGCTGTGAAAATATCCAGCGAGATCATTGAAGTGTGTCTATGATAATTTAATAAGTGCTGTGATTTTTGATGATTTATTGTTCCAAATAAGATTTTGATAGATTTTCCATCTCATCTGGTGTAGACCAAACTTGACAGTTGATATCTCTCTTAAGAGATTATAACGTCACTTATAGAGCGGACTTAGGTCGCACAAAAGTGTAAGCTGCACTCACACGGATCATTTTATTAGCTCCAATACGGTTAAAATATAGTAGGTCAATCGTCAGAGAATACAAAACAGCCAAAAGATGTGACAGTTAACTGAAAACTGCACTAATGGATATATTTCTGGTTCAGTATTCTAAGAAGAATCGATTTAAAAGCCAATATTGCCAACTGAACATTTAGCTGTCCGGATTTTAATGTTCAGTACTGTATCAACGTTAAGTAATTATACGGCACCTGTTGACCGCCATTAAAAAGTCTCATTTTATTTCTTATCATGGTTAAACGTTTAAAGTCGTTTTAGAACTCAGTTATATACTTAACAATTAGAAGTCTACTTGCATCTATATAATATACACTCCTGATCAACTAAATCACTCCTGATCAACAAACTTTGGCGCGTACAAAAAGGCATAGTTTTTGAAACAACTTATAATAGTACGTTGGCCGACATATGCCATCGATCACTTATCAAACGTGGCCCTAAAAAAATTTCAGACCATAGTTTCATTCGTTCTTTCCTTAAGATCATGGATACTACACCAGTTTTGGATTTATTCAAAGAAGGACACAATCAGTTGATTATGAGAATTCGCTCGTCAGCTAAACATGAGCCAATTGTCTGTCTCATGAGTATCCAGCAGGTTTCAAGAACTGATACTTTCAATCTGAGACTATCGACGGTCAATTTACCCTTCTTACTTCACTGTAAATTCACTATCTGAATGGTAAAGATTTACAGCAGAAGGTAAGACAAGACGATGCCAAAAATTGACACCACGTCACCGTAAAGAGTGGAGAATATGCTACATGGCTGACATATCGCTTAGAGGAAAAACAGATCTTCTTCTCTTACTTGATAGATACTGTATCGAAGATTTGACCGCTCAACGATATATCGAGTATATTCTCTTGGATGGTGTCCCCATGGATGAGGTTGAACTCGAGACGATGAAGGGGACAGCTATGGATGAGGAGTGAATGTGATCCCCCAAGTCGTTGACAAAATCTTTTTTTTCTAGTCTCTCCTGCTCATTGATATCCCTTCCCAGACGTACACTCACAGTTGCGAAATCTGTTTGTTCTTCTTATGAAGTCCAAAATATCCAAAATACTCCAGGTCGTCAGTTAGTCCTCAAATATGAATTGTGATCTAAAGCAGTACAGTTTATGGGAAGAGTATGTAGAACAGAAGTGGTCAACAGTTTACTCTTCTCCTCCCCCACACTCCTCCGCGAAATCCTTTAAGTGTGTCTATCATAGTTTAAGGATGACTGGGATCTTTGCTGGTTTACTGATCCAAAAAAGATTCTGCATATTCGACAGGAAATGAGGCTATTCCATCTCTTTTCGTGCAGATCACCAAAGTTATAGTCAATTTCTCATTTCAGAGATAATGACGTCACTATCAAAACGATCAGGTCCCACAAAAACGGCAAACGAGATTATGGGTCTAATCACCGAAACGTATAGCCAGTACACGCGTCTGGGTTTCAGGCCCCTTGTTTTTCAGGCCTCTAAATGTTTTTGCCAAGTAATCTTGCGATCTAACCAGATCCCTAGGGCAAACTCCTTGTTGTCCAGTGATTTCTCAATCCGTTCAACGATTTCATAACAAATCTGCCGTTCTGGTATGCGTGTTGTTGGGAATGTATGGATTTACTAATAGTGAATGGTACTTAAAGTACCTATCAACCAGTCGCTCATTTAAGCATTTAAGTAGAAAAGAAGACAGGCTTTATATAGGTCAAAACGTTTTGCCTGGTTATATCTAGGCTAATAATAGGTCGAAAACTTTTGGCCTGGTCATATTTAGGCTTCCCATCCTTCGGACTGAATACTCCCGAAGGTTGGGAAGTTGGTGTGGGAGTTGATTTCCATCCACTACATTGGAATTATCACTTTCGGGAAAATCAGTTTTCATTAGTACTTCTAGAGCTCCCTGATTTGTACTCGTGTAAGTTCCATCAGGTTTCACTAGAGTTTCGATAGTGACCTTCATGCTACCAACTTCATGTTCTTGGACTCTCTTTGTGAAGATTTGTACAAGTCCTAATCTACCGTTGAACCGGTTTTGTTTCCTGTCTAACCAATTCCCTAGTCCACCATGGTTTCTCAGTTATTTTAGGCTTACTTATAGGACAGCACTCCTCATAGGCGCTGATTAGTGCTTCTTCGAGTTTTCCAGCTGCCCATTTTATTCCACCGCACTTACTGATTTTCACTACTGAAGGCCGAAGTGACTGGTTGAGATAAAGTCTATGTTGGGTTTCTTGGGTTCCTAAATTCTCTAATTTCAGATTTATCGCTGGCTAGAGAGAAGAAGATGTAACGATGGTCAGAGTTACCATCAACGTCAATTAAGGCCATCCAGATGAGAGTTTTTCACTAAGACTCCGTGAGGCAAGAATACCAATTACTTCTTGCCTTGATGATGTCAAAAAGGTAGGTCTATTGCCCACATTCAAGATTACCAGGTCAGACGCGGATAAGTATTCCAAGAGGGAATTCCTTCTATAGAGTTAGTATCGGTGCTGTCCCAGCATACGTGATGTGAGTTTACATCGCATCCGGCAATGATTGGAATATCATTACGATTTGCGTACTCTATGGCTTTGGTAAACTCTGGAGTAGGAGCATGAAGTTCCGAATCATATGGGAAAAAAGTAAAGGTCACTAGAACCTCACGTCGTAACTCATGTTATTAGTAACAAAAACACAGGATCTAGGTTTTGAGGAGGTTTCACTAACCAGGAGAGAACCTGAGGTCCTAGGATTAAGTCCTTTAATTTTGGTCCCGTAAACCCACGGTTCCTGAATCAAAAAGACATATTTCGATGGGACAAAAATCATTATAAAGTCAATGCGGGAACCACCAGCGTAATGTTGCAGACAGTTGGAACGGAGTGATCAAAAACCGCCATCTTGTGAGCGCTGAAGGTTTGAGTCAATTTAGTTGCTCGGGAGTGTAGTTTCATCAACGTGCTCATTTACACTTAATTACTGTATAGTGCATTACCAACAAAACGATTTTATTAAGTTGTTAATTTCGTTATCACCATAACATTGCATATAGTAGCTTTCATTTGAGCTTTTATAGCTTTACTCGTATTTAAATGTGTTTGTTAAATTGCCCATTTTAATTAGATTTTTAAATACAATCCGATGAAATTTATTAGGTTACGGATAATAGAAGAACATTAAATGGCTTGTGGATACATAGAATCGAGTTGAAATGCTACGACAATAAATTATTGAGGATGTTATATGTATGTGTGTATGTACCCGTTGAAGACAATAAAACTTAAATCTTATCGTAGCTCTGTATAAACAGAGCGAATTGGTCAAAATCGATACGAATGTCTATATAAACAATTTTGGTTGGCTTATTGGGTCACATTGATTCATGTACACAAAGATTACAAATTCGATATAGCAATCCAATGAAACGTAAATTTGATATATACGTACTAAAGATATAAGACCCAATTTTAACATGGATTCAAATAAGATTTCGAAGACATTATATGCGAGATTAGAATGCAGAACATAGAACAAGAATTTCTGAAGTAATTTTCACGTAGAACATAATATATCAGATATTATCGTACGTTTTTGTTCAGCTGATTATTTTTTAAAATTTATGGACTGTGGTATAATAATGATGTCAGCTAAACGAATACTGGTAGCAAAGCGTAAAAGGACCTTTGTCCTTATCCATCTGTGTCTATCTCAGCTAGTATAGCATTTTCCGGGCAATAATGGTCCTCGGTTGCTGAGAAACTACCTCTAGTAAGAGAGAAACTTCCGTTATAAGAGCAACGGAAGAAGGTAGCATGGAGATACACCTGGTGAACATTTTCAATGATAATCAATCTCCATATTAAAGGTCTGTAGCACTTAGGAAGCGGTACACTAATATACTCGCTCAGAATAAAGCTTCTGGGAGGAAGACAAAGATATTTCTGCCATAAAGGAGACTAGTACTCTACGGTTGCTTCAGAAAAAACAGACTAACGCTGGGCTGTTAAGAAATTGGCTTGGGAAATAATAGCCCAACAAATAAATCAGGAATAAATGTTCCGGTGTGTGGCAAAAAAAGGGATGTTTCGACGACAGTTCTGGATTTCAAAATTCAGAATGAAAACCTTCAAAGAGGTTACGCAGTCAGAAATTCAGGAGGAGATTCTTTAAACAAAAAAAACTTAAATTAAAGTTTTTGCCAATAAAAGTAATCCATGGGAAGGAGCAAATCTTATGGTGGGAAGGCAAAGGAAAACGAAAAAGAGGATTAAAGAAAGGAAACCTCTTAGCGAGAGGGACAGTGAAGAAGGCACAGACAAAGGTGACGGACGATAAAAATCAGTCGTCGACGTCCGGCCAGAACCATAGGATGTGAACCTTAGGATAAACTTGCATCATTATAATGCAGCATATGATATCCTTAGCCTTATATTTATCTGTCAAAACAATGGCCTAGCCTAGTTGAGGAACCATAGACGGTAGGTCATCAAAGTACTACCAAAACAAGCAGTAAGCTTATTCAAGATAAACGTTCAAGAGCGGCGATTCTGATCACTTCGCAAGTAAATTTCATTGCATTTCAGAGTCCCTCTCTGTGGAATTAGCAGCACTAATATGGTTGGAATTGGAACTGGGAGGGAAAGAGAAGCAAGAGGTGATACTAGACTCTGATTATTTTCCTGGAGACTCAGAGACAACGCCTCCGTCTGAATTTAAGCGCTTCATTAGCCTGATCTAAGAATAAGGGATTGAACCTCGTTATGGGGCACGATTCAAATACACACATTTGAAAACAAGTACTTCTTGAGAAAATAATCCTACTATTACAAATGCAAATAGGCGCGAGGTTCTAAACACGACTTCTACGTGGGTCCAGGTGAAGTGGATTACATACCTCACAGTACAGTTGGTTATGTTTTTCACTCTTAGTAAGGGTAAGATGGGCTATTGGTTCATTTTGAGAAGATGGGTTTTCCCCATGCCTCCTCCAGAATGAAAGGCCGGCCAGTCTAGTCTAAATTATGTGGGCAAGCTATACCTATAGCTATATTCCTAAGCTCTGTAAGAACATTAACGTGGTCTTTATACAAAAAGGAGCAGGAGAACTACCTGATACCGATCAATGGCGTATCGATCACTTAGACACACGTAGTTTCTTCTTTAAACGATGGAAAAACTTCTGGATACACATATATGAAATAGGACTCTTGTAAAGGATGTACTGTTTCAAAACTAATTAAAAATCCAAATCCTAATTGGAAGCTAGAAACACTAAAGATTTATAAGAGGGCAACGAAAGAATTTTAGGTCTGTCATCTATTAGTCATTCAAAATAATCATTAGGCCCATGATTATCATTAGGCCCATGATTACATACGCTTCGACAGTATGGTGGCCTGAAACTGAATAAATGGAAGCGCAGATGGATGTGCTTCTAAGGGATTGATCCTTCTGCACCTGCAGATCAAAACAAAGGCCTCAAATGCAGCCTTAAGGATACAGACTAAAAATAGCCTTAAACCATGAAATAATATTGGCCACCTTAAATTCCTAATACAGTTTCAAGCGGACCAGTCAATAATTATTCTAAATCTATGCCAGCTAAGCTGGACTTCAATAAATCCTTCCGCTCAGTCAAACCGGATCGGGAATATTGGAGCATAGAAAAACTATAAGTTGGAGAGGGAAACTTTCCTTTCAAAGGGATCAACCATATTACAAAAGAAAATGCATGTCATAGAGCTCTGTGTTATTGAACGCTTAAACACGGGTCTATATTGTAACGGAGAGGCAAGCGACTGTGAATAAACTGTCAACTACATGGTACTAACCACGTATACGACGAAGATGCATTTTTATGACATGGACGAGGAATCAGTGGAACTAATCCTGTACCACCAGCGATCTCAACGTCTAAAAGAGAAAACTTTAAGCTCGAATAGAGTGATTCGAGCTTAACCCACCCAAAGATAATATTAGGTTCATTGGGATTCCGATATCGATTTAAATAAAGACGGATTTAGCTCGAAAGATCCGGTCAAAAGAAAAATAGTCGTGGTCATTGCAATATTTAATGTTTGAGTTCAGGGAGACGTTATACCTGTTCGACGGCTTAAGCGGTGATGATAGCCACTTTCGGCTTGAGAGTTGAATGGATATATCTTGAAATGTACTATACTGAAATTTGCCATGAAAACCGGTACAACGGACGATTGAGACAAATCTTCACATAGAGAGTACAATAAATGTATCCGAAGTGAAGAAACATCGAAATGCACATCTGTCTGTGAGGAAGTTGATAGTCTTACGGCAACCGCTAAACGCAAGAAAGTTCTCTGTGGTAACATGAAGGTCGGTATCGGAACTCTAGTGAAACCTGATGGAATTTACACGAGTACAAATCAGGAAGCTCTAGATGTACTAATGAAAACTCATTTTCCCGAAAGTGAGAATTCCCATGGAGTAAATGGAAATCAACTCCACGCCAACTTCCAAGTTTCAGAGATTGGAGCTTGGTGGCGAAGGTGGTGACAAAAGATAGAATCCGATGGAGCATCGGTTGTTTCACAAAATTTAAAACACCAGGTTCAGACGTGATATTTCCGGGTCTTCCCCAGGAAGGACTAAAAATTATTCTAGACCACCTTGAACAGATCTTCAGAGCCATTTGGCCCTGGGATACGTTTCTATATGGCCAAGTAAAAAGTTTTCAATCAGCCTGTCTTCTTTTATTCTAAAATGTTTAGAGCGAATGGTTGATGGGTACTTTATGGACAATGCACTATTAGCAAATCTCATACATTGCAAACAACACGCATATCGAAAAGGCAGATTTGTTGAAACAGCACTCCATGAAGTCGTTGGACGGATTGAAAGATCACTGGACAACAAAGAATTTGCCTTGAGAGCGTATCTGGACATTGAAGGCGCTTTTGACAATGCGTCCTTCAATGCAATGATCTCTGCAGCTGAAAGACATAGAATAGAGACCACACTTGTTCAGTGGTTTAGCGTCATGCTTAGGTCAAGGAGAATTACTGCAGACTTAGGTTGTGATACGACGACGGTGACCACCCGAAAGTGATGTCCTCAGGCGGAAGTTCTGTCTCCACTCTTGTGGTGTCTTGTGGTCAACTCACTCCTAGGATTTTTCTGCCAGGGTAATGCTGATGATATCGCCGTAATACTGGTAGGTACATATAAGAATGTAATATGTGACCGCACATGCAAACTGCGATTAACATAGTTGTAGCCTGGTGTAGTGACCAGGGTCTGTCATCAATCCTAGGAAAACTGAGATGGTGCACTAGACGCAAGAGTCTTGGAAACTTTAGTCTTCTAAAAATTGGAGCTCACACGATACTTCGGAAGTCAAGTATCTGGGGGTCTGGGGATCGGAAGAGGAATCTTGGAAAAAACACATAGAAGAGAAATGCAGCAAAGCATGCAAGATTTACTGGAAATACAAACAATCATTTGGTAAATCCCATGATTTGAAACTTAAACGCATGTACTGAACGCTATACGTTTCAGGCTATACGTTTATTTGGTGCAATTCAAAAATAATATTCTTAGCCTTTCTGGATATGTCAAATATGGAGGGAGGTGGGCTGACCTTACCCTGCCCACATGCTCTTAGGATACTATGGTGAGGAACCACGTCTTCAGGAAATTAATTTGGGTAACTATTACCGAAAATCACACATGGGGCTATAATAGTCCATCCTACTTCTCCGGTGACGGTATGATGATCTTTACTGACGGATCAGTATGGTGTAATCTAGCTGGCGCCAGGTTATACACACAAAATCCTAAGGTCGAATTATCTATCTCCTTGGAATGCACGCCACTGTTTTTTACTACAATTTAGAGAGCAGCATTCTCTGCAAAGTAGATGAACTGCAGAGAGCATCGTATCTGCATTCTTTGCTACAGCCAGGCTGCTCTAAAAGCAATTGGTTCAAATACTGTTTCATCGAAACTTATGTTTATGTTCTGGTGTGGGGTCCACTTTTGTGAGACCTGAGTTAAGGGAGTGACGTCATTATCTCTTAAACAGGAAATTGAATATCACTTTGGTGATCTGCACCAAAAGAGATGGAATAGCCTCATCTCCTGTCGAATATCTAAAATCTTCGTTGAATCAATAAATCAGCAAAGGTTTCAGTCCTGTGACCTTGCTGGGTTTCATGAACTTGCTGGCTTTTTTCACGGGGCATTGCATCCTGATTAATGATATGTTCCGAATGAAAATTCGGAACATCGCAAACTGCGAACAGTGTGGGAGAGGAGAAGAAACTGTTGAGCACTTTTTGTGCTCCGGTTCAATACTCTTAACTTAGACTGCACTGCTTTGGATCATAATTCCTATTTGAGGACCAACTGACCTTGATAATCAGATGACCTTGAGATCAGATGGACCCGGTGACCTAGGAGATACTGGATATTTTGGACTTCATTACAAGAACAAACAGATTTCGGGACTGAAAGTGTACTCTGACTTATACTTGTATAAGCAGTAACAAATCGGACCGTGTCACTAGTGTCATAGTCCTCACCAGTGGCAATCGCTCACAATTTATAGAATTTACTGTGTGAAATAAATAAATATATAAGTTTGGCTAAAATTGAGTCGTTTGTATCTTGAACTGCGTCTGAGGTGTCAATAATCCAAAAACGAACTGAGAGGAAGAATACAGTATTGTAATTGTAAGATAGCATTCTATAAAAAGTCTTTAAGCGCACCGTCAGCAGCAATATATGATATTACAAACTTATATGATGATTATTGAACCCAAAAAAATATTTTCAATACCTTGAAGGTAGATATATTAAAGCACAACGAAAACTTTAAGCTAACTTGTGTCGAAAAAAAACTTTAAATATCTTTCATCTTAAAGTTGCTTTTCTCCTTCTTTTAATTACAATTGTTTTTGTACGAAAGTTTCATTAGTATGATAACAATGTTGATGCTGTAAAACTTTTTTGTCTTTAAAAAAAATTACGAAAAGCTTTGTGTGTATGTAGTGGTGTTCAAACTAGTATATATGTATGTACAGTGTGCAGTGAAGCTCCATAATTCTGGATAATTTTGTTTATAGTGAATTTTTTGAGGATATGTATGTTGTAGTTTTGGTGTGTATACCCGTGTATGATGAAGTTGTTTATACATCCAACTAAAGTTTCAACGATTTAAAGTTTGCTTTGCAAAAAAGTTAGTATACGAACAAAAAAAAACACAGAAAATAAGTAAAAAAAAAAGCTTTTCAGTGCTTGAGCAAAATTTGTATCTTTTCATTAATCACGTACGAGTATATACGAGACCCATTAACTAAAAATATTTACTTTGTAAATATGTGAAGTTGCAGACTGGAAATTTACAGTAATCAAACTTGCTTTGTATATATGGTAAATCGCTAAGGTAAAGTTAAAAGAAACAAGCATCCAAGATAATTTTATGGATCAGCATTTGAATTAGCATATTGTATAACTTGGGAATAACTTTTTATGATACAAAGCTAATATGTTGTATGATGGTGCTCATCAACTTACATCAGTTGAGTTGGCCTATACCCTACATTGCAAAAACTAGTAATTCAGAACTATGAGCTCTCGAAATTTTTGAGCTCATTTCTGTGAAAATTGGGCATATGAGTCAAAGTTGACTTGGTTTGTAGTGTACATCATTCATCCACAAATTGACCCCAAAATTTTCAGACCATATAGTTACAATGCTTCTCACGAATATACTTTAACCAAATCATCCGGGTGGTTACTTATTTATGAGCTGACTCTTTAGTGAGAACACCACTCCGTATATAATCAACAGTACCTCAGCCCTCCAACTTCGATGTTATCTCGTTACTGAAAACGGTGTACGATAGGACGTTAAGTGTAAAAAATTTAAAAATACCATCATTTAGGCGAATTTACGTTTTTTTATCAATCCTGTTGGAAACAATGCTGTTACGGATACGGGTAATATCTGAAAGATGGAGTTTAAGAAAGCGCAGTATCAATGCGTACTATTTATAATGGCCAATCAAATTTAACTACAGGATGAACTCAGCGCATGACGGAGATGATGATAAATTTGATAGGGTGCCCCCTAAATGCAGACTATATATACAGTAGAAGGGGACATAAATGTCTTAATGAAGCAGTTGATAGTGTCACACAATAATTGACAGCTAAGAATTAACTGAGAACTTAACCTAAAAGAGTTTAAAGATCGATGCCAAAAATTTGGAGTAGCACTGCAGAGGTTTGGTGCATACATAGAGTGACTTATTATCTGATCCTGAAGCTCAAAATAGATCTTTACGGAAGGTAGTGATGCACATATAACAACAACGTGTATTGTTATATTTACAGGATCTTCACTTTTAGCGTGTGAGTTAATGAATGAGACTGCCTCTAACATGTTAGGGATATCAAATGCATTGAATCTATATGTCAAATCAGAACATAAAGTTTTCTAGTAATATTTTTACAGTAAATGCGAAGTGTCATGGTGATAAGATTTGATACAAGAACAATTTGGAACATTATACATCCAATGAGATGATTCCAATTGAAATTGGTAGCCGATTGAAAGTGCATAAATTAAGGGAAATAAGAATGTGGTTATACGAATGCGTAACACGACTTCTGTAATGAGGTTATGGTAAGAAAAATTGTACATAAGGGGTTTTTGGATGTGAACTTCATTTGAGCTATATTGGATCATCAAGCATAATGAAGCTTCCTCACTCAGCAAGTAGTAGTTTAGGTTATGGGTTGTATAAGCCAGTAAATATCATTAAGCATGGGAAAGAATCAATCAATCAGACATCCGAGAAAATAATCGAGGTTTTGAGAAACAGAAGTATAAATGAGAGGTAGATCATCAAATACACTGTAAGGCGTGTAAATTACACAAGTTTTTTACATGTAAAAAACGTGTAATTTACATAAGGTTATTTTTTACATTCTATATGTAAAAAATGTAAAATATAATTTTTTCTAAAAAAAACTGACATCACTCTCTTATTAAAATTAATTGTACCTAAAGCACCATCTGTTAAAATATCTTCTTACTATTTTTCGCATAGAATTTGTGAAATAATTAACTGTGTACCTTTTTGTCGACTACATACTGAATGTCTCAAGTTTTTTGATAAAGATTAAATTTTTTTTTGTTGGGTGGTTACTACCGTCAATTTAAACGGTATGTAACAATATGTATGGCTATAGGTCCGATTTACGTAGAACTATCTGCCTACAGTACTGAAATGGATGATGGATCGGCCCATGGATTCTAAACTCAACAGGGGATTCAGATGTGTTCAATCCCACCACCGATCGCACCGTGTGTTGTCATTCGAACTCGGTATCTCCTGCTCCAAATGCCACAACTTTAACCACTGCGCCACCTGGGCGGTTCATTATTGGCTCGGGTGAAAATGAAAGTATATGCTTTCCAACTTATAACGTGAACTTGAATAGGAACGACGGTTTTTTTGCAGTATTTTGAAATCGATCCAACTTTTTCAATATTTTTTTTACAGGATTAGCAATTGTTTAAAATTACATAATTTTATAAAAATAAATTTGTAGGCCAGAAGAATTTTATTTTATTTTGTTTTTTCTTAAAAAGCGTGATTTTTGTTTGTTTCACTTGAATAGAAACGACCATATTATCAATAAATTTGAAGTGTTAGCAACTTAAACTTAAATTAAATTAATTTTTTTAAAAAAGGTTACCAATTTCACATAATAAAAAATTAAATATGGGTCGAGAAAAAAAATTAGTAAGGAAGAAATGGTTCAAGTACTACACAGCGAAAATTATTCTCTATAAGCAATTGCAGATAAAATAGGCAGAAGTAAGATCTTCAAGTCATCTTCAATTTTACAAAAAATCCAAGAGAATAAATATGGCTCAAACAATAAAGGCCGAACTGTTAAGGCCACATCTGCAGCCGACAAGCGGGCCATACTAGGGGCAGCATCCAATTGCGCACTATTTTATGCAACATTTAAGCTAGAATTGGTGTGGAGGCGAGCCGAATAACAGTATGGAGAGTGATTAAAAAAGCAGATCACCTTATTCGAAGAAAGCTCCAAAAGAAACCACCTCTAAATCAGGAGAGGAAACAGAAAAGGTTGCATTTCTCGATGCAGCATATGCAATGGGCTGAAAAATGGAAACGTGTCGTTTTTTCTGATGAGAAGAAATTTAACCTCGATGGTCTCTCGATGGGTTTAATTATTATTTTCACGACCTTCGAAAAGAGGAAAAGTTTTTAGAGAAACACCACAGCCGGGAAGGAAGCGTTATGGTGTGGGGGCTATATCATTTTATGGTCCGGAAGATTTGTCATTTCTAACCGGAAAAATGACCGCAGCAACTTACAAGGGCATCCTCAAAGAAGTATTTCCCCGCTTCAATGATTCTTTTGGGCCATTGCCATGGATATACCAGCAAGATAATGCCCCTATCCATACAGCTAACACAATCAAATCATGGATATCGCAGCAAAATGTAGATCTTTTGCCGTGGCATCCGTATTCTCCTGATCTCAATATCATGGAAAACGTGTGGGGTTGGCTGTCTCGGAAAGATTACAAGGGTGGTCGATAGTTCAACAGTAAAGAAAGCCTTATAAAGGCGATAAATGAAGCCTGGAACCAAATTTCTTTAGATTATTTAAAATCTTTGTATGACTCCAACTCAAGCAAGTTGTATGAAGTTATTTTTAATAAGGGAAGTAGTACACATTATTAAAACCATGTAAACTCAATTAATTTTTAAAAATAAATCGAATTCAATTTAATTTTTAGTCAATAAAATAACTTTTTATTAAGATTAGTTAATCATTCTTATTCAAGTGAAACAAACAAAAATCACACTTTTTAAGAAAAAACAAAATAAAATAAAATTCTTCTGGCCTACAAATTTAATTTTATTTAAAAAACCGTCGTTCTTATTCAAGTGAACTGCAGAGTATATGTTAATTAATAATAGGCAAAGCAAACTTTGGTAAATTTTTGACATTAAAAAATAGATGGCACTGCGAACGATGTCTACATGTAATTTACGTTCTATATAATTTACGCTGTTTTGTTTACATAATTTATATAAAAAATGTAAAAAACGTTTTTTACTTGTAAAATCCTAACAATGACCAAAGATAACCTGGATTGGAAGCACCTTATAAGGTGATTATACGAGATTTAATAATGAAATCTATCAAATTAAAAGAGGTTTCACAGCGAAACAAAAGTGGGATAATAAAATAATTTGGGATAATAGATTGAAGCAGAAGGAAGATCGAAGAACTGCGGATCTATATCGAAAGCATAAATTTAACGATTCTGTTACATGTAAACTTTTAACCATTTCAGGCAGTTTCAAGCAAATTTTTTGCGACTTGTTAATAAACCACCAGTTGTCATAAAAATTCGAATCCTGTTCACTCAATCAATTCATGACATCTCAAAGCCTAGAATTGATGACCAACCGATGTCAAACGGGGCTTGGAATTTAATCCAATGGAGCAAAATATGTTCAATAAGCAGAAATGTCAACGCGCATGAAAGAAATAATATCCATTGGCCTTGAGAGAAATTTGACGTGGCCGTTTCATATCATATATCATCATAAACTATCGCAAATCCACTTATCTCTTCAATGAGCTTAGGCGTACGCCGTTAGGAACTCATCATTTCAAAACGGCCGCAAATCATCCGCAAGCAAATGGCTCACCTTAATATAGAAACGACTCTTAAGTGAGACCTCCACTGCCACAATCCCGAAAATAAACACATATCACACATCACACATATCAACAATTCTTTTTGGCCTTCGTTCAACGCAAATAGAAAATTGGCCAGCAAAACTCGTTTTCAGTATACGCCATCAAAAAAAAACACAACAGATCTGTGATGGATCCATGCGCGACTTTTGTGCAACGACGACGGCTTGGTATTGCAATAATAAATGCATTCATACTGGGAAAACTTTGACTAGCCTACTGAAATTCGTATATATGGTATGTCGTATTGCATATATGGTATGTTCTAGCGAATTATAAACCTTTACTTTAAATTTTTGATTGAGTGATTAATTTCTATTGTGACTTGATAGAGTAACGAATTCTTATTTAGTTGTGGACGTCACATTTCCTTCCCAAAAATGAATTTCCCCTCCGATTATGAATAGTATTTACCATATTTAAGGGGATTCAAAATTTGCACCTTTGTGTGGTTTGGTTTGTTGCAGCATGAGACGAAGTTCCTGGTAACAGTTTGGGGCATAACGGTATATTCATCATACGGTATTAATTACGGTTACCTGCGTGATTTCAGCTTTTGAATTGCAAGAAATTTCTGAACCTCCTTGGTTGTAACAACAAGGTAATGATCTTATGGATGCCTTCCCATTGTGACGTTGAGGGCAACGAAATCGCAGACAGTTTAGCTTAAACTGCTGCTCGCTTATTTTTCATTGGTGAATCAGCTGCTTATTTATCTCTTCAACCTGAAGCTGACCAATTACGTTGTTTAGTGAAAAATGATAACTTAAAAATATTCGACGAATGTCTTGAGGATGCTGATGATAGCTTACACTTTATCAGCAGTTGTTCGGCTTTTGGTCGCATCAGATTCCTTTTCTCCAGTTCCAGGAATATTCCTTTATATATGTACTGTCTTCACCAGTTCAAATTGTTCCAGTTTACGGAGGTTTCAGAACTGTTCGCTTTGATGGAATCATATGTTTGCACCATGGCCTCCTTGTGGCATTGGGTGCGGCACCTCAAAAGGTAGTAGGCAGTCTAATCTAGCACCGCAAAAATAACTTTTCACAATTCCATTGTGAAAAGTTATTTTTGCGGTGCTAGATTAGACTGCCTACTACCTAATGTGTTACGCTCTAAACATTCAACCGACTATATGAAGGGTTCATATGATTGTATATACGCGCTAATATAAAACGTTTTCATGTATATAAACATCGACCAGATAAAATTGTTAAGCAAATATTGATTGTCGTATAAATACATTTCTGAAATTGCAAACCCAAATTTCGATCATTGAAGCTCAAAATAATATTTACAATATCAATTTATATACAAATACCTACATATGGATATGGGGTATAAATTTTAATTTCCTCGAAGAAATTGTATTTGCTGAAGAAGCAAGAATATCATCGTATCGATATTCTTAGAAATGATGTTATTGGGAGAGTATGTTTGCAGTCGTATATGTTATACGCCCATAGACAGAATAACCCAATTATTACTGCCAATTCCCCCATTTGTTTGACATAATCGATTATTCAATCTGCTTACATACATGTAATATTCTATACTCAAGTCATCCTGACTAATACTATGATTTGGAACGTCTGTTTTTCATATATAATTATATCGTAAAGCTAAATGGGGCTGCATCAGTTCCTTACATATAGGCTGTCCCAATAATCGGTTTAGATTTGACATATCGGTTATTTTGGCTCTGGCAACACTAATGTTATTCGTGAATCGAGAAACGTGCTTTTCGCATGTCGGTGGGTTCATAAACAGCATTTGGGGATAGGAAAAACCACAAGGGTATGTGGAGAAGACAACACGTCTATTACATTATTGGGCCGTATGTCTTCAAAGATGAGGCCGGTGTGGCCGTTACAGTCAACGGAATCAACTACCGCCACATATTAACATCTCGTTTGTGCCCATATCTTGAAGTTATTGGTTTGGACGAGCTTTTTTTCCAGCAATGCATGTCACACGTGACTTGAACCTTTGTGAAGTTGGCCCATTTTGGGTCTCACAATATGATTTTTTGATAGTTCTGGTCTTAATCATCACCAGTGCAAAGTATTTGACTATTACAATGGGGATCTCATAGCCACAATTGCCCATATATAGCTTATATTGAAATGAAGTGAACATTTTTAGAATTGCTATATATGAGTCATTGTGGCTATGAGATCCCCATGTAATCGTCTAATACTGTGCACTGGTGATGATTAAGACCAGCACTATCAAAAAATTATTTCGAAATCAATACGTACGATGTGTACTTTTATTAATTTTGTTCAGACTGTTTGACTGTAAATTTTTACTGTTGTGATACAATTTTTTTGGGGCTGACAGTTTTTATATATCACGATATATATAGTTTTTTGGGCTGACATCAATAATATGTCGTAATATAATTTTTTTTTTTCGGCTGACACTAAAATATGATATAAATGTCATTTTAAGTGTTGCCATAGCATTTTTTGGGGTTGAGTTTTGGGCCAACTTCACATACATGTGACTTGTCCAGCAAGCAGCGGTGATTTGACGCCTTTGGTTTTTGTAGGGTGCCGTAAAGGAGAAATGTTATACGGACAATTCAAAATGTGCTCAGAAATTGAACTGGCCGAATGAAGTACGCCGATTCTGTCATTTGAATGAAATCATTACATGCCACACATCGGCTATTACAATAGTGAAACTGCGTCAAAAATTCTATGGTCGCAATATCAGTCGAAAGGAGCTGTGATTTGATGCCTTTGGATATTTATTTGTGCGGTGCCGTGAATGACAGGTGTTATACGGACAACAAATAAACAATGGTGCATTTGAAAACGAATATTGAAGCAACCATTGCCAAAACAGATCCGCACGCTCAGAAATTGGACCGACCGAATAGAGTACGATAAGGTCAGCCTCGGTTATTATTTTTTCCATAAATAACCTGGAGGATTGTACTACCAAACAAAAATTTGAATCTGAACTACTTATTGGGACACCCTTTATACTTTCAACCAATTTCTTATCTTTTTTTTTGCGACACAGTCGAACGAATTACTCCGATTTAAGGAATTCTTATTATACCAGATGGTGTTGATTAAAGCCAATATACGATAAAATAGTTAATGAATAATTATATGGTTAATCCAACCATAACGAACGGCTCATTAATAATTTCTTAATCAATCAACGAAGATAAATCTGATTACATTTGGCATAATCAATCAAACAACGACAACTCTAATAAAATCCATTTAGAAATTAGGCAAAAAAATTCCTACGTCATTTGTACATTGTACTCGTACTCGTATACCTTCCCCATCCCAACTTATCCCCCCTCGAAAATCCAAAAAATGTTTTCTTATCACTCTGAATTATACGATCTGTGCGAATAAATTTCTATTCATATTCTTAACAACGTACATATAGACATACATATCCACATATGATTATATACAGAAAATAGTAAACATGGGTGGTGGCTGGTGGATTGGCACTTTAGATTGAATAGAACAAAATTTTTTTTTTACTTTCAAGAGTTCGTGATTTTATTTTGTATTTTTGTTTAACTATACAATTAAGTCGGAGAGAGAGAGCGAGATAACATTAGACGTGAGCTTTATTCAATTGTACATATACAGGTTGTATAGATTTTGGGGCTTTCGGTTTGGCACAACAGAACTATCAAAAACTAAATTATTCGTTCTATTGAAATTCTATAGACGGTTCGATGGATTTGATGTTGCTTTATATATCTGCACCCATACACCATCTGAGCTGATGTAAAATTGAAAAAAGCTTCAAATTCAACAGTTCACAATATGTGTACGAGTATACGAATCCAATCAATAAACGATTTTTTTATTTAGTTTTGACTTTAAGTTTGGAATGGGTGGATCATGCCTACATAAATAGGAATGAAAATTCTATTGTCATAAAGTTTTCTTTCTACTGTACATAAAAGTATTTTTGCCTTTTTGGTGATGTGTATAAAGATAGATGTTGGAGGATATATCAGAATGTTAATAGGAGAGCTTTCAGTATAGAGATAAGGGTCTCGAGATTCTATAGAGCGAAATTATTTCAAGGATAACCTTAAAAGGAAAAAGAATGGAAAGGGTTTCCAAAATTTCTCGCCACAGTAAAGTTTCGCCAAAAGAGAAAGTAGGTATCATTGGAATATCTAATTATTCCACTATACAATCGATTATGAAATCGGTTACGACAACTGAGTATAAACTTGTATCTCTTAGCAATGGGGTCTGGAAAATTAATGTGACGAATTCTAACACCTATAGAGCTTTAGCTACGAAGCTAAACTCCGAGGGATATCAGTGGTTTACCTGAGGACAAGAAAAATCATCCAATAAAGGTTATGGCTAGGGGTCTTCACCCAACCTGCGCAACAGAGGAAATTATTGAAGATCTCAAGCAAAAGGGTCATCAAATAGAAAATGCCGTAAACATCATAAAGAAAGAAAAAATCGAAACCGAACAAGGAGTTCAAATCAAGAAAAGAGGGCTTTCACTATTTATGCTCACTTTCAATAATAAATAAAAAGTAGAAGATGTTTATAATATCAAGACAATACTTAATATGAGAGTAAAAATAGAGCAATTGATAAGAAATGGCGGTCGCATTCCGCAGTGCAAAAAATGTCAAGGTTTTATCCATACTCGGAAATATTGCCAAAGAGATGCTAGATGCACCGCCTAGGTGGCGCAGTGGTTAAAGCTGCGGCAGTTTGAGCGGGAAGTACCGGGTTCAAATCCCGATAGGGGCGGGATGGTAAAGGGATTTTTCACCATACGATTAAGATCGGTGGTGTGAATGAACACATCTATGACCCCCTGTTGGAGTGCAGAACTCATGGGCCAACCCATCTTCCATGTCAGTACTATAGGCTGGCATGGAGCTTTGCAATGTGCAGATGGTTCTACGTAAATCGGACCTACAGCCGGACGTCCTCGATTTGGCTGTGATGGCGTAAGGTAAGGACGTAAATAAGTGAACCGCGAAAGAGTTGGAAGTGCCTCGAGCCCCAAAACAGATTTTTGGGGCTCGAGGGCGATTTGGGGCCCAAATCTATCATTTCAAGGAGCACTGAGAATACAACCGTGTTTTAAAAGATACTAATAAGCATAAAAGCACTTCACATTAGACTAGCTAAACAAGAGAAATGTCTTGAAGCCCTAAGTAATAGGCTAGACAAGCAAGCCTCTCTAAATGAAATGGCATTCATTCTCTATTAAAATGTCTCAAACAGCAATAAATAAAGCATTAAGAATAGTAATCTGGAATGCAAACGGGCTAATGCAACATCTTCCAGAACTAGAAATTTTTCTAAATTCCGAGAAAATAGATATATGCCTATAATATCTGAATTACTGTACCATTATACTACAACTTCATATGTCAAATTATATGGATACAGCTGTTATCATGCCATTCATCCAGCAGGAAGAACAAGAGGAGGATCGTCAGTGGTAATTAAAGAAAACATCAAATATTATATAGATCTTAAAATTAAAGAAAAATTTATGCAAGTAGTCACAATTAAAGTATATATAAATAACAACAAAAAATATAGCGTATCGTCAATATATAGCCCTCCAAGATTTAATCTGCTAAATGAAGACTATTTTTTTTTTTATATTAAGCTTTAATTGGATGCAGGGCGGACTTTAAGACAGTCCTAGCTCCTTGTAACTGTCAGAGCTCCTGCACCCAACGCGCGGTCCTTCAAGTAAAGGTTGATAGCTGCCTTAAACTTGTGCATTCTATAATCCAACGGAAACTGAAAACCGGATAACGAATTCCACTTCCTGGATGTTCGATGAATGAATCCGCGCTTTGTACCTTCAGTTCGAGGTTTCGGCATCTTCACCGTAAACCTATGCGCATTGACCGTTCCTCGTGTTACCCGTCCTGGCGTAATTAATGGTGGTATTTTCTCCTTTAATTCTGCAGAACATTTACCATTTATTAATCTATAGAACACGCAGAGTTCTGCAACATCTCTGCGGTGCTGTAGGATGTCTACATCTTTCGTAAGTCTGGAGTTTCGTATTATTCGTATGGCACGCCGCTGAACTCTATCCAGCAACTGGAGAGCAGTGCCATATGCTCCACCCCAAACTTGACAGCAATATTCTATACACGGTCGAATAAAGGTTTTATATATCTGGAGAACCTGATGCGATTTAAAAAACCGTCTGCATCTATTGAGGAACCCGAGTTTACGTGAAGCTGATTTGGCCAATGCGATAATGTGTTCATTCCATTTTAAATTGTTACTAATTTGAACACCAAGCAGACGAATTGAGTCACAACCCACGAGAACGTGGCCTTTTACCACAAAAGGGTATTCGTTGCGACTTCTTTTACGTGAGAACGTGCATATTTGTGTTTTTTTCTCGTTAAATTTGACCTGATTTTTAATTCCCCACGCAAATATTGTACTTAAATCGGAATTAAGCGAAGTGACAACTTCCAGCCGTTTACCGTTTAACTCTGAAGGAGTAGGCTCGACCTCGAATGAAATAGAAGAGTGCAATGTTGCATCATTGGCAAAACTGTGAATAGGGTTCACAGTGCTATCCAACAAGTCATTAATGTATAACAAAAACAAAGTTGGTGACAAAACTGATCCCTGAGGGACTCCGGCATTTGGGGAGTGTGTCATTGATGATCTCCCATTTAGCACAACGTTGATCTTTCGGTCTTTGAGAAAGCTTTTTATCCACTTGATGGTCATCGAATGCCACAAGTTTACAAATGAGATTCTCATGCCAAACCTTGTCAAAAGCCTTGGATATATCCAAAGCGATTGCAAAGGCTTCTCCATGGTGCTCAAGGGCGAGATTCCATTTGTTTGTAACATACGTCAAAAGTTCGGTTGTGGAGCGGCTTTCACGGAAGCCATATTGTTTATCTGAAATTATTTTATTAATCTCAAGATAATGCACCAGTTGTTGGTTAATGCATTTCTCAAAAAATTTAGCCACGGCTGACACAATTGATATTGGCCGGTAGTTTGAAGGGTCAGTTTTATCACAGCCACGTTTAAGAACCGGTTGCACCATCGTACTCTTCCAGGCGTTCGGGTATTTACCTTGCTTATAAGAAAGGAGAAAAATTTTAGTTAATATTGGAGGCAAGTCACTGGCAAACTCCTTCAATATTCGAACAGGAATTCCACCAGGTCCGGTGGCCTTATTAATGTCCATTATGCCTTCAGGTTCCTGTAGACAATTTCCTCCGAGATGTTGACAGGATCCATTTTGGAACCACAATACGGAATTGATGGAGGCGATACTCCATCTGGGACAACTAAAATCGAGTTCGATGTGAAGACGTTTGCCAGTAAGTCGGCCTGCAAATATGGATCCACCACCAAAGCACCATCTGCACATTTCAATGCTGAAATAGATGTTTTAGAAATATTGGCAACCGATGCGACCATCTGGTAAAAGTTGCGATCGGAGATTTTCAACTCGGAAGCCTTAGCGGCTTTCTTGTTGTCAGCTCTTTTCGCTTCCTTCGCACAGATTTTTTTACAGATGTTACGTGTGGCCTTATATTCGCCCAACGAAATTTCGTTGAGCTTATATTTCTCGTGAGCAGATTTATTTTGTCTGGCGACTTTGGCGGCTTCTTTTAAAAAAATTTTAAAATTAGGATTAGGATTGGAAAAGGATGATGGGATATATTTACTCTTTCCATGTAGAACGGTTTCGGTGAAATTGGAAACGGCGTCGTCTATTTGATTGTTATAAAAACAATGGCTCTTCCACGGGAAATGTTGAAAAAATGACCGTAACCCATCATTGTCAGCCTCGTTAAAATGCCATAGACGCCTTGGCTGCTGTCTAAATTCTGGTGGTGTTGCGACAGAAATTTTTACTGTTATCAGGTTGTGGTCAGAATTTCCAATTCCAGCCTCGACACGCGCTTCCATGGAATGAGGAATTGTTGTAAGACAAAGATCCAGAATATGACTGCTTGTAGAATTTTGACATTCAAATGTGGAATCACTAACAATCTGCGTAAGGTCATGCGAAACAGCAAGCCACTCCGTCTGACGCCCGGCACAGTTCGTATTTTGGTGATTCAACGATTCTTTATGGTGGGCACCAACCATAATTAATTCGCAGTAGGAATGTTGATTGCGAATGTCATCACATTTGTCTGACAAAACCTCGAAGAAATTCATGGTTTCTGAATCCATTTGATTGGGGGATCTATATAAACTAATTAAAAAAAGGATTTTATTAGGAAGGGATATTTTAAGTACAATAGTTTGAGCGGTCTTTGAGAAAATTTCGTACTTCTGATGTCGAGCGTACGGTATGTGCTCTTTAATGAATAAACACACTCCACGTTGCAACTCGAATGCTTGTTCGAACTGGTAGCGCTTGAAGTAGAATTCGTTCTCGTAGATGTTATGAGATACTTTTGTTTCCATTAGCACTAATATGTCGGGCCTGCGTGATTCGAGATGTTGATGTGCGCAGTTTTTATTAGTCACGAGTCCACGGACATTGGCAAAATGGATGGTAAGGCTATCAATATTATCTTTACGAGGATTATGCCTCGCCCCGCGATCCGAAGAGGCATTTTTCGGGGATTTTTTAATTTTACTACTCATTGTAAAAAGAAACATTTTTGTGCGCAAAAATGCGTAAAACCGTCCCAACAAAAAATAAAAATTGAAATGATTTAAGCAAAACTAAAAAATTAAAATAAATTAACGCGGGCGAAATAATAAATTGAACGTAAATAACGAATAAAAATTATAAAGAAAAAAAGAAAACAAAACAAAAAAGAAAACAAATGAAATAAAAATTTTACGGCTGTGGGTGAAGCCCAACAATCCAACCAGTTTAGTCGCCTCTTACGACAAGCAGTGAATTCTAAGCGTTCCCCCCGACCGCAGAGGAAAAAAAAATATTGCACATTATTTAAACCACTTAGATCTTGTTTCATAATAGAAGGTGATTTTAACGCAAAGAACACATTATGAGGATCAAGAGTAACCTCTTAAAAAGGAAGAGAGTTGCTTGCAGCAGGACAACAATGCAACTGCGATTTTCACTCCGGAGATCAACCAACATATTGGCCTACGGATAGAAACAAATTACCCGATCTTATAGACTTCTTTGTCACCAAAGGTTTAGACTATAATTACATATCGACGGGATTATGTCAGAACACCACCATCCAAAAAAATACTAGAACAAAAGAAAGTTTGTTCTAGTATTTTTTGGATGTAGCACAAGCTTTCGATAAAGTTTGGCATAAAGGCTTGGAATACAAATTAAAACGTGATTTACCAAAGCAATTCTATGAAATACCTAAATCTTACATAGCTAACCGGCACTTCCGTGTTAAACTAGATGGTGAATACTCGGAAATCTGAGACCAACTTTATATGTACTATATATACCTCTGATCTGCCAACGATAGAAGAGACAACTATAGCAACGTTTGCAGATGACACAGCCATATTAGCAGTTGCTGATAACATATAAGAATCCACAAGCAAATTGCAAAGAGCGACTGATATATGGTTAACACTTGGACGAAAAGATGGCGAATAAAACTGAATGAAGCAAAATCTGTTCAAGTAAATTTCACCAATAAAAAGGTTGATTGGATACCAGTAGAACTAAACTCTCAGCAAATTCCATATGCAAACACAGCAAAATACTTGGGCATGACTCTTGACGCGAAACTGAAATGGAAAAAGTATGTGAAAAAGAAAAAAGAAGAATTAAACATTAGATACAGAAAGATGAATTGGCTCTTAGGGAGAAGTTCTGAGGTTACATAATAAATATTTATACTTTACATAATAAATTGCTACTGTACCGGAAAATTCTTAAGCCTGTATGGACTTATGGTATTCAGCTCTGAGTCTGTACAAAGCAAACAAACGTCAATATCATTCAGTCATTCCAAAGCAAAGTCTTACGTGGAATATTAAATGCACCGTGGTACGTGAGAAAGACAACATCCATAGAGATTTGAAGATGGATTTCATAAGCGTAGAAATAAATAAATATGCAAGACAACACATGCAACGGATTAGTCAAAATAAAAATGCTGAAATTCGCCGAATTTTGGATGACAAAAATCCAGTAAGAAGGCTGAGAAGGAAGAAATCACTTGATCTACTAGATCCAACCTGGATCGGTTAAAAATATAATAAAATTATGTAAAAGGTACTAGCGTAAGGGCTATAACCCTTCAATCGTGAATTTAAATAATAATGCATGATAAATTACTAAATGATTTGTAAATCAGTTGTAATAAATTAAATAATTAAAAAAAAAAAAGTAAAGTTTCGACAACCTATACTGTTCAAAAACCCAAGTGCACTGAACTATTTAATAAGACTCTAGGAAAGCTACAACCCCAACATGCAACTCATCACACTTTAACCATCCCATTTGAGACACAAATGAAACATAAACAGCAAAGAACGGCAGAACAATTCGAAACTGATCTTCATTTGTTTGGAAGTTATATTTGTAGAAGTTTATTTGTAATAGACCTCAGATCTATATAACACAGTCTTCTATTTGGCTCAAAACTTTGATAAGACTGATAGTGGTAACCTGGATAGTGGACTGATACCGTACTTACTAGTCTGAGTCTGAAGAGTACCGCCATAAAAAAGGTAGGTAGCTATAGGAAGACCGCAAGGTGACATGCTATCGCCTCCTCTGCAATACAGCAATCGATGGATTACAATTGGAATTGGGTGGGCAAGCAGGTGTTGTTTGATGGTAACCCCATACAGAAAAGAAGCTGGCCCGCTTTATAAACAAATACGAAATAAGTTCCGTCAGTTGTTGTTGTAACTACGAACAACACCATACTTGCTTTTACTGAGAAAGCGATTTTCTGGAGGTCAAATAACTTGAAACTAATGACCATGGTTTCAAGTTATTTGACCCATGGTTTCAAGTTATTTGTCCCAAGGACGAGTTCTATATCGGCCTTCATACCATACGATTAACCGCTCTTTTTCTATAGAAGCCGTCTAACTGAAACTGCGTTGGTGACCATACGATGCTTTCAGCATTTTCATGTTGATCGAACCGCTGTATGTATCTCCTTGCATATGGTTCTTGATTATTCTTATTGACGTATTCTATCTTAAGATTCTTATCAAAGTTATTTCTTAATTTATTTCTGCTTAATTTATTTTAGCATTATTTTTCTAGGTACAAACCCACATGTACAAACCCACAATATTTTTAGCAGGAAAAAATATTCCTGCAAAAACTTAAGCCAATTCTGGAGGAGAACAAAATCATTCCAGGCCATCAATTTTGATTTAGAGAGGAACACGGAACCGTGATTCAAATTCACTGAGGCGTATTACAAATCAAAAGTGTACTGCTCCGCAGCGTTTCCAGATATAGCCCAAGATACATTATGTTTCCAGATATTATGTTTCCTTATCTCGATCAAGTATGGCATAAAGGACTTCTACATAAAATTAGAGCACAATGACCGACCAAATTCTGCAAAATTATTTGTTCAGTCGAATTTTTTCACAGATTTATATGATATTCATTCATAATATTCATTCACTGGAGTATCACAAACCAGTGTACTGGCCAGTATTGTACTTGATCTCTGCAGAAGACCTACCAAGATCTAGTTGTGTGAAAGTCTCTACATATATACATGGATGATACGGTAATTCTAGGTAATTCTTCCTTTGCTTTGCCTACTGACTTGATAAGACAGCAGTGGCATATCCACACAATTTTATGTATGCAACTTCTGACAGTGAAATTTTGATATTATCCATATATCTATCTTTTCCATATTAAGAAACACTTCTAATTGCCTCGAATAGTCTCGATTTAGTTAGGAAATTTTGCGTGCTTTCCATTTCTCACTGAATAGTTGTTTTGCTTTCCGTTGTATATCGACAATGTGGTCAGTGTCATAATAACAGACATATGATCTGACTATATCCCTTTACTATTTTACAGTCGTGTTACTGTTATTGTTGTTTTTGTATAGTTTACTCATTTTAAAGCTGGGTTTTCTCCAATTTGCAGCCTTCGGCATTATTTGACTTCATCTTTTAGCTTGATTATCATAGCTCTTTATGCCTCAACGCCCGCTGTTTAATTTGAGGTGGGTGATAAAGTAGTTGCCGAGTTTCTATACACGTTATTACATTATATAGGGTGCGTGCCATACTCAAGGTAAATGACATTTTTAGTGAATTTTTTAGTAAACTCAAATACTGTTCTAAAAAGTAGGGTAAATGGATTGAAAAAAAAGGTAATTGGTTGTTGTTGTTATTTTTTTGACATATACATTTTTCTTCAGAATGCAAACGGTTTAGGTAATCTATAATTAATAAAACCATAGATAAATAATAAATATAATATAAAATAAATAATAAACATAATATAAACAATAAAAAGCTATATATGCTATATATTTAAATATAGAAAGAATAATACGAAATTTTGACGTTTCGTTTATTACCTATAATCCAGTGATTTTAACCCTTAATACCATTTTCACTAAAAAATATACTTGCATAGTTTGGCATACTATGAGAAGTAAATTTGTACTAAAAATGCGATTTACCGAATTTTGAAATTTACTTTGAGTATGGCACGCAGCCATAGTATTACAATCATATAGTATCATTTAGGGGTTAAGTTTGATTGTTATATTAACTGAGGTGATTAAGTACTAAACTTAGTCACCATTCAGGCGAAATATAAGTTAAGTTTAAAACATTTCCTATTTGAACATTTCTCTATAAAGTAAATATATGTACAGGATTGCAGCCTGCTATTTGACAAACTGGTGGAAAAATTTGAGCTGTTGGCACAATGTGATGTGAAAAATCGAAAAAGTAGTGTTTAGCCCGTATAGTGTTGAAGAAAACACAGGTTTATCGATTCCTAGTCGATCTTTAAAATTAAACATTCCAATCAATGACATTACATCGTATTTTACATGAAGACTTAGGTCTTAAGGCTTTTAAAGTTGATAGTTAATACAAGAACTCAATCCGGTCGATCACTATAAACGTCGTATCTTCGCTGATTGGGTCTTTCAATTGATGCATTTGAAGGAGAAAATCAGCGATTGGAATAAATGATCCGGATTTGGAATCCAAGAATGATTGGTGAAAAGCCTCTTTATCGTCAACGTGTCACTGTTTGGTGCGGTTTTGTGTTCTGGCGGTGTGATTAAACATTAATTTTTGAAAATGAGGTTGGTGCAACTGTTACGCTGAATTGGTTGCGCTACGGAGGTATGATTATTGATTTCTTATGGGCGGAATTGTAAAATATATTTATGTGGACGACATATATTTTCAGCAAGACAGCTCTATGTGCCACACAAGCAACGAAACAATTGCAATTTTGCAAGAAAAGTTTCCTGACCTCGTTATTCCTCGAAGCGAGGTTATCACAGTTGACCACCGAGATCTTGTGACCTAAGACTTTTAGCCTCTTTTCTTTGGAGCCACGCCACAATCAAGGCCTTAAATATCGAATTAGTCATTTTATCGAATTAGTCATTTATCGAATATATATCGAAATAAATATCGAATTAGTCATTTTATCGAGGACATACAACTGCAAATGTGCGAATGTTGGTCATGGAAAATATGATGAATAGGATGTGGTACTGCAAAGGTAGCCGTGGCGGCTATTTGGCTGATAGCATTCCTCTTTACAATGAAATAAACATTAGTTGATTTCTCTTAAAAAATACTCGTTATTTTAAAATATCAAAATGAAACCTCTTATTGGAAAACCCTTAAATCAACAGATACTATACAGATTATATGTACGTGTCTCTTCACACTGCCATTCAATTTTCTGTTTGAGTCATTGTATAAAAAAAAGCACAATACGATTTAAACACATGATAGTAATACATGATAGTATAATCTTACATCATTCCCACTAAACTATACCAAGTCTCACATAAACTAAATCCTCTTATCTAATTTGTCACTAATCATAAAACAAAAAATGTGTTATTTCCTCTAAAATGAGTTTCCTCGTCACATATAGTGATATAGCAGTACGTATATGGGTTAGGTAGTACATATAAATTGGAAGCTAGGGAAATCAGAATCTGAGTATTTAAACAATTTAAATACTCAGATTCTGATTTCAACAAATCAGACAAATTCAATTTAAACAAATTCAGGAAAATTTGTGAACATACAAGCACATACATATATAGATACAATGCGGAACAAGAAGAAGATCTGAAAAACTTTGTACACAAATAATGAAAAATTGGTGGTTTATGGTTGTGATTAATTCATTTTGATGGATTAGTTTTCATCTTTTTACGTTATAATGGGCAGGCGTGTGTAAATACAAAATAAGGAATTTAAATATTTTTAAAATTAACAAACCTTGAGGTGTAGAACTATGGAAACTTAACCTCCAAATCATGGGAAAAAAAAGTGGTTTGATTTAGTTACATACATTAGTTAGTTTTAGTTTCAAAGCGTTACATTGAAGATCTGATGCAACTAATGTAAAGTGTGGCCAATCTAAAATTGCAATTAAATTTGGCCCTAAATTCAAAGATAAATATGAATATTTTCAAAGACTTCAAACGATTTGTTTTAATAAAAGAGTAAACATTGGTATTAAGTATGGAGTTTAACTTCATTAAAATGAGGTTACAGTACCCCATTCTGTCAACCCAATTTATCTGGAGATATACTCACTCTCTCCTGGAATTATATGATTATATCTTTATTCGCATGAAAACAGTTGATGTCGAAACTTTACGGATATCTGAGATGACAGAAGCAACCTAGTCAAAACTAAATACTACTCGCAGTACTGTAGCCTACGCTTCACAATCATTGAAATATCTTTACTTGAGCAAATACTCCATATCCATTAAGTATCACAAACCTTCATACAACGGTTAAAACACCCTGTGTAAAATATGTTTGAAACAGTTAGATCAATCATGTCTAAATGGCACAAGTTGTCTAATGAGTAAAGAAGCCCATCACATGCTACTGCGCAGACAAAACAATAACTAAGAAATTAATCGACAAAAGGCCTCTGATTAACAACACATCTAATGAATAATTATGGAAGTGCAACAGGAACAGCAGTAGTAAAACAGTTGTCAAATATCAGCCGTGTGTAAAATATATAAACAAAAAAGGTATCCAGAATTTCTCCACGTCGCAGAAGGTACTGGGTTTAGACATCAACAAGGGCGGGTTGCAAAAATGGAATTTTGATTATCTGGATTACAATCAGTGGTGTATAAAGTATAAACACAAGTATGATCCCCTGTTGGCTTAAGGAACATTATGAATTATCCTGTCAATGCTATACCTGGTGCTTTGGAGCTATGAAAATTCCAGGTGATAATTCTGTAAAAATCATATAGAAGATCAAGACTATCAAAAATATTATTGAGAAAGTCCACCAATCAAGCAATAAATGAGTTTCAATTGACAACAGTTACATTAAGTGCGACATCCGAGCCACCTACCACCTTGATCAAAAAGTTTCCGGAATTTATTCAGAAAATTTAAAGTACAAGGTTATTAATCAAAATTCAAAGAAATCTCCATACGCACGCGGTTCCCGTAATGGTTTTTAACCCGATTGGACAAAACAGGTGAATTCGGTGGCAGTTGGATGGTATTTGTTGCATTGTTCACCAAATAATTACGAATACTGATGGCACTGTGCGACTGTGCGTTAGAATGGTGTAAAATCCACGAGTTTTCTGCCCACAATTCTGGCCCCTTTCGGCAATTTGCTTCACGCAAACGTCTCATAACGCCCAAATAATACTCTTTGTTTACGGTCTAGCCTTCTGGCAAAAATTCATGATGCACTATACCGTTGTAATCCATGAAAATCGGGAGCATTGCCTTCTTTTTTGACTGAAAACGACGTGGATTTTTGGTCTCGGCTCATTTGGTGAACGTCATTCATTTGCCTGATATTTGGATGGCGTGTCGTACTCATAAACCCACGTCTCCAGTAATCTCCAGTAATGATTCGTTTGATGAATGTGGGTTCGGATTCAGCCTCGCAAATCATGTCTACTCGACGGAAACCTTAAGCATCAACCAAAATGTCTTGCACGGTCCATAGACAATGTTCAAGTCCTCCGCTATCTCTTTCATGGTTAATTTGGGGTATTTGACCAACATTTCTGTTACCTTATCAATGTCTTCGTCGGTTTTCGATGTCTATGGTATGCCACTGCGTTCATCATCTTCGAAAGACTCGATTATTAGCTATTTTTGGTAATAAATTTCTGGTGGGTGGTAATTACAACCCCAATCATACTCAATATAGGATTTGAACTTGTAATATGTAATTCCTTCAAAGAAGTGGTACCTCGACATGTTTCACCGTACCAACATGGGTTCATGCCTAAGAGATCAACATCTACAAACCTTATTGAATTCATTAGCAGCACAATCAAAGTTATTGAAAGCCACAAGCAAGTTCACGTGGTGTACACAGACTTTGCCAAGGCGTTTGACTCCATTAGCCGTTCAGTGACGCAATCACTGAAGTCATTCTACACTCTAAAGTTTTAATGTTTGCTGATGACCTCAAAATATATAGAACTGTCGAGAACTTAAGCGATGTCGAGAAACTTCAAGAGGACATTGACAATTTAGCGATATGGTGTGAGTCAAATCTTCTTAGTCTGAACATCAATAAGTCATTCCACCGGAAATTAAATCCAGTTTTAAAACATTACGAAGTAAACAATATGCCACTAAAGCGAGTATCAGAGATCAAAAACCTCGGTGATATTTTCGTGGAAAATATGAGCAGTAGCAAACATATATAACAATGTATTGCTAAATCTAATGTGGGGTTTTATTAAACGATGGACGGGAGATATTTATGACCTGGAGACAATCAAGATTCTGTATTTTGCATACGTGCGTTCGCAATTGGAATATGCTGTTACTGTTTGGTGTCCATTTTATGATACAAACATCAGTAAACTTGAGGGTATTCAGAAAAAGTTTTCGTCACTTAACTTGGAAAAGCGGTTGGGAGTATGATCACGAATTACCATACCATGAAAACCTGCAGCGTTTACCACCATATCTGGAAGGCTGCAAAACAAAAACATAGCAACTCTGGAAAATAGACGTGAGCTTTTAAAGTGTTCGTTTGTTGGTAATATTTTATTAGGTCACATTGACGCACCATCAATACTGAAAAATTTACAAATTAAAGTACCCAGTAGACATCTAAGGAGAAACGAGTTCTTGCAAGTTGATGTCCATAGAACCAACTATGGTTCTAATGAACCGATTAACATGATGTGCAAAAGCTTTAATCATATAAATCACCTGTTCGATTTTACTTTGAGCAAGGATTCCTTAAAACGAAAATTGAAGCAACACTTTGCTTCTTCCTGATTTTAATTATTATTTTATATGTCTGACTATTACGTCATTTTATATGTAATGTCATTTTTAATGTCAAGTCGTATTTGTAGACTTATTTATTTAAATAAATAAATAAATAAATAAAATAAATTTAAGATTAACGATATCGAAAGGCAAACAATTTTAGAAAGCTATTCACTAGTAGTTCCCTTAAGATGACAAGATATTTTGGATCTAGTCCCTAAAGAATAATTCAAAGGACTAATTGAACTAATTCAAGGTTCACTGAGCTTGGCCTTAAAAAAAAGAATAAATCGTAGGTGTTCACAATATTTAAGTGAAACTCCGCAATGAGCATAACAGATTATTCTAGGTCAGCGCACTCGCACCAAATTATTAGATTACCAGATGGAATTTGGGGAGTCAATGTGTATGCTTTTAATCTAAGATGGCGTTTCTCCATATTATGTATCTAACAATAGTTGTGTACAATAGTTGTAAACTACACGGACATCCGGTATTCAATTACGGGGATCTACCAGCACATAAAATAAATGGCTGAGACTATTGCTAAGTTTAAGGTTGTATTAATTTAAATAAAATTAATACACACACACACACACACACACCCAAATAACTCAACTAAAATCGAACCTTAACCTTGAATTTGACTTAAAGCATTGCATGTCCCAAAATTTCATAAATTGGGTATCAATGTCACTGGCGTTTATCAGTGACGACTTTCAATCATCATGCCATTCTGGGTTCCGAACGTGCTTGACTTGATATGCTTTAAGATCATTTGTCTATTTATGTTCATACTAGTATATTGTAAAACTGTGCTCAATTTGTGGCAAAATCCACTCACAACTTCCAAACTACACAAGGACAGCAAACATTTTAGTAGTCTTCTCAGTTCAAAAAATATTTTTATTTTATTATCGAACTGATCGAGTTCGAACCAACGACTCCGTTATCATGAATAACCAAGGATGATGCAACGAATGTATGCCGTTCAGTAACCTGGTGCTAATTGTCTTGAATGACAAAGCTCTCTGGATTATTCTTAAGCCTCCGAATAAAGCCCTCTTTTTGAACCATAAGATCAGTGGTGTCATTGAGACCATTCAGTGTTTCAGTCAACTTTATAAAACAGTAAAACCTCGATATACCAGAGTAATTCAAACGAGGGCAGTTCGTTATATAAAAATACATGAATTTCGTTCTGAACAATACTCACAGTTAAGAATATTTTTAGTGTTTTATGAATGTTAGACCATGACCTGTAAGAATACCGATCTATATTCTCTCTCCAACTCCTAAGCGTATTTATTTAACCTCATATTAAGGTCATTAATAAAGAAATTCATGTTCCGACAAGTGGAAGAGGATTGCCATACGTACTTCGTAATCATTCTTTAAAATTTGGAATCTGGCTTATCTAGAAAACTTGTTTCTGATAGAATCATTAGAAACTTTAACCGAAAATGAGAAACTCTAATTATTGGAAAAGATACCGTTTGGTTGTGATAGAAGTAAAATTCCTTACTAATAATATAAGGAGCTTTCGGAGGTCGCGGATTGCAGTGCATTATATTATCTAACAACTTTTTTCTCTCTGAAAAGTAACAAAGTTTAAATGGTACAAGAGAAACAAAGGAGAGTAAACACATCCTCTCCGAAATGTATCCGTAGTATAATGACATCAAAATATATATCGTATTGTGAGGGGACAGCCTTATAGAAACCACTACACTTATGAGTTATTAGACAAGTGCAATATCGGAAAGCCAATTGGAATTTACAGAAGCGCAAACCAGAAAGCTCTATCGAGATTCGGATGAAAACTTATTTCTCCATAAACATAGAGATCCTAATAAAGCCGTTTCATCTCTTGAAACTCTTGGTGGTGATACTATAGAACTCGATGGGGCATCGGTTCATAGTTAAAATTCAAAATGGATCGAAAAGGAAACTAAGAATAATGTGAGATACACACAGAGGGGTAAGGAATCCTTATTTAATTATAGACTAACTGTTCTTGATCTATGGGCATATCGTTTTTTCAATTTAAATGTTATAAGAGCGATTGGTAGATAACTCTGGGTATCTGAACTTCGTTGGGAAAATATTTAATTTAGTTACCACTGAAAAATTGTGGTTAAGGAGTTGTGGTTGCATTTAAGAATAAGTATGATGTAATCTTATACATGAAGAAAATATCATATTGAGGTAAACCCATCCCTCTTGGTAGATACACAACAGTAATTCAGGTTCAAGTTGCCGTAATTTTTAGAGATCTTTTTGGGAAATCCTGTCACATGGGTGTATCAAAACGAAAGTGGTGGTCAATAAATACTCACTGCGATGAGTGAATCTTTTCTGTTGAACTTACGAGTATGACCCAATCATAAGTGTAACGTTGTTTTCTCCTTAAAGAGATATCAATTATCACTTAAACTGTCTGGATTAGAAAATTCCAACCGTATGATATGTCATTCAGCTCAACTTCATATTATTCTGGACTTATTTAGCACTTAGCACTTTTCTCTTAGCATAGCTGCTCTCTTAGCAAAGCTGCTTTGGCAAAAAGGTGGGTGGTCAAGTTTCTTTGAATGCCACAGTGGAATTTTCCTTTGATTGAACCATGTAAATGTTAGTAAATGTTCTGTCGGCTGATGGGAAATTTGTACCATCAATATCATATGATAAAGATGTTATTTTGACAATCATCTGAGTTTAGATTGGGTATAGCACTTTATATTTCAATAGGGCATTGTGTAAAAAAATGTGTTTGGTTTATCCGAAGTCCGATATGTCGGGGTCCGTTATATCGAGGTTTTACTGTAGTAATAATATACAGTCGGATTGTTTATATGTTACGATAATACGATATTTCCCAACAAAACATGTCATTATACATATCGTTTTTTGCGGTTAGGGCATACATACCCATATACCACAGAATATGGTAAAAATAAAACTTTACCAAAAGTGGGATGGTTGAAAATCAAGTCACCTATTTGTTGTTATAAAAAACATATCTTGTATATAATTGGATTAGGAAGTGGTTCCCCGAAGTGATACTTCCGAGTTGACTTCGGGAATATACAAATCACGCGTTTGTGTTTGTACCGGGCAACATACAAAATATATAACAAAACCATCTTCTCATTTATTGCTGACACAAAATTTTTCCACAGCCACCAAATTACTTTTAACTTCAAAGTTTTCAGACATATTATTCTGCTATTCGTATCTGTTACATTATTTTTGTTTTGTCAGAATTTTATTTGATTTTTTGATAACTTTGTTTGGAATAAAAATTACAATGTTTGTTTTAAACAAGTTTAACACATCCTCGAATCATCCCCTTTTATGAGCTATGGCGGAGTTATGAAACTTTTGGGTGGTGTATTGTCGTTGGGATGATGATGATGATGTTGTGGATTAATAAATGTATAACTGTTTATACGCGTTCTATAAATAGAAGATTAGCTATACCACAATACATTTGTATACATAAACTTTGGGATAAAGAAGGAAGGAGTTACACAGCTTATTACACTGTTAAAAAGTATAACAGGTGTTTAAAGTTTTTATCTCAACATTTCTAGCAGAACTGCAAAGCAATTTAGTCAAAACATGATATAATATCAAATTTAAAACTTTAATACGGGCCGTCCTAGTTTCAGACCCCTTTCACTAACCATATGTCACGCAAAAACATACACAATGTTATCCTAAACGAATTCAACCTTCAATTTACAGGATCATTTCTCAAAATTAACTTTTGATTTTAATAATTTGACATAGTTGACGTCCCCATGTTGCACGAAGCATCATTTTTTTAAAACTAAATATCGTCTAGATTACTGTCATTTTATACGAAGTGAACGGACGAATCGATAAGTGTGAAATTGAATTTAAATTAAATAATTAATCTCACAAGATATTTTATTGGTTAATTTTATAAAATCAGAACAAAGGTGAAAAGCTTCGTGAATGCTTCAGTGCGTATTCTAACATACTGTAGTCATTGAGCTTAAATTATGAGTCTGGTTTATCTTATGTATACAACAAAAAGTTTGAATCAGACATAATTCGACTTTCAGGTAGTCTATTATTTCGACTAGTTTGACTGGTTTCCAAAATTTGAGTTGCAGTTTATCGTATAACTATACCAAAGTGCATGTGCGTTATGCGTATACATACGTCGAACTTAGCTATTGACATTGGATACTGAATTGTGCATCAAACCCCTTTTAATCAGTTTAAAATAAACTTATGTATTTCAGGCCTCACTTGGTTTCGATGAAGTGCCAAAAATCCAGGAAACTTATAGAACTATATATAATTCGATTTATCTGCAAGATTTGACCAAACATATCAAATCAAATTTTAGATCTGATAAAAATAAGTGATATTTTGACCAGACCTAAAATTGTAGATAAAACTGAGAAATGACTCATTTCTTCATACGAAAATGGTCCTAGATATTGAGGGCATCGAAAAGTAGGTCATTGTGCATTTATGCATCATGAAATACTATAACAGGCAGTTTACATAAATTAGAAACCGCCAGAGAAAAAATCATGTGGAAATGGAAAATAATAAGTGGACCACCATGTTATACAGGTGTAACATTTACATATTTATAGTGCCAACATTATGTGAACCTGTAATTTATAATGTTTTTAACTGTCAAAATCTGCCTTTGACTCCATCAGCCATTTGACTCCATCAATCCAATTTGTTGTCGAGTTTAAATCATATGTTGAGCTTATGTAAATTACAGAGAAGAATTAGTTAATCAACCTCCGGGTAGTTCAATCACGCCATGTTGACCCTAACGGCATTACAAGGTTCTAATGTTTGCGGATGATCTACAAACCTAAAAGTCTTGAAAGACTATTGATTGTTCCAACAAATTGATAGACGACATCGACAATTTCGAGACGGTGAGAATCTTACCTTCAGAGTCTCAACATTATAAAATGTTATCCTGTTTCAAAGCAATATTAAATAAATTTATTTTTAAATAAGTAAAAATCTAGGGGTAACCACTTTATTCGCCTAACATATTAAACAGTGCATCGCTAAAGGTAGATCTTGCTTCATTTTCATACGTGTTGGATGGGAGATATCTATTATTTAGGATCAGAACAAATAAAATCCTGTATTTTTCCCACGTCAGATTCCGAATTAAGTATGCTACTGTTGTAATACAACAAGTGTCTTATAATAGTCCATTTCATATTCTCATGTCTTAGTCCACCATCAACGAATAAGTTGAACCTTACGACATCATAACGTTGTGCAAAACATACAACGTTTGTACTGGTTAAGTAAGCGAAGAGATTATCCATCGTTTTCTTCGATTAATTTTCCCTCTAGCTCAACTAACAAGATTTTTATAAATACCGTGCAAAATGCGAGTAAAACATTTAGAGGGTGACTAGCAGAGGAAGAACGGTTTTCGAGAGTATATATAAGTAAAATTAATTAATTCCGACTGACTAAACTTTATAAACTATATAAAGGGTCATCCAAATGTGACGCCTAGATGTCAGTAGTATATAATTTTTACACGTGACATCTTTTCAAATGATATAAGCCATTTTGTTTTATTAGAAGGTAGTACAGTTTTAACCATGGACAGGTACACATTGCAACAACGCGTTTACATCATTAAAACTTATTATGAAAATGGGCGTTCTTTGAAAAATACCCATCGCAAAATTCGTGATTTTTTTGGTGTAAATAATCGGCCAAATCAATCTTCAATTCAAAGATTAGTGAAAAAATTCGATGAAACTGGTTGTGTTACTGATAAATTAAAAAGTGGAAGAACAAAAACTGTACGCACAAATGAAAATATTGCTGCTGTTAGTGAAAATATAGAAAATGAACCGACAGCATCAATTTCGCGTCGTTCGCAAGAATTGGGCATATCTTATGGCTCCTTATGGAGGATTTTGCATAAAGATTGGCATTTACACGCTTACAAAATTCAATAAACCCAGAAATTGAAAGAAAGAGACCATTTACAACGTCGTAATTTCGCTAGTTGGATTATTGAACAACGAACGACAGATCCATTGTTTTCAAGCAAAATTTTGTTTAGTGATGAAGCTCATTTCACAATGGATGGATTCGTCAATAAGCAAAATTGTCGTATCTGGGGTGATGAAAATCCTCGTGTTATTCATGAATAATCTCTACACCCACCAAAAGTTACTGTTTGGTGTGCATTTTGGGCAAATGGAATCATTGGGCCATTCTTCTTCGAAAATGATGCTGGAAATGCTGTTACTGTGAATGCTGAGCGATACCAATCAATGTTGAGAGACTTTTTATGGACACAGTTGAGTCATATTGATGTGTCTGACGTCTATTTCCAGCAAGACGGTGCTTCATGTCACACAACTCGACAAAACATTACGTTTTTGCAATCAAAATTTCCTCAACGTGTAATTTCACGAAATTCAGATTTCAATTGGTCATGTGATCTAACACCATTAGATTTTTTTTGTGGGGTTTTTTGAAAAGTCGAGTGTATGCTAACAAGCCACAAACAATTAATGATCTAAAGAACAACATTCATTTGCAATTCGTGAAATAACACCAGCAACATGTCGGAAAGTCATTGAAAATTTCGATATTCGGATTGATGCCTGCAGACGCAGTCGTGGTGGACACTTGAATGATATTCTATTCCACGTATAATTGTAATGGATCATACTTTTAATAAAAAAAACAGCTTGAAAAAATTGCAAATAGCTTGTGTTTTATTTAAAAGAAACATGTAGGCGCGTTTTTTGGATGACCCTTTATTTTCCTGTAAACTTGCAAAAACCAAGAAGATCTTCTCGAAAGTATCAGCGCCATCTAGTATATTGAGACGGTTCTGCCAGTTGTCATTCCTTTGTGTTTTCCTTTTAACAATAATGCGGTCTTAATCACACCATGGAACTACGAGGAATGATACCTCATATCAGAAGTATTTTTTTTTATTTATTATGGATAATGTTAAAACGTTTCATCTTCGATTCAATTCTCTTTATATCTACGGGGATCTGGGTGACTAGTGGTGCATCTCACCACACATGACTGTTTCTTCTACCAATCTGAACTGCGGGAAATAGTGCCGTATGTGATGCAATTCTTCTGAAAACCGGGTCTCTTTTTAGCGTAATAGTTTTACTATTTCCCCTTAAAGGTATGTTATATAAAGATTATAGTTTTTTTACGCCTAAATTTATACTATGTTTAAATTAATGCGTTAACGCTTTGGCGCCTAACATGACAAACGCTTACTTTTGTTTTAACTTACTTTATCAAGACTTAATGGTGCAGTAATTAATGCCTCAGAATGTGGAGTGGAAGAGACCGGGTTCAAATCTCGATAGGAAAAAGAGTTAATAAGATCATGGCTGAGCATAAGCTGGCGTAGAGCAATGCAATCATGTTGCAGTGTAAATTCGACCTATAGCCTTACGATCTCGATTTAACGAAAGAGTTGGAAGTAGTTCATCCCCAAAACCAATAGTAGTGTCTATCATAACTATATAGTATAAGTAACCATTATAAGGCAGAACATATAAAAATGTTAAAATGGTTTTATACCCTTTCCAAAAATGAGGAAAAAGTTGGTTTGAATTTATAACTTCTTGTTTTACAGTTGAATGCCCAGTATGAATGAATTGGATAAATTTACATTTAAAGATGGAAATCTGATTTCCATTTGATTATAATACCGGAAACTTGCGGATAGAAACGCAAAATTTAAATTTTTATATAATATTGATGGGTTTAAGGAAGAGTGTTTTTCTATTGCACAGCTGCGACAGAATTGGGGAAGAGATTTTTTTTATGTATACCAGAATTGTTACTGAATCAAGATTTGATTTTCGGTATATCCATTAAAGCTTACAGGGACTTAACTTTGGAATTTATTGGGATATATAAAGTGAGAATTTATTTACTCTTAAATTTTGTATTCGTGAACAACAGCCATCGTAAACTACTACACAATATAAATACTTTTTTGTATCATTCCGGGTTCGAATCCCGATAGGGGCCGGATAATATGCAAAAGGTTTTTCACCATCTGGTGGTATGAATGAACACATATACGACCCCCTGTTGAAGTGGGTTCTTTCATGCCAGTCCTATAGCCGTACGTCGGCTATGTAATGGCGTAAAGTAAGGCGTAATAATCGAAAACACAAAGTCTTGAGCTCCAAAATAGATTTCAAAGGTAAAAACAGACAGACAGATCGATCCTAAAGATATCCAAGTGGTTTAGCCTATATTTTCGAATACTTAAATCGATTTTCATTCGATGAGGGAACGGAACTTAAATTGTGAACTTATTTATTCCGAAACTTTAAAATTGTGTCAATTTTATTGCACACACATCCTTGTATCCTTGAACGTAAAGACGGTCTAGTTCATGTTTTTTTATTTATTTTTTTTTATTTTAATTCTATGCTATCTTTTTTGGGGCTCAAGGCTCTCCCAGCTCTTTCGCAGTTCGCTTATTTGCGTCCTACTTTACGCCTTAACGGCCAAATCGAGGACGTACGGCTATAGGTCCGATTTTCGTAGAACCATCTGCGCATAGCTCCATGCCAGCCTATAGTACTGACATGGAAGATGGGTCGGCCCATGAGTTCTGCACTCCAACAGGGGGTCATAGATGTGTTCATTAACACCACCGATCGTAATCAGATGGTGAAAAATCCCTTTTGCATCCTGCCCCTATCGGGATTCGAACCCGGTACCTCCCGCTCCAACTGCCACAGCTTTAACCACTGAGCCACCTGGGCGGTCTAGTTCATGTTTTCAAATGGTTACTATTCGAACCGTTATATCGAGAACAGATCATCTTTTTCGAATAATTCAAAAATTCATAAAATCCTAAAATCCTTTTATTTTTAAAAAAATTGTATCCCTGATCCTGGAGATGTCCAAGGATACTTGCATATTCATAAATAGCTTATTGAATTATTGTTCTATGGGCCAAAGTATATTAATTCAGAATCTAGAAGTTGAGTGAATCAAACCGAATTTCATTCAAATTGAGAATTAGTTAGAAATTAGTGTTGCCTTATTTAAAGGATTCTGAAATATGATGCTGTTGATCTGTATCCTTACAATACACTGTAAACCAATTATCTGTGAAATGAAAATAAATTCAATCGGAATTTTGTTATCTTTGCCAATTAGACTAATTGAAATAAAACACAAAAAAAGGATCTCAAGACCTAGATATGTCAACAATTTCAAAGCTACATTTTCTAATAATGTATCCATTTCATGTATCCATGGTTGTCTACTATGTTTTAGGCCAAAGCACACCCAACTCTTTCGTAGATCTCTATAAACGCCTACCTAACGGCAAGGCCAAATCGATGACGTATAGTTAGATCTGATTCATGTAGATCACCAACACATTGCATTGGTACATGCTATAGGCCTTTAAACTTCTGATTTTTGGTTAGAAGTACTTCTCGATGGAATTCTATTCCATTCAGCCCTAAGCGTGCTAAAGTGGCAGTTTAAACCCTAACTGTAAAAATTTAAATGAGCTTGTACTCAAAATGGAATGTGTGTGGGATGTTGAATTATTCAGTAAAAAAAGAAAGAGGTATGCCTAATCGAAGTATGTAATAATTTGTACATGTTCAACGATTGTGGTAACATATCTATCACCGCCTGTTGCAATGCAGAATTTATGAACCGATATTTCATTTAAGTAGAAAATTTTTCACTTAAAAGCAAGCTGTCATGGGTCAATACAATGTCTGGATTTTCTAAGCAAACCACGAAAGAGTTGGGAGTGCTACGTCCCGAAAACAATTAGTGAAACGTAAGAATTGTGAGCTTTTATTGAAGACTGATTCAATAGGAGGTACTTTTTTCAATTGGGATTCATATTGGGACTTATGCGTGACTGTCGTGTTCATATGACATTTGTGTTTAGTATTCATTGACATTTCACCTTGACACTATCAACTTACGCGAGACCAACGTTTAAAAATTGTGGAAAGCTGTTTCAAAAATCAGTGTTCAGTGAAAAGCCGTTTTCGTGTTCTTCATCCAGTTTATGGTGTTTATACCCGTCCAATTAACCCCACTATTCGCGAAACATTTAATAAATTTCAAACCACTTTTCCATTATTGGATATTCATCATCCGACTAGAGTGCGTACAAGTTGACCTAATGTGAATATTTCTGCTGGAACTGATAGTGTACATGAAGTTCTGGGTCTCTCATATGACAGATTGTGGCATATTTTGGCATATATTAAACTAAAGTTCAATGATCAATGAATTTTTATTGCTATAAATTCAAGAAATTGGTGTAGCCGACTTGTGATTTCAACAGCGTGGTTCAACGTGCCACACAACAGGCTAAACCGTTGATTCATTGAAAGAATATTTTAATTAGAACTTCGTATCAAGCGATAGATCAATGAATTGGCCTCCAAGATCTTGTGATTTGACACCGTAAGAATACTTTTAATGGGGGTATCTGAAATCACTTGTTTATATCGATAAACCACAGTCGATTACTGCATTAGAAGCGAACATATCACGCGTAATTAACCGTAATTAACGTAAAAACGACCAAAATGCTCGAAACCCTTAGAATCGGAACCCTTAGAATGGATCATCTAAGAGTCAGTCGCGGACATTATTTAAAAGAAATATTTTTTCAATCATTCACCGATTGAAGCTTAATGGTTAAGAGAGTTCCTCATGTAACCGCAGGCTCGAGTTCGATTCTCGCCGTTGACTAAAAATTAACATGCTCTGGATGACATAAAAAGCGAATGTGTATAAAAGCATTCGTTTTGCAGACCGCATATACAATGTGCACCAATACGTATTAATGGTTCGTAAGAACTCAATTTAGTCATAGGATCTTTTCCGCCTCTAAGAAGTATTGAACTGAAGCGTGATGACATTGATGGTTGGTTAAACGATAAAAATAAAAATGTATAATTATATAAGCTACATGCATATACTAATATTAGTAATAATATCAGTAGTAAAACTACAATTTAATGCAATAATTATAAATTTATTGATTATTCATACTTTTATAGGAATAATCATCAATTATTTTATAAGAATTGATGTCGTCACAAAATTTTAATATTTGTTCAACTTACTGACGCCATTATCAAAAATTGAGGAAGCGATGTAATTCGAATGATGCTGGATGGTGAACTTAATGTTACATAGGTAAGACGCATGAGATTCAAAACTTTAAAAATAAGACAAAGGACGTTAACTTGGTACGATTAAGGGAACATAAGTACATTATCTTTGTAACTAAGGAGAGCAGTGCCTCAATTCTCGCATTTTGAAGACTGAACACAACACCACCTTTCTCTACTCACTCGAGTAAAGTTGAAACGCAGTTTGACAAAGTTACCCGTTCAATATCAAGTGCCCTAGATAAATGCAATTAACTCCAGGTGAAACCATTTTATGTCACCTCTGGCCTTAGTGAATTACTCATAGGATGGATGCTTAATCAATGTCTCTTGAGAGTTGAATACATTTTATAATAAAATAATAAGAAAGCAGGTACCATTTCTACGTTTAAAATTTACGTACAAGTCAGGGAGGACAGGGAATTACACAACGTGATTCTCCTGTGAAGGTTTGATAAATGAAGCAACGCAACGAAAATATCAAGATCTTATCAGCAATATAATTATGCTGCATTTAAAGGATTAGCAATCATTTACAGGTTGTGATACCGCAGAAATGGAAAGAAGGCCTGAAAATAATGATTCCTCAGAAAGGTGACCTAAGGGAATGTAAAAATTGGCGAAGTATATCGCTTCTTAACACAATAATCTAGGTAAATCAATGATCATCCTCGATAGAATATCGCCTACAATAAACACTTAAAAACTTAAAAAAGAACAAGCTGGATTCAGACCAGGGCGAAGTTGCACTGACCATATAAATACAGTTCGCATCATCATCGAGCAATCAAATGAATCGAACTCATCACTATTTATTCTTTTCGTGGGTTTCGAATGTGCCTTTGGCACCATACACAGTAATGCAATATGGAAGACACTTTGCGAAATGGGCATCCCGATCAAAATATTCCAACTCATACAATAAATGTGTCGGGATGCAGGCAACCGAGTACAACACAAAGGCAAGCAAAGTAGAACGTACTACAACAATCATGGAGTACGCCAAGGATGTGTACTCTCACCACTACTGTTCCTGGATTACATAGTGATTATAGATAGTGTCATGAAGAAAATGGACGGTGAATCACCCAATGGCATTCAATGGGGATTAACGAATAAACTCAATGATCTGGATTACGCAGACGATATATGCCTGTTATCTATCAAAACTATCGTACTTAGTGAACGAAGTTGATTTAAAAATCAAAATCAATAAGACTAAGAAAATGAGGCTCGACAGTACATCAACCAACAACAAATCGAAGATGTAAAAGAATTCGTATACCTCGGTTGTACTCCATCAATAAGATGGAGAGCCAGAGCATTCGTCAACCAGAGCATTCGTCAACAAATGCTTCAGACGAATACTAAGGTGATTCTGGCGTAACAAAATATCCAATACTGAGCTACATAGGCAGACATATCAAGAGAACATTGAGAGTGATATACGAAGGCATAAATGGAGATGGATCGGTCACACATTAAGAAAATCACAAGACAATAAAACTCGAACGGCACTAGAATGAAATCCACAAGGAAAGAGAAAAGTAGGAAGACCACGCACAATCACGTTTTGCTACATATAATTTCTATGTAACATCTCGCCAGGTATTCGTATAGATTTCAAGCAAGCCTATATGTCTCGATCGATCGAGAGTGACTATGGTATTCGCTTGAATATTTAGAAATACCAAAAAAAGACGTACATACATCTATGTAAAATGTCAACAACGCAGTCACAATGCTGTGTCAAAGTTAAGAACGGTCTGTCGAGAACTTTTGCAATTATTTCTGATGTTCGACAAGGAGATGTGCCGTATCATTGGATTAAAGAGCAACGGAGTGAAAAAGATACTTGATCCACTAAAACAGTGTTCAACTCCCATTGGTTTGAAAATCAACGATTCGAAAACCAAATTTAAAATCTCCGGTTTTAGAGACCAAAACTTAATTGATTTCAGTAGAATGGTTAACACACGTTTGAAAGAGTGATGTTATTCAATTTTTTGAATCTCTCATTACTCTCGAAAATTGCTTGAGACTGCATATCAAGGTCATTCTCGCCGCTGACAATCGAGCTTTATATCCTCTACGTCCACTTCTGAAATCAAACTATATCTTGCACATGCGAGTAAGCCTTAATTGTATAGAGTGTGTATCAAACCCGTTATCAGGTATGGATGATGAATGGCTTCTAGAATTATGCGTGTGAGTGTGGACCAAACCTTGACGTTGATCACGAGACCAGGAATTTAATGCGAATTCTTGATACCGTACATGAAATCAAAAGACAGCGAGTAAGCAGGCTCGGTCACATTCCAAGAGCTGATCCGGATCGAATCATACAACGATCTTTAAAGTCAGAGCCATTTTTCGGTATGTGAAGAAGTAGCTGTCGGCGACGATGGCTCCATGGTGTAGAAAACGATTTGACCTCTTCTAATTGCTTAACACAATGTGAATAGTTGGCTCGGGATCGAAACCGATGGAGTCAGATTGTTGACACAATTAGGTCGGAAAAATGTTGACGCCATACATCGAGTAAAAGAGCATTGTTAACATAAAGGTTTCTATTCTGGTACCGAAGGAAAGTTAGCATAGTATACTCCGGTGGCTATAAAGACAGAAAAAAGAAAAGCTAGAAGAAAATGGCAACAAACAAGGAGTCCATCTGATAAGACGATTCTAAATAATAAATCACAACAGCTTAAGAGAGAAATTCAGAAGCTAAATGAAAAATCGTTTTCTTTGTATCTGGGAAAATTGACCGCTGATGAAGATACGAACTACTCACTATGGAAGGCAACTAAAAGTATAAAAACCCCAATTACGCAAATCCCTCCTATTAAGAGAAATGATGGCTCGTGGGCTAGTGATAACAAAGCAAAAGCTGAAGAATTTGCTAACCATTTGGCTGATATTTTCAAACCGAATGAAATTGAATCGGATATTATAATCGAAAATGAAAGCAGCAATTATGAGGGTGGAATTCCTCTAACAACCCAAAAAGAAGTTACCAGTGAAATACAATTCAATCTGAAGTCAGCAAAGGCACCTGGATATGACCTTATAACGGGAGAAATTTTAAAGCAACTACCAAAGAAAGCTATCGCTAAACTAACTTACTTGTTTAATGCTGTTATTAGATTAAGACATGTTCCTTCGGCCTGGAAAGTTGCGGAAGTTATTATGTTACCGAAACCAGGTAAACCGCCTAATGAAGCTAAATCGTATCGTCCGATATCACTGCTCCCTATCATTTCAAAGCTAATGAAGAGACTACTCTTGAAGAGAATGAAACCAATAATAGAAAGTAGAGACCTAATACCGGGTCATCAGTTTGGGTTTAGATGCAAACATTCTACAATTGATCAGGTTCACAGAATAACAGACATTATAGAAAAGGCGTTAGAAGAAAAACAAATTTGTTCGACCTTATTTCTGGATGTGGCAGCAGCTTTCGATAAGGTATGGCACGAGGGTTTAATACATAAACTTAATGCTATGCTTCCGGGGCCATATATTGATCTTATGAGATCATATTTATCTGAAAGGCTTTTTAGAGTAAGACAAGAAGATGAGTATTCTGAACTGAGAGAGATAAGTGCAGGTGTTCCAAAAGGCAGCGTTCTAGGTCTAGTCCTTTACCTACTATATACAAGTGATATACCACAGCCCGACCACGTAAGCATAGCAACGTTTGCTGACGACACCGCGATACTATCAACAGAGTAAACTGTGGAAGAAGCGGCGAATAAACTTCAATGTGCAAGTGATGAAATTCGCCAGTGGACCAAGCGATAGAAAATCAAACATGGATTAAAATCTGCCCATGTCAACTTTACGAATAAATCATTGGTTAATCCGCCGACAATCATCTTAAACGATGTGATGGTGCCGAACGTGAACTCTGCTAAATACTTAGGAATGACTCTGGATGTTAAACTTAAATGGAAAGAGCATGTGAAGAAGAAAAGAAAAGAGCTTGATCTTAAATATAGACAATTGTACTGGCTAATTGGGCGAAGGTCAAAATTAAGCATATGCAACAAAATACTGATTTACAATTAGGTTCTTAAGCCGATCTGGCTATATGGCATTCAGCTTTGGGGCTGTACTAAGAATACTAACATTAAACTTATACAAAACTTCCAGAATAAGGTACTTCGTAGTATAGTCAATGCACCCTGGTACATTCGTAATAGTGATTTGCATCGTGATTTGGAGATTCCAGATATAAAACTCGAAATAAAACGATTTGCATCGAAGCATGAATCAAGACTTATGGAACATGTCAATGCGGAAGCCTCTCGGCTACTGAATAATGAACATTTGGTTAGGAGACTTAAAAGAACCAAACCCTTCGAGCTCGTTAGTATATGTGAGCAGCTATACCTACCAACGAACAGGCACTGTGCATCGCTGGATCAACAGTGACCACATTATATTTTAGTTTGTAAGAATTCAGATGTAAATTGATGGTTAGTCTAGAAAGACTAGTTTCAATAATATAATAAATAAAAAAAAAAAAAATTGTTGAGTTGTACTCGTATAGACCATAGCCTTCCTCTGTTTACCATTCCAGTTAACTATTTATATTTCAGATTATTTATAGCAAAAATAACCACACCATCCTACCTATAGTCTGTATTACACTTTGTGAATTAATTATAGGCATCGTGGAGTAAATTCCAAGGCGAATATAACCAGCAAATGGTCGACTACGCAGTATCTATATACATATTTCCTTAGGGTGAGGTCGAAAACCATATATATTATAATAGTGGCCTAAATCTCCAAACGGGTTTGCCACACGGAAAGAAATTTGCACCGAACTGAGTGTAGCGATTGTTTTACCTAGAATCTCATCCTATCTAACTCTCCGCATTTAGGACGCTTGTGGAATTCATTCGCACATTCCAAAATTATTAAGCTTTAGAATTAAACTAAATATAAGCTTTTGTATGCAATATATGAGTGCATGAAAATAATTTGCCCACTACGACTTGGCAACACTTTTTTCAAAATAAGACTCTTTAGAGATCCTTTTGCAGTAATGAATACGAAAGCTCGATAGGCTTTTATAATAAATCGACATGTGAGTTAAGTTTTTAAATGTATTGTTTCCACTAACTGGGTGCTCCTCCACGTCTGACACATTTCACAGATAATCAACGTAATTTAAACTATATACATATGTTTAATTAGCATTGCACTCCTCCCCTCCCAAACAACATAATTATTTTCCTCGCAATCATCTCATTATTTCGAATTATATACGTTTAAGCTAATTATACGGGTAACAGGCAATCACTAATTAAAACACTTATTTAGCAATAAAATTGATATTAATTTAATTTACAGACGAATCGCAATATAAAAGTTTTCTTTTATCTTTAACGAAGTCCGTTTAACAGTTTACCCACTTTTACATATCGACAACCATTCCGAAAAATATATTTTCGAAGAATTTCTATACATAGATCGAATCCATAATCGTCGACACGATTCTCGAAGTAGTAAAATGTTTAAATAATAATTGCTCACTCTTACCTGCTTAATCGTTTTTCTTTTGTTAATTTAAATTTTATTTCGAAACTTTAATTTTTAATTTAATCTTAGGCGCGTATTTAATTAAGATTTATTATTTCTTAATTATATCGCACACATAAAACAATTCGAACACAATAAAATGATTTATACAGAAACGAAAATGTTTTAAGCACAATTTTTTTCACTTAATTTAATTAAACAGCATTTAATTTATTTTCCTCTTTATTTTTTTTTGTCTAATTTTTCACAGAACACAAAAATTTTCCAACGCGAAAATTAAGATGTGGTGTACATTGAAAATATCTCGAGAGACTGATTGGTATATGACAGCTGTTTGTTTTCGATTTTTTCGTTTCTTGTTGTCGGACTCGTTGTTGCTGTATTTTACTAGAGTTTACGAACAAAGCTTTTATGGTGAGCTTTTTGTGTGCTAACACTAGTACTGTATTTACGAAGAAGAACAGATAAATTAAGAAATTTGGTTTTTACGATTTTCTTTTTTTTTATTAGTTTTTAGGTGAAAAAAAAATTGAGGAGTCTGCGCGTACATTTTAAATGTTGGATCTGCTTGCTGTTGATGGATATTATTTATTTATTTATGTCATATATGTAATTTTGTTGTACGATGATTCGGTGCGAGTGTTGAACCAGATCGAAAATTAGTATGTTACAAAGTTTATATATAGACATTTTGGTATTTCAGATTGGAATGATTGAGTGATTATTTTCTAACCCGAGCACTTCAATTTGTTCATGCGAAATGAAAATAGAGGAAGCGATGTCGTCATGATTATATTGAGGTACTATCTCATTTTCATGATCAAAAAGTGTGAATAAGAATTGTCGACCATTCCGTTACTTAAGCTCAATGTGCTCATTCTGACATTACTTCTGTCTGTCTGTCTGTTTCTATCTCTGCAAACGTTTTGGATCTCAAGGCTAACTCTTTCACGGCTTGCTTATTACGTCCTTATTTACGCCAATATGTGGGCCCTCGTTCGTTAGAACGGGTGGGTAAAGTGACCTAGGTGTGGGGCGGGTCACGCTAAATGACGGCAGATGGGCTGGTTTACGGTGTTACGCGACCCGTGCCAACAAACTACCAGGCTGGGGGCCCATTTAACAAAGTCCAGTCGCAAACGGAGCCCTCTGGATACCTGGCGACCTCTAGTTGTAAGTAGCCTTACCTGCGTAAGCGGATCTCTGCGCAGGTGGACCATATATTTCTCCGATACTCGTAGGAACAACATGGAATCCAAAAACAATAAAAACAAAACCGAGACCGGCACTCTCCAAAGGCCGGAAAAAACCGAGACCGGCACTCTCCAAAGGCCGGAAACAAAAAGTGAGACCTCAAACCGTAAAGGTGGGGCTCCCTCAAAGACACCAGGGGGAAGTAAGTTCAAGGCATTTAAGCCAGGGACGAGCGGAACTCAGGGTAAGTTAAGGGCTGCTGAGGGAGGTTCGACTAACGTCAACCAATCGAAGCAGCGCTATAGGGATAGACGCGCGGCGTTTAGGGTTTTGAACAGGTGGGCTGCAACCCCTGAGGGGCAGCTTACGGCTGAACAAAAGCAATCCGTGACATGGGCCAAGAAAACGGTCGAAAACTCAGAGAGGGACCATGTGTCAAAAAGAAAGCGGTTCCAGGATGAGCTGGAGTTCGTGGACACAAAACGGCCCAAAATGCAGGCGGAGAAGGAAACTCCTCACAAGGTTTTGCCTCCTAACAAGGCTAGACCAAAATCCTTCAGGGATATTGTGAAGGAGCGTTTGTTGGTGCTAGCCGTCATTAACAGAAGTCATAAAGATGGGAGCATCACCATGGGAAAATGGAGCTTGATGTACAATGCACTAAACTCTGTTTTCCTAAGAATCCTGAGAGAAAATCCAGGACCCCCTCCATCCTGCAGAGATGCGGGCTGGCATCAAGGGCGCGTTAAACTTATAACGTGCTCTGATGCCAGATCAGTGGAGCTATATAAAAAGGCTGTAGCGGAGGTAGGAGAGGTGTGGCAAGGCGCGAAGCTGGCGGCTGTAAGCAGAGAAGAGATTCCTAGCAGGCCAAGAGCACGCGTCTGGCTGCCAACCGAACCGGCTAGCCCAGAAGAGATTCTTGAGATAATCAGAATCAGCAACCCCGATCTTCCGACAGGAAACTGGAAGATCGTGAGGCAAGAGGATGCAAAGGGGGGCTCCAAATTATCAACTATGATAATCAACGAGGCTGAAACACGAGAGGAAGGCAGCCCGTCCACAACTGATGCAGTTGCACTTGGAGGAGAGACATTATATATTTTGGCTGGTCTCAGCCTGTTTGGGCCGGGAGAAACAGGTTCCGCCGGATAACCTGGGGGACCTGGTCCTCGAATCGTACAGGAAGAAGATTGGGGTGCTCCTTGGATGTGATGTAAATGCGCACCACGCAATCTGGGGAAGCACTGATATCAACGAGAGAGGTGAGTTACTTTTTGATTACATTTTAAATAACAACTTCATGGTGTGTAATATTGGGCAAGAACCCACTTTTATTACTAAAAATCGGCAGGAGGTTCTGGACGTAACCTTTGCCTCAATAAACCTGTACCCTTTGGTCAGGGAATGGAGAGTGGCGAAGGAACACTCCTACTCTGACCATCGTTACATAACATTTAGTCTTAACGTTTCCCCTGCCACCTGGAAACCTTTCAGGAATCCCAGAAAGACAAACTGGAGCAAGTACGGGGAAACGCTTATAGGACTACTATTACCAGAGACCCCTGAGCCACCAGCGACAGTGAAGGAACTGAACAGCATAGTGGAAACTTTCACAAATGCCTGCAATCGGTCCTTCAACGCTGCTTGCCCAATAGTTAAACCCAGGGGCAAGCAAAAACTGGCATGGTGGTCCAAGGAACTGGGGACCTACCGGAAGGCGTGTAGGAAAGCATTTAATAGAGCCAAAAGTACGAGAGAGGCTCAGGACTGGGACTCCTACAAGGAGGACCTCAAGATATACAAAAAAGAATTAAGGAAGGCACAGAGGAAATCATGGAGACTCTTCTGTGACAAAATAGAAGAAGTCTCCGAGACCTCTCGTCTTAGAAAGATTTTGTCTACCAATCCTATCAGTCCCAGTTATTTAATTAAACCAGATGGATCCTGGACTGCTTCTAGTAATCCTTGGAACTTCTCATCGAAACCCACTTTCCAGGAAGCTTCGATGACTCGACAGGGACTGGTACTCATCAAGAAGCACACGTACTGCGCATAGAAGATATCGTAACCAAAGAACGGATCCTATGTGCAATTCAAGGGTTCAAATCCTATAAATCGGCGGGTCCTGACCGTATTATTCCCGCAGAGCTTCAGAACAACTCGAGGATTATGCTCCCCTGGTTGGAGGTAATCTTCAAAGGGTGTTTAAAACTTGTCTGTACTCCGCGGGAGTGGATGGAGGTCAGAGTGATTTTTATTCCGAAAGCGGGTAAATGCTCGCAGGGCTACCCAAAAGACTTAAGACCCATAACTCTATCATCCTTTCTATTGAAACCCTTGGAAAGACTGATGGATATCTACATACGCTCAAAAATAAGGCCTAGTGACTGGGCTCAGACTCAACACGTTTATTGAAAAGGGAAATCTGTGGACACAGCTCTGCATGCCCTGGTAAGTACAATTGAGAAATCATTATTCTCGCGAGAGTTTTGTATAGTGGCGTTTCTTGACATTGAGGGCGTCTTTGTAAAGAAGGAGGCAATTCTGGAGGGATTGTCACTACTAGGGGTGGATTACCCTATAAGTGGGTTAATCAATCATATGCTTGGGTGCAGGATGATTAACTCAGAGCTGGGGGAATCCACCATCAGGAGACGGGTGACCAGGGGAAGTCGCTGGTTTCTGTTCAAGTCGCTGGTTTCTATTTCTCTAACGTCTAGAGTGGCGTTGGGTTGCCGCTCGTCTCTAAATGAGATGAGTGAGCATTTCAACATCCAGGTAGTCTGGGTCCCCGGCCACTCAGACGTTATGGGAAACTGCAGGGCGGACGAACTAGAGAGGCACGGTACAACTCTCCAACTGCTACCGGAAAGGGCGAAGTTGGGGAGCCCCATTAACGCACTCAGGACTGTGCTTAAAAAAGAGGCGGAAGCCTCTGCGAACAATAGGTGGACGAACACCCTCTCATGTAGAGTGGCAAGACATGTCTGGCCAAAGCTGAACTTGAAACGCTCAAAGGCACTTATCTCCCTACGAAGACGTGAACTTAAAACGATCGTGGGGATACTCACAGGACACTGCCTTCTTGGAGAACATGCGAGAAGGCTGGGTCTGGAAGTAAATGTCTTTTGCAGAAGCTGTAGGGACGAGGAGGAGGAACAGACGTTAGTCCACCTCCTATGCTCATACCCGGCTTTGGCACACAAAAGACATGAATATCTGGGTAAGTTTTTAATGGACTGCCTTTCCGATCTCGAAAAGTGTAATGTGCGAGACTTATTACGCTACGTAAGCAGCTCTAACTGGTTCTCATAGGGGTAAAAGGGAAGTAAGATCCTGTGTTATCACAACGGACCGTTGCCGGTCTAAGTGTGCTGTAGCAGCCACTCAACCTAACCTAACCTAACCTACGCCAATATGTAGCCGTACGTCCGGGTATAGGTCGATCTGCACATTGCATATATGGTTCCATGCCAGCCTTTAGTATACTGACATGGAAGATGGGTTGGTCATTCAATTCTGCATTGCAACAGGGAGTTATATAGTTATAGGGAGTTATTATATAACAGGGAGTGATTCCTGCTTCTCATACATAGCTCGCAGTTTAGATCCTTTTTATTTGTGTAGGCGTTCATTTTTTGTCTACATCAACGTCAATGGAATATGTTATGCAACAATTTAATAAAGGATCTTATAAATTAAACAAATATAGATAAAAGTTGTAGTCTAGCTTAGATTTAATTTAATGACGTCATTGAAAAAACAAGCAGTTGCATTTCATCTACCATATTTTTTTTCGGTTTTTTGGCCCGTTTTTTTTTTGTTGGCTCGTGCCGTTCCACAATCTGAGTCCATCGGTTTCAATCACGAGTCATCACTTCATATTCATAAGATGACTAGCCGTAGAGCCATCGTCGCCAACAGATAACTTCGTCTACTGAGAATAGCTTAACATTTAAAGATTTCTAAAATTCGCATTAAATTTCTCATCTCATGATTGTAAATGAAATCGGTTCAACGTCGTGTTGAGGGCCATATATCACACGCATAATTCTTCTCTCGAATATCTTACAAGCTTTCTTTCGTACTTATCCGTCAGGGTCTGTACAATTTCAGCTTATCCATATTTTCGAGATATTTTGATTTCAGATGTGTACGAAGAGGATATAATGTCCGATTGGCAGAAACAAGGTGAACCTTGATATCCTCTCCCACACTATTTATCGTTAGTAATGAGAGATCCAAGATACTTGAATCTCATCACTCCTACAAACGTGTGGTTACCACACTGCAATCAAAACCAGAAACCAGATATTTCGTTTTGGACTCGTTGATTTTGAGAACAACGGAAGCTGAACACTGGATCAACTATCTCTTTCACTCCGTTGCCATTTAATCCTCATCCATTTACTTTACACATCTGTGTATGCAAAAAAGTTGATTGGATTGTCGGAATAACATACTGGTTTAGATCACGAGTCGTTTTTATAGTACTTGGAAAGAATTCTCCGTGGTGAAAAACTTGACCAGTGATGAATCGATTGAAATCGTATATTCCGTACGAGTCACTGAAATTTTACTCCGCTAGAGCAGTTATTATTCCCAAGATAATAGTTGCTTTTCAATCGAGCAACCGCTAGTAGTCCGGTTGCTGTCTTTGCTAAGCATACTATACGTTATTTAGCACAGATAAGAACCAAACTACTAGCGGTTGGTCGATTGGCAAGCGACTAATGTATGAAAAAAAAATTCATCGTATTTTAATCAGTGATATTGTTTAAAATGATATAAATATTGATTAATTAATATATAAGTTATATTGTGGAATAATTTTGGTGACTTCAGTAAGAAATGCAAGGGTGGGTCATGATACTGAATTAAATGTTTGAGGTATTTATGAAATATTAAGTATATTAAATTAAAATAATATCAATATTTTATTTATCGTGGAAATAAATACGGAAATACGTACGTGGAACGTGCAGTCACTAAGAAAACCTGGCGCATTGGACGACCTTATCACATGTATGAAGGAGTATCGGCTGGAACTCGTAGCGCTCCAAGAAACTCGATGGCCTAAAAGTGGAGTCCATGTGCCCCAAGACTATACGTTGCTACACAGTGGAGATGACCTCGGAAATCTTGGAGTTGGCTTTCTCATTGGGCCGCAGGTAAAAAAGGCTGTGTTGGACTTCTAGGCAGTCAATAAACGAATGTGTAAGCTTCGCTTGCACATGAAATTAGCCAACTTGTCAATTGTATGTGTACATGCGCCCACTGATGTAAGCCAACCCCAAGATAAAGACTCATTTTACAATAATTTGGATAATCTGATGGGCTCTATACCTGAACACGATGTCAGATTGGTGATTGGTGACTTTAATGCTAGAGCTGGCAGAAATCAGACCGACTTATGTAATAACATAGGTCCGTACTCCCGGCACGAAACTGCGACCGAAAATGGGGAAAGAATGATGTACTTTGCGATCGCTCATGATCTCAAAGTGGCAAGTACATTTTTTCCCCATAAAAACATCCATTTGGAAACCTGGACACATCCACGTAAAACATCCCGAAACCAAATTGACCATGTGTTGATTTCAAAAGACCGGGATCGGGTTGTTCAAGACGTGAGATCGTATCGGTCGTCAACCAAATTCGTAGGCAGTGACCATTTTATGGTTGCTGCAAAGCTACGATGGAAATTTTCGTACAAGTCAAGGAGGACAGGAGAATATAAAACGCTATTCTCCTGTGAAGGTCTGATAAATGAAGAAACACAACGAAAATACCAAGATCTTGTCAGCAATAGTATTTTACGATCCAACTACCAATCTGATGATGTGAACAGTGTCTGGGAAGCATTGAAAACCTCGGTTGTCGATGCTGCCCAGCACACTCTCGGTATAGTGAAAACTAAGCCCAAAAATGATTGGTTTGATGAGGAGTGTCGTCTTGCTGTTGAGCAACGCAATATAGCCCACAATGAAGCGCAGACTCGGTTTACAATTGCAAGGAAACACAAGGCAGTTCTTGCTAGGAGGACAGCTAAACGCATTTGTAGACTGAAGAAGCGCGAATGGTGGAAGGCCAAGGTCTTAAGAGTACAACAACTCAGCAATGAGCACAGTTCGCGTGGTTTCTTTAAGGAATCACCGAATTGCACCATACCTTAAGATCTCGGTCAACTGCCATTCGGGACCAGAATGGAAACCTCTGTGTTAACGTCGATGCGGTACTCGATACATGGTGTGAACATTTTTCTGATCTACTTAATGTTCCACATGTATCACAAGCTGTATTTCAATACCCTCAAATACAGACCGTAGAGATGTTCATTGAGGATCCATCCTATGAGGAATTCACCTTGGCCATGCAGAGATTAAAGAAAAATCGTTCGCCAGGGGTTGATTGCATTAATTCAGAGCTCTTGATATTCGAAGGGCTAACTTTGTGGAACTGTCTTTTCGACCTTATTCAATTGGTATGGCGAAATGAAGTTAAGCCTGACGAATGAAAAGTGGCCGCGTTATGCCCAATATTCAAAAAGGATGATCGCATGAAATGCGAGAACTATCGCGGTATAGCTCTCCTTTGCACAGCATATAAGTTACTGTCTTATATAATCTTGGGAAGAATTACTCCTTTAACGGAGGAAATTGTCGGTGACTACCAAGGAAGATTCCGGCCAAATCGGTCAGTCACTGATCAAGTTTTTTCGCTGCGGATGATTCTTTCCAAGTACTACGAAACATCTCGCGATGTACACCAGGTATTCCTAGATTTCAAGCAAGCCTATGACTCGATCAATCGAGAGAGGCTATGGTATGCGCTTGAATATTTAGGAATACCACAAAAATATGTACATCTGTGTAAAATGACAGTAACGCAGTCACAATGCTGTGTCAAAGTTGAGAACAGGCTATCGAGAATTTTTGCAATTACTTCTGGTGTTCGACAAGGAGATGCGCTGTCCCCGATACTTTTTAATCTCATGTTGGAATACATCCTTCGTAAAAGTGCAACACCTCAGGACAATATTTTATTTCGACAATCCAATCAACTTCTTGCGTATGCAGATGATATCTGTGTGATTGGATTAAATGACAACGGAGTGAAGAGATACTTGATCCACTGGAACAGTTTTCAGCTTCCGTTGGTCTCAAAATCAACGAGTCAAAAACCAAATATCTGATCTCTGGTTTTCGAGACCAAGACGCAATTGATTCCAGTAGTGGAAACCACACATTTGAAGGAGTGATGAGATTTAAGTATCTTGGATCTCTCATTACTCACGATAATAGTGTGGGAGAGAATATCAAGGTTCGCCTTGCCGCTGGCAATCGGGCTTTGTATCCTCTACGTCCACTGCTGAAATCAAAATATCTTGCAAATACGGATAAGCTGAAGCTGTACAGAGTGTTGATCAGACCCGTTGTCATGTATGGATGTGAGAGTTGGACCTTCACGGATGAGTACGAAAGATGGCTTCTAACATTCGAGAGAAGAATCATGCGTGTGATATATGGCCCAAAATGCGACGTTTATGGCACATACCGAGTTCTATTCAATCACGAGATCAGGAATTTAATGCAAATTCCTGATATCGTGCATGAAATCAAAGGACAGCGAATGCGCTGGCTCGGTCACGTTCTGTGTGCTGATCTGAAACGAATGATACAGCGATCTTTGAAGGGAGAACCGCCTTTCGGTAGGCGAAGAGGTCGCTGTCGGCGACGATGGCTCCACGGCGTAGAGAGCGATCTGGCATCTTCCAACTGCTTGCAACAGTATGAAGAGCTGGCTCGTGATCGAAACTGTTGGAGTCAGATTGTTGACACGGTACGGGCCAATAATGGCCTGTAAAAACCGGAAAAAAAAATATAATATAGGTTCTGGAATCGTAAAAATCTTCAATCTTATGAAACATCTATTCATTGGAACACGAAGAGAAATTAGTGGTTCATTGCAAATTTCAAGAAATTTTATTTGAGTTTCAACACGAACAAGAGTGAAATGGTAAGTTATGAAAAACCTTATTTAAATTAAAATCAATTTAAATATTATGTAATATAAATAGTTTTTTTTCAGAGGAATATACATCATAATCAAATTCAATACCGATATCTCATTCAATCTCGCTGTCAATGATAAGTACCAGTAGAACTCGCATCACACTGTATATAAAATCTTGTTTGAAATTGGAAGTAATGCGATCAGGTGCCGAGACTAGAGCAATTTTTAAATTATTAAAGGCGGCATCAGCTTTATCAGTCCAGTTGAATTTGAAAGTTTTCTTTAGCATATACATGTAAGTGGAGCCAACAATGTTAACTAAACGATATAGATAATTTCACAATCGACTCAACCTTGTCTGGATTAGGTCTTAATTTTCACCCAGCTTCCACATCATCTAGGTATTCGATGTCTTTCAGTATGAGCTTGCTTTTCTGGATCATCAGACTGCACCAACAAAATGAACATTATTATATAAGTAATTCGAAAGTGGTTTTTGCTTTTACGAAGTAAATATTAATTTTTTTTTGTATTTATTAATTTATTTCTAGAATAGCTGAAGATGATCCAGAATTGGTCCAAAATTTCTTAAACTTAAGGAAATTTTTTTGATGGTAAGTGCGCATTGTAGTGGTAAAACACACGCCTTCAACAAAATTTCGAGAAGCAAAAAAATATGCTCTGGATGACACAAAAAACCATTTTGTGTAAAAGTATGTATTAGTGATTCGTAAGGTGTTTTGAGAGGCACTTAGGGCCATTTATATTCATAGAATATTTTAATCACCGGCAAAAGTATTAAAATGATTCTTGAAAGAAAAACATGCTGAATAGTTGGAGTGCTTCAATTTCGTAACAGATTGGAAAGTAACTGTCTATTTATATAGGATGCAAAAAGTATAGAGTAAGTTCTCTTGCTAGAATTTTTTGTCCGTTGCTTGATTGAATGTAAATCAAAGATGTAGACAATATAATGTTATTTAGGGTCAACGTCGTCCACCCGCGCCAAAAACCCGCGATACTAAAAAATGTCAATCAAGCAACGCCTATCACGACTCGAAAAAAACTAAGATAAATCACCTTGCCGTCGCAGGTCGCATTCGCCCAACATACTCAAATTTCAATCGCAATCAATTTCGATCGCGCTCGTCGTACTTCGATACTCATCAAAACGAAATCGGTGTCTATACGCAAGAATAAAGCTAACAGGTGCTGAAAATCATGCACTTGCTCCTCTGGCAAAACTAATAATCAAACCAATAAGTTACTTGTTCGAGTCGGCGGCAACCTAGACTTAAAATAACAGCCACCTATACATTCAAAACCAACAAACTGTCATACCTTATCAACACGGGAGATATTTTTGAAATCAAACGATCTAGTACTATCGGACGCCAATAGCAAGACAATCAACACTTACGGATCAAAATTGCTCCAGGTAGACAACGGAATAAAACATACATGTGTTCTTTCTTGCATCAGTGAATATTACGATAATTGGCGCAGATTTCTTAAGTAAATTTGACCTATAAGTCGACTTGAAACGAAAAAGACTAAGGGATCCAGCAAATCAGCTGTCAATCAATGCCAAGACCCTTCGAGTTAATATTCTAATTGCACTATCAACAATGGCTATGGCACGGCTATAATTTACCAGTCGCCCAGTCCGTAGTTCATCATATCGGCCTTCTAGAACATTTACCAGGATCACTACCACGAAGACTAGATCCAATACGTCGTAACGCAGCGAAAAACGAAATCCAACACATGGTGGGATTATAGGAATATGTTGACCAAGAGCATCTATCGTTTCTTGTCCACTTCATATGGTCAGAAAAAAGATTACGATTGGAGACAATACTGGATCGTTATTGTAATACCCGCCCGACACTCAAATCGTTTTATCATCTTATTCCCGTATTTTCATTCAGACGTTCATAAGATGGCAATACCTATATACCATTTAGCGTTAACTTCGAATTTCGAATTTACTCGCGCTAACATTTCCACTAGCCTATCAGCCATTCTTTTAAAAATGTTCTTTGTTTTATTAGAAATAAAAATAAATAAAAAAAAAAAAAAAAATTCAACGAATCATTAATGCAACTCTTTATTCTCCTCAGCCACAAGACCATAGCTAATGGTACTTTGCCGTCACCAGAACCAATTAATACGATTAAAAAATTCCCAGCTCCCGCAACAATCAAACGCGTTCAACAATACATTGGCATGGTAAACTATTACCACCGGTTTATTTCAAAAGTACTGCTCGCACCAATTCGCTAGCACTTGGTAGCTTTACTTGAAAAGCCAAAAACGAACAAGAATCTCTATTGGCCCGGAGAATGCCAAACTACTGTATTCACAAAACTTAAAAATGATTTGACTAACATAACACTGTAAGTACATCCGCTTATACAACAACATCGAACACGGTCATCGGAGACGTTCTGCAATAGTACAGTAACGATTTTTGGGAATCCATTGGGACTATTACTCTAACATACTATCGAATGTCGAGGAAAAAACACTCCGCGCTCGTTTGGGAATTACTCGCAACTTTCTTAGAGAGGCCATATATCACAATGTTAGAAGCCATCTTTAGTACTCATCCATCAAGGTCTTACTCTCACATCCATACATAACAACTGCATTTCCAAGATATTTCGACATATTGTATATACACTCGCGGATAAAATTAACGCATATTTTTTTTTGTAATAAAAAAAAATCCCGCTGGTCAATTTTAATACTACTAGTGTCAAACGACCTTGAATAAAGTTTACTGCAAGCTAATCAATTAAATTTTTCAAAAATGCTTAATCAAAAGTGCATTGTGTTTGAAATCCAACGCAACGACCGGCTTTTGTTCCATTGCATATCAATTATTTTAAAATGCAGTACCACTAGTTCTTGTAAATGTGTTCTAAAGCAAAGACCTAATATAAAATCCATTGTAATATGGCACCCGTTCAAGAGCTGGAGGCGGTTAAAGTGGTCACATTGTATCAGGAAGATTATACACAAGTACAAATCGCACGAAAATTAGAAATTAATCAGTCTTCGGTTTCACGAATACTTAAGCGGTATCGTGAGACCTTAGAGTATAAAAGAAAGCCCGGACAAGGACGTAAAAGATGCACAACCGACGATCGATTTTTAAAAATGAATTCGTTACGTAAAGCGAACTTCTACTCAACTCAAAAATGAGTTACTTAGTGCGCGTCAAGTGAATATTAGTGTCAGAACAGTTAGACGAAGATTAAAAGAAGTGAACCTATCTCCAAAACGGCCCGTAAAAGATCCGCGGCTTCTTCCCCGCCACAAATCCAGCCGTTTAGAATTTGCTCATACTCATGCAAATTGGGGAACTGATCAATGGGCCACTGTTCTCTTTTCAGATGAGACCAGAATCCAATTATGGAAACCAAAGTTGGAGAACGCTACGCACCGTGTAACATGGTGCAAACTGTAAGCTTTGGTGGAGGTTCAGTAATGTTTTGGGGTGGAATCAGTTGGGAGGGCCGTACGTAGCTGATGGAGATTGGTTTGAGGATGAATGCAGACTGGTATGCTCGGAACATTCTTGGCGATCACGTTTTGCCATATGTGGGCTTCATATAGGTTATGACAGTTTTGTGTTAATGCATGATTACGCTCCAGTCCACGTTGCTGCAACGGTACGACAATATCTCCAAGATATTGGTATTTGTGAACTTAAGTGGCCACCAATGAGTCCTGATCTTAATCCGATTGAACAAGTGTTGGACATTCTAAAACGCCGTATTAGAGCTAGAAATCCTGCACCAGATTCGACAGCAGAGCTGAGAGTTGCAGCACAAGAAGAGTGGAATCTCATTCCGCAAGAAATGATACAAAGCATTCTACTTAGTATGCCCAGAAGGATGGAAGCTGTAATAGAGGCACGAGGGGGGGAGGGGAATACTCATTATTAAATTAATCAAATTAAATCGAAATAAAGCTAGTTTTAATGTTTTTAAACCGCTTTTAAAAATTTTAAAAATAGATTTAAATAGTTCGACTTATTTCATCATTTGGCAATGAAAAATAGCCGCTATAGTTCCATAACGCCAGAATTGTGCCCCTTTTGCGAAAATTATAAATTTGGGATCAGTTGATACCAGTTCCACTGAAATTGTCCAGCGGGATTTTTTTTATTACAAATACGCAAAAATATGCGTTAATTTTGTCCAGCAGTGTACTTAAAAGTTCTAAATTCTAACTAATTATTGAAACACCTAATAACTAAATCTTAATAAGAAAGATAAGAAAGTACCAATTAAGTATCCTAATCGTGTTTATTCTTTATGCTTATCTATAATCCCTTTACATGTGTATGTACTTCTCGACATGTTCTATTGATATTTGAAACATGTATGTGTCTATTGTATATATATATTGTATAGCTATATCGCCTTTGTTGGCACTAATCCTGTATTAAGGCTTGAACAACTTTAGAAATTTGAACTATCAACAGTCTATTCTAATCACATACATGTATGTACATATTTACAAGTGAAAACAGAAATACGAGATAAAGTGAGATTTAATTAAAAAATAGAACCTTTCGATTTGGTATATATAGTGTGGTGTATAGACGTGATGGAACACAAAAGGATTTAAATAAGTTAGAATTCCATCACAATCTTATATTAAGTAGATCGAAATAAATTGGGTCGATTAGGAATTATTATTGAATTTAATGAAACGAATCAATCTCTTTCAACCAACCTTATATGTATTTTCGATATAATATGCAGAGTGTCGCATTAGAACTACTCCGGCTCGGTTACAAAAATCAAACATTTTCAGCCCTTACGTTGTGGCGTGTAATGATCCCCCATTACCCTCGTTCATGATCCCCGTTCACAAATACGACGAATAGTCACGCCACAATAGTGAAGTAGAAACAAAATAATCGAAAAACGATTTCGATTCAAAAACTCTGTAATTCGCTAGAACTGTTGCAACATAGCATCACAATATATATAGAAACGAAATGCAACATACAATCAACGAGTCAATGAGTCAATGACGTCATCAGATCGAAACCAGCCTAGCGATTACAGATTACATATAAAGATGCCAAACATTTCATAAGACAAACGTTTTCATTGGCTGGTTGATTCAGCGCCCTAGCTGTCAATCTATATATGCCACTCTGTGAAGTTCAATGTTTAACTCCCACCAGTCATCATTAACTGTCACGATTACAGCTCTCAGCATCATTTATAACTATACAAAAATGTCACCAATTTCCACTCTAATATTGCTTTTGTTGTTGGCTTATGGCTTAGCGTATCCCAAAAATGAATAAATTTAACATTGCTTGATCACATTAAGCGGCCAATTGATGTCAGCTCTACCTTATTCTTTAAAACTGGGGTGAGCACAAGAGATAAAGATGACAAAAGAAGCGAAAAGAGTCGAGAACAACAAAACCTCTAAGGTTTCCGAGTTGAAAATCTCCGATCGCAACTTTTACCAAATGATCGCATCGATTGCCAATATTTCTAAAACAACTGTTTCAGCATTGAAATGTGCAGGCTCTCCAGTTGCTGGATAGAGTTCAGCGACGTGCCATCCAAATAATACGAAACCCCAGACATACGAAAGATCTAGACAGCCTACAGCACCGCAGAGATGTTGCAGAACTCTGCGTGTTCTATAGATTAATAAATGGTAAATGTTCTACATAATTAAAGGAGAAAATATCACCATTTGTTACGCCAGGAAGAGTAACACGAAGAACGGTAAAAAGGTTTACGGTGAAGCTGCCGAAACCTCGAATTGAAGGTACTAAGCGCGAATTCATTCATCGAACATCCAGGAAGTGTAATTCGTTATCCGGATTTCAGTTTCCGTTTGAGTATAAAATGCATAAGCTTAAGGTGGCTATCAACCTTTACTTGAAGGATCGCGCACGAGCTCTGACCGTTACAAGAAGTTGGGACAGTCTAAAGTCCGTCCTGACCGTGATTAACTGATTCTCTTTGGACAAGATGACACACAAAGTGTTACCATATACAAAGTCATTCAATAAGTCCGTATAAGATGACACATAGATGGCGTTACAAGGATTTGTTCCATATGACCTTTAAATCGTACGTGTGTAAATTTGACAGTAATCTGTGACATGGATAACGAAAAGACAGTCAGCAAAGTGGACAGCAGTCGACGAACCGAATCGAACGCAAACAAAGGCGCAAGAGTTGGCCGGTAAAGTGATGGCGTCTGTATTTTGGAATGCGAACAGAATAATATTCATGCACTATCTTCAAATAGGAACCACCATCAACAGCGACTATTACTGTGCACTTTTGGTTCGATTGAAGGCTGAAATTGCAAAGGAACAGCCACATTTGCAATAGAAAAAAGGGTTGTTTCACCAAAAACATGCACCGTGTCATAGATCGATGAAAACGATGGCAAAATTGAATGAATTGGGTTTCGACCTCATATTCTCCAAATTTAGCTCCCAGCGATTTTTTCCTATTTCCAGATCTCAAGAGACTGCTTGCTGGAAAGAAATTTAAGTCCAATGATGAAGTAATCGCTGAAACTGACACCTATTTTGACGAGTTAGAGAAATCGTCAAAGTGGTATCGAAAAGTTGGAAATCGTTATACTCGTTGTATCACCCTCAAAGGCAACTATGCTGAATAATAAAATCGAGTTTTGTCAAAATTTTGTTTTTTTCTTACTTAACCTACGAACTTATTGAATGGCCTTATCGACCAAATGGCGCAGTGGTTAAAGCTGCGGCAATTGGAGCGGAAAGTACCGGATTCAAATTTCGATAGGAACGGGATGCAAAACGGATTTTTCACCATCTAATTACCATCGTTGGTCTGAATGAACCCATCTGTTGGAGTGCAGAACTCATGGTACTATAGTCTGGCATTGAGCTATGCCATGTGCAGATAGTTCTATGCGTAAATCGGATATATAGCCGTACGTCCTCGATTTGGCTGTAATGGCGTAAGGTAGGACCTAAATAAGCGAACCGCGAAAGAGCTGGATGTGCCTGTTATATAGCAGCTTAAGCAAGGAAGCATGAAATGGTTAATACCAAACTAATCATAACAGGATTCAACAGATGAAATTCAACAATCATTCAGAAGATGCAGATGGACTCTAACAACCTTCATAGAATACAGAACAAATGACTATAAAGATCACGAAATATCAGTAGCGACATTCACAGTAACTTCCAACTGATAATGACAGTGCAAACTAAGCTGGCCGTAGTTTTACTACATCAGATAGTTTTATTGCATCAAGCAAATCTAAAAAAAAATTGGGCTGACAGATTAAAAGATCCTGATTATTTAAAGAAAATTGAAGTCAGTCTTGACCACAATCACAATTCCCAATGGAAATGGCATGAGAGAATGTAGAAACTGGCGAAGCTATAATCAGACAAAGATAGAAACCCGTGGTACCTAAATATGTAAATTCAACCCTCGCTATAAGAATATTCAAGGCACTCCCAATATTTCGCGGTTCGCTTATTTACGTCCTACCTTACGCCATTACTGCCAAATCAAGGTTGTACGGCTAAAGATCCGATTTACGTAGAACCATCTGCACATTGCATAGCTCCATGCCAACCTATAGTACTCACATGGAAGATGGGTTGGCCCATGAGTTCTGCACTCCAACAGGAGGTCATAGATGTGTTCATACCACCGATCATAATCAAATGATGAAAAATCCCTTTTGCATCCCGCCCTTATCGGGGTTTGATCCCGGTAAATACCGCTCCAACTGCCGCAGCTTTAACTACTGCGTCATTTGGTCGGTTGTGAAACCTGAATTATCAGCAACAAGGTACAAGTGACGATACTAAAGTGAACTAAAGGTCCAACAAAGAAGTAAACGTTAAGCACATATATTGTATGTGATTCGTTACTGTTCGGTACTGTTAGCAAGATTCATAGTAGAAGTTCGGAATATGTATTCATTTGTGACAGATCAAGCAGCTCAACAACGAGGCGATACTTCTATCCGAGGTTTCGAAAATTTCAACAACAACAGGAAAATCATATTAATAATACAATAGACGCATAAGTCCCATTTCCATTATTTTCAACATTCAAAGGAACGCTTCAATTACGAGAACTATAACTCAACCTCTTCCAAAGAAATCATATTGAGTTTAGAAAGCAAATTGCAAAATGAAGTAGTACTGGTCGATCCCTTTTCTCGATACTCCAATCTATTGATATTTTGATAGGCGCTAACGTATATGGAGAAGTTATATTAGAAGGCATATATAACAGATCCAGCTCATGTGTAGCTCAAAGCGTAAATGAATCCCACAGAAAGTTAAAAAAACTGAACAACGAAAAGGCAATGAATCGAAAGTCAATCCCGCACCTAGTCTACTCTAAATAATTTCTATATTATCGACATCGGCAATTAAAAACAAAACAACAGTAAACGATGATCTGTCCAGCTTTATGAGTCACCGAAACTATAGAGCTGTAGCTATGGAATAATAAAGCTATTTTGTCTACGATCGACTATACGGTGAATGTAAGAACAAATAACAAAAAGTGAAGGTTCTTCTTAGACCGATATTTAAATAAAACATTTGAGTTTTTATAGGTGTTGATTGCTCGGGAGGAATTAATCACTTTGGTATCGTTAAGTGTTATATCGTTCCTGGTTTTGGCAGATCCGTTGAATATATTACTCAAAATGTATACCGATGACAGCATGATATGTGAAATATAATATGATTGAGCTTCCAATCCGCATCCATATGTAATATCACGCATAAACTCAACATACTTTGTTCGTTATTCCGGATTACCACACAGTCTGGAACGCAGATGATAGTATCGTCGAAATGATAATTGATCAGATTTCTCAAGTGCCGGACCATTCGGAAATGTAACTTTTTTGCTGGTGATGGTTTCTTGAAAATTCTTCTAATAGATTTGTAACAAACAGATAATTATTTCTTTTAGCTCCCAGAACATATGAAGTTGATCATCAAGTCCTTGTTCGTCGATTCATTTGTTTAATGTAAATGATCCCAGTGTTCGATCAAAGTTTGTACTTGTCTTTGTAAGGCCCAACGCAATCCAGCCAAGATGGGTACGAATTCTACATCGTTTGTTACAGTCACCATACATAATGCCGTTTAAATTCAGCCCATAACCATTCAGTAAACGGCAAACGCAGTATACACTCTACCAACCATCGGAACATTCTCTCTTTTGATGTACTGCCATACATCATACATGCAATCTGGAAGTAATTAATGTAATTTTATGTCAATTTTGTCATACGCTGCCAAGGATTATCGTGGTCTGCCATAGCATTTTATTTTACTTTTGCTGGCCCCGATAGAAAACTGAAACTCCAATAATAACGTGACTGTTCCTCATATAAAAATAAGAAATTGGCTGTCCAAAAAGTTCGTCTAAATAATACAACAAGCCTTATCACTTAAGTGAGTGTACACTCAAACTACAGTACAGCCTCATAAATCTTCAGTTTTGCCTTGAAAATAGCGTTCAGAGAATAGCGGTTTCGTTGACACACCGGAGTATTAGGCGCTCTCTTAATAGGGCACCCTATATAACTATATAGTTTTATAGTATGGATACAAATAGAGGGTAATGGGAATAAGAAGAAATTCTTATCAGATTCCATTTTTTTTAAGTTATCGCACATAAACCCTTTAAAGTATAACACAAATAAAATATTTCTATTGAATGTTTAAAAAAAAATACTAATAATAATAAAAATAAATAATTAAATGAAAAATAGTTTTATTATATTTGGTGCAGGAATGTAAGTATCGTCGTTTCTTTATTTTAAAGAAAATCGATAAAGCAAAATAAAGTATTTTTTAGATAAAACTAAGGATTAAATGAAGAAAAATATGTTCTTGTTTGTCTACTACTTTACTTGTATGTCGTTGGTAGTAGAATTTCCTAGAATTCTTGGAAATTACTTATCAATATGTATGTACAACTACAAATAATAATTAAATATTTCCAATTAAATTTTAAGCCACCCATTTTATGTACACCCTACATGAGCTATAATTTAGGAAGCACGATACAACCAATTTGGTCAATTGGGTATTTAAACCTAAAAATGCAATAAATTTGAGTATATTGCTGGTTGGTATGTGTTCTAAATCCGTGTTGTCCAACTGGAGGCCCTAAGATTTGTACAGTTCACGAATTACTCTGAATTTAATGTTTTAATTTCCAAAATATTTAAACAGCTTTAGAGGACCCAATAATCACCAACCATAGTCCTCTCCTGCAACTTAACAACAAGTTTCAAATCCAGATTTAGCGACAGTATCAGTAACTTTTCGATTACAAGCCAGCTTTTCATATTGTTGTAAACAATTAGATGAAGCCAGATCACTCTCTACACCGTGGAACAATCGTCGCCGAAAGGCGGCTCTTCCCTTAAAGATCACTGTATTATATACGGTTCAGATCAGCACGCAAAACCAATCAGGGATTCGCATTAAATCAAATTAGAGACATGTTAGTTTCACTTTTTCAATAGATTTATAAGCCAGAGATGTAGATAAATGTGAAAATCCGAGTAGCTCTAAAAGGACTTTATATATAGTGGTCGTTCCAACGTTTACAACGGGAGACCCTAAAATTGGACTTTCAAAAAATTTCATTGATGGATTTGGATATGATAGAATATATTTCCGGCATATACCTATTTCGGTATTACATGGCAATCAGGCTTTAGACTTACCTCTCTGTTTTATATTCGATCAATCTGTAAGATCTGTAATCTTCAAAACCAGATATAGAAGCAATGATTTATGTGACAGAGGCATATCATCGACATCTTCCATTATGCTCAAAAAATCAATATCATCCAACGTTGTAGAATTCATTGGCATTACCATTAAAGAAACCGAAAATCATAAGAAAGTTGATGTAGTTTAGAATATAGACATGCAGTTTAGAATACAGTCAGTTGTTCGAAACTCTATCTTCTTGGATAATCTTAAAATAATTAACTCAAGAAGAAGCCTTGTGCAATAGTGTGATCCTCATCAGTCCTGGTCCAAGGTGGTGGAACAAAGATGTTGGATCGAACCCAATATTGAGTAAACCTATATCAGAAGCACTTAGAAAATTGAAAAGGGTAGTACCTGTGGTGTTATTCCTCTAGACGAATATATAATGCGATTCTCCATGTGACGACTTTTGATCTCAATGGTTGTAACCACACTTTGAAAGAGTGGTGAGATTCAAGTATTTTTGAACGAAAACTTTAATGGCTGCTGAGGTTTTGATTTTACCAATGAGTTATAACCCCGTGCTAGTCCACTCAATGTCCCATGGTTTACAGTACTAAATATATGTTTCTAAGAAGCCTTTACTTCTATATTATTAATTATTTATAGGAACGTAGATTATCGGGCCATTTTGCGTAATTGCCTTCATCTGTAATATATTGTAGTATTTCGTTAAGCCAGTTTCGAACTGATGAGTGACGTCATTGAATGACCGGTTGTCAAAAAGATAAACTCTATCTCATCAAGCGTACGCGATTTTACTTGATATTTGGTACAGTTCAATTGGTATATATGGTGTTGCAACAGTTCTAGCGAATTACAGATGACTACTTGAAATATTCAAATTATTAAATTATTTATTGTGGCGTGACGATTATTAATAGCCTTATCTAACAATATATTGATCGTGAGAGCCACACCTTTTAAGAGTATAAATTTGGTACGATATGTAAATGCTTGAATTAGATTCAAAGACACTCTGTATCTGAGCATAAATACCAGCAAAGCATGGTAATTTTTGTTGGTTTTGTATGGCTTAAAAGCGTAAACAGCACTAACCGCGTTTCAAATGAGTATCTACAAATCATTAATACTCATTGGTGCACATTCTATAGATGGTCAGTTTACAACGAAAGCTTTTACGCACAATCGGTTTTGAAATCATCCGTAGCATGTCAGTCATTCGTTGTTTTGGTCAACGGCGAGACTCGAAATCGGGACGACCTATAGGCGTAATAAAAAACTATTTCATACACTAAGCTATACTACTGGCGACAAAAAATCTTGCTTAAATATGTTGCCCGTAATATGTTGTCCTCGATGGAGCTACACCTCCGTCAATTCCGTTTTGTGGTTCCAAAATGGATCCTGTCAACATCTCGGAGGAAATTGTCTTCAGGAACCTGAAGGCAATGAACATAAATAAGACCAACGGAACTGATGGAATTCCTGTTCGAATATTGAAGGTGTTTGCCAGTGATTTGGCTCCAATATTAACTAAAATCTTTCTCCTTTCTTATAAGCAAGGTAAATACCAAACCGGCCAATATCAATTGTGTCAGCCGTGGCTAAAGTTATTGAGAAATGCATTAACCAACAACTGGTGAATTATCTTGAGATTAATAAAATCATTTCAGATAAAACAATATGGCTTCCGCGAAAGACGCTCCACAAACGATCTTTTGCCGTATGTTGTAAACAAATGGAATCTTGCCCTTGAGCACCTTTGCAATCGCTTTGGATATATCCAAGGCTTTTGACCAGGTTTGGTAAAACAATCTCATTAGTAAACTTGTGGCATAAGGCTTGGATTCGACCGTCAAATGGATAAAAAGTTTTCTCAAAGAACGAAAAATCAACGTTGTGCTAAATGGGAGATCATCAACGACACACTCTTCAGATGCCGGAGTCTTTCAAGGATCAGTTTTATCGCCAACTTTGTTTTTGTTATACATCAATGACTTGGATAGCACTATGAACTCTATCCACAGTTTTGGAAAAATCAGTCAATCTCAAACCAACAATAATAAATTACAGATAGAATTCAAATGTTATTTTAACATAGGTAAGTCTATTATTTATTATCTCTATATAACACACACATGGAATAATTTAAACGACATTATGATTATGTTGCCAATTACAGATTAACAGCATAACTATAATACATTAATTTTGAACAAACAATAATTTCAATACTAGTAAATTGACTATCGACAGCACTGGCATCGATAATATCGACGACTTCGATTATTACGCTTTGATTTGGATTTAGAGCTAGATCCGCGTTTGGGTCCCGGCCGACATTTGAATCTTCTTGTATTTCTATATTTCGTATGACTTCTCAGTTTAAAATACGAGCTGCAAATGTATTTGCTATTTTTCGCCATTGTCAGCACATATTTTGGTATAACATCGGGCTTTATGATTTTGGGATTCATCAATCGAGCACGTTTTATTTCATCTTTCAAGGGGCGCGTCATGCAGGGATGTCGCTCCTCTAATTTTTTTAACGGATCTTTTTCTAAATGTTTGAAACTCATTTTTACAAAATATAATATATTTTTTATGGAATTTGGGTTTTTCTATAAATACGTCGAACTAATAACTGTTTGACTTATGTCAATTAAATCAAAGCACTCTTAAATTTTCTTTTCAAAAATATAATGTAAACAAGTGGTTTAGTTCGAGAACACTTGATTTTAGCCTTTCTAATGGCTATTGTGAATTTAAATACAGGTACTATAAGAATTAGACATTTGTGGATTTTTTACGGATGCGGATCGTCAGCCCAGCGATCCAACAGATTTGTTTAAAATATCATCAAACGAAAAAAAATCGGATACCGCCAAATCAATAATGACCCCCGCCTAAATACCCGGAAACGAAAATAAGGATATGACACGTACAACATGTAGTCACTTCGAAAACCTGGTGAATTTGATGGCCTAAAAGTGGAGACCATGTTTCCAAGGCTATACGTACAGTGAAGATGACCTCGGAAATCTTGGAGTTGGATTTCTCATTGGGCCACAGGTAAAAAAGGCTGGACTGGATTTTCAGGCAGTCGATAAACGAATGTATAAGCTTTGCTTACAATGAGATTAGCCAACCTGTCAATTGTCTGTGTATTGTCAATTGTATGCGCCCACTGATGTAAGTCAATCGCAAGATAAAGACTCATTTTACAATCATTTGGATAATCAGATGGGCTCTATACACGAGCACGATGTCAGATTGGTGATTAATGACTTTAATGCTAGAGCTGGCAGAAATCAGACTGACTTGTAATATAGGTTCGTATTCCCGACACGAAACTGCGACCGAAAATCGGGGAAGACTAGTGTTTTCTTTGCGATCGCTCTTGATCTCAAAGTGGCAAATACATTCTCATAATAAAGATCCATTTGGAAACATTGGCACATCCACGTAAAACATCCCGATGCCAAATTGACCATGTTTTGGTTTCTAAAGAGGGAGCGCGGATTCTCAAATACGTGAGATCTTATCGGCCGTCAACAAAATTCGTAGGCAGTGACCGTTATCTGGTAACTGCAAAGCTACAATGAAGATATTCGTACAAGTCAGTGAGGACAGGGGAATATGCAACGCGATTCTCCTTTGAATGTCTGATAAATGAAAGTACGCAACGAAAATGTCAAAATCTTGTCAGCAATAGCATTTTGTCGATCTGGTTGCCGGTCTGAAGAAGTGAACAGTGTCTGGGAAGTATTAAAAACCTCGGTTGTCTACTAAGCCCAAAATGATTATGGTTTGATGAGGAGTGTCGTCCTCCTGTTGCGCAAAAAAATATAGCCCACAATGAAGCGCAGACTCGGTTTACAATTGCAAAAAGAAACAAAGCAGTTCTTGCTAGGAGGACATCTAAACGCATTTGTAGACAGAAGAAGTGCGAATGGTAAAAGGCTCTTTGTTAACGTTGATGCGATACTCAATACATGGCATACAAATTGTTCTGCCTCACTTAATGTTCCACATGCATCACAAGCTGTATTTCAGTGCCCTCAAATACAGACCGCAGAGATGTCTCATGGAGGATCCATCCTATGAGAAATTCACCTTGGACATGCAGAGATTAAAGAAAAATCGTTCACCGGGAGGGAGTTGATTGCATTAATTCAGAGCTCTTGATATTCGGAGGGCTAACTTTGTGGAACTGTCTTTTCGACCTTGTTCGATTGGTATGGCGAAATGAAGTTATGCCTGAAGAATGGAAAGTCATCGCATACATGTCATTCATTATGTCATACCAAGGAGGATTCCATCCAAATCGGTCGGTCACTGATCAAGTTTTTTCGCTACGGATGATTCTTTCCAAGTACGTGGAAATATCTCCCGATATACACCAGGTGTTTCTATATTTCAAGCAACTCGATCAACCGAGAGAGGCTATGGAATGCGCTTGAATAATTAGGAATACCAAACAAATTCGTTCATCTGTGATGAACAGTAACCCAGTCACAATGCTGTGTTAAAGTTAAGAACAGGACGCAAATGATTTCAGTAGTGGGAACCGCACGTTTGATGGAGTAAGTATTTAAGTAGCTTATGGATCTCTCATTACTCACGATAATAGTGTGGGAGAGAATATCAGGTTTTGCCTTTCCACGGGCAATCGGGCTTTATATCCTCTACGTCTAATGCTGAAATCAAAATATCTTGCAAATAAAGATAAGCCGAAACTGTACGGAGTGTGATCAAATCCGTTGTCATGGATGGATGTGAGAGTTGCACCTTGACGGATGAGTAGAAGATATGGCTTCTAACATTCGAGAGAAGAATCATGCGTGTGATATATAGCCCAAAACGCGACGTTGATTGCACATACCGAGTTTGTTTCAACCACGAGATCAGGAATTTAATGCAAATTCCGAATATCGTGCTTGAAATCAAAGGACAGCGAGTACGCTGGCTCGTTCACGTTCTGCGTGTTGATCTGTGAGAGCAGCCTTTCGGTTGACAAAAGAGTCGCTGTCGGCGACGATGGCTCTATGGCGTCGAGAGCAATCTGGTATCTTCTGGTTGCTTGCACCAATATGAAGAGCTGGTTCGTGATCGAAACCGATGGAGTCAGATTGTTGACACGGTACGGGCGAACAATAGCTTGTAAAAACTGTTAAAAAATAATAATAATTAAATTATCACTTTTCTATTAACCCTGATAAAATTCCAAATTATAACCCTACAAATTTATCTGAGTGTGATAACAGTAGCCTATAAAAGTGCTATAATGGGATGTTTAGTGCCCTAAGATAGAGAGGCGATTGAACTTGAGAAATTGTACCTTGTTTCCAATTAACTGCATTATTTTATCCATCCAGTCTATAAGAATAGCTACCATGTGAAACAAAGCTAGTATATTGTTCGCCAGTAGATTATGGTTTCATAAATACACTTAGGAGGAAAAGAAGGAGATTGTTTTCCTCCTAAATATTTCTAGTGCCCCCGGGCACTATAATCGAGTATAATGGTTGAATATGGACTAACGCAAACAAAATACAACCTCGAATTAAGGCAATCTAAAAGGGCTACAAGGCCAATCAATAAACTTATTGAAACCCTTTAAATCTCCTGGGCCAGACAGATTTTATCCTGCTTTACTTCAGCAGGAAATAAAATGAACAACATAGCAGAGAAATTGACAAAACAGAAGCTTGTGATATCCAATACCCAACGAGAGACTAGGATCTTTGGTGTTTAATTGTTCCAAAAAAGGTTTTGGATAAACGATATGAGACGTGTTTGTTCAAAACCCCATAAAAGTGGAGGATGCAACCACTTCTTGATACTCAACCCAACGCATATATTTCAGTTAGCCTATAGCCTCGTTTCTTTTGAAAATTATAGAGGAATCAAGGTGTTGAATCAATACAATAGGAGTGAGGTTCTTTTAAGAATTCCACTCTAACCAAAAGTATATAATTACCAAGTTGGTAAATCCCTTGTGTCTTTAAACAATCTCGTATCTTTACGATTGACGATCAATAAAAAAATTGCCTTTTTATTGGCATTGAAGGAGCCTTCAAACCCGCTTCTATGACAACTAAATTGGAAAATTAATCGGTTAGCATTAAAGAGTAGAAACGGATGCCTGTATAGGGGAGGAAGATGTTTTATCGACAATGGTCTACGGTAATTAACGAGCTTGTAGACTGACCATGGATATAACATGGATATGATCTGGTTATAACATTAGGGACAAACTTCAATGGAACCCTATCAGATCTTATGCAAGGAGCCATCGAAACAGTACGGCAATTGTGAATTACAGATGGGGCTCAACGTCAATCGTAATAAAACAGTGCTAGTGCCATTCAATCGATTGTTATGGAACCCTCTTAGTGCTGTCCCCACTGCACCTATATATAAAAACGAACGGTACTTATACTGCATTGAAGATGCAAAGGAAAAACTGAACTGAAAACAAGCATATCATCTAATGGGTAATGTAATACCCACTGGCATGACTTTCGAATATGCCGGCCAAAAACGAATTTAAAAAACCATTTATCTCCTGATCGAGATGAGCATATACAAAGACCCTCATATGAATTTAACAAGGGTATATTGTATGGTATATGAACGGTGGGACAGGGATAGGAGACTTTAGCCTATATACATGTCTATATCGAAGTCCCAGGAGGAGAATGCCATTAAATTTCAATCACAAATGCTTATACGATAGAACTCAGTGCAAAGATCGATTAAACGAAATCCCTAAATAGTGCTCGAAGTAATACTAATACTGTACAGCCGAGAAATTTTAAAGGAACTCAGGTCAAACACATACGTGTCACAAACTCAATAAAAATTTGGCAACCTTCAATAAGATAACTCATATGTGGGTCGGCGTGCTGGAATTGATTGAAATGAGACGGCGGCTGACGTGACACAACAGATGTAGAGTGCTGGGTGGCTTTGAAATGGGCTACTTATTGGGACAACCTTCTAGCTTTAAACCTGTCTAAACGATTGATGTGTTCAGCAAATTTATGTTGACAGTGGCCGTGGTAGGCACTAGCTTCCTCATTGGTCACGTTGCCTTAAGATACCAGATAAACATAACTGAAGCTTAATTCGTCCATTAATTACTGTTTTTGGGATTCGGCAATGGAATCTATGAAACATGTCATGTTTCATACTATCCGCATATAATTGAATCATCCTGGAAGCAGAAAAATATATCCCAATATTTCTTTGCTTTCTGTGTGGGCTTTGGAGTGTCGGCGAAAGTAAAAGCCGCTGCCACTCGGTCTTCGTCACACCTTTAATTTCTCTTAGCTGTAATATTGCTGTTAAAATTGAAGTTTGAAGATGTTTGTGCTTATCGGTCGACAACTCCTTCTTGATCTTGAGAAATCGTAGATCTACCACCTCGAATTAACGGCTTGTTTTGCGTGAAACTTTAAGTAATTTCATATTCATACTTCTCTCTTGTTGTTCCAATCATTTCATAATTCTCTCTTTCGCGGTTCGCTTATTTACGTCCTACCTTACGCCATTAGAGATAAATAATTACTCTTTAAATCCACAGTTAGAAAACAGTCGGTTTGTCGTGATAACCACATTATGGCTACCAGTTGAATTTGAAAGTTTGTTGCAAGACTTGATCTCGAGACCATTTCCATGGTGACTAATTATTGCCCTACAACAAACGATAATTAGTTGCATGAAGGTTATTTTTATTTATGGTTGCGCGACTGTTAACCATGACCATAAAATCATGATATACCAAAATAACTGAAGAAATATTCCTTATATTATGTACGTATATCGTAGCTACGATATAGTATAAAAAAAAATTACTCCCCAATCCGAAAAACGCCGTACATTCATTTTTCGGTTTTACGAGTCTAAACTAGTATTGTGTTGAATAAATGTATAAAAAACCAAAATGTAACTGTGTGGTGACGAGTTGGGTATTTTTATACTTGTACCAACGAGCAAACGTCAAGAATTTCAATGAAATTGTATTTTCTGTATTGATGTATATGGAACAATTAAATAATAATTAAAAGTGAAAAAATGGTTTTTAATATATTTAATATTATTAAAGTAACTATGTTTAATTAAAATTTGTACTAATTTTGGATAAAATCGTATCTATTGAGTATTGAATATGGTGCAACCAAATTTATCGTCATATTAGATTGTGTATATAATTTCAGGGGTGTTAAACTATTTCATCGCATAAATGTGCGCGTTGAACCAATTTAAACAAAATAAATGTATTCGCATCAAAATATCATATTAGATGGTAGATCTATCCCATCCGATAATATTGCTTTATCGGATGATGATACTATTTTATCATTAGATTCAGAGTTGGAAAACGATTCAAACCAAAGTAATTCGAATGAAATGAGCTCTAAACCGAAAACTGAATTTATGGTTGATCTTAAATCATGGATAACCAATCATAATATAAGCCATACAGCTGTATGTGATTTATTAAATATTTTATCTAAGCACGATCATCAAAATTTTGGTAATCTATCAAATTTGACCAGAACAAATACGAGTAAGTTAATTAGATAATATATTTATATATAAATGAATTAAATAGCTTAATAAATATATTTAACAGCCTCATTAAAACGTGAAGCTAGTTCCCCAATAATGGATAATAGTTTACGATTTGCAAAAATTTCCAATATTTCAAATACTGGACCAAATACTAATGATATTTCCGCCAGACTTGATACAGTTGAACAAAAAATTGATATTCATCAAATTGCAACGCAACAAGTATTGGCCAATCAATCTGCAATGCAAGAAATGCTTAAAATAATATTACAGAGGCTACCGGGCGATCCAAAGACTGCAATGAGTGATTTAGATATCTCCTATGCAGACGTATTGCCCATTACCTCGGTAGAAATGCTTGAAGAGTATGAGTCAAAACTACGCAATTTACCCGAATTTAAAAATCAAATGGTAAGTATATCGTGTAAATAGTCGATATTTAATCCGAATTGATTACTATCATTGTACTTCAAGATTAATATACTGTCCCAATTTGGTGGTCCCGATGCTAAAAAAACATCGCGCAATATTGTGCGTGCCATGATTACTGACGAAGTTTTAATTAATTTTTCGTGGACTGGAACCAATACGAAAAGAGTTTTCTCAAATTTTCGCGAAATTAATTTAACAATAATCGCGACGATGCGGAAAAAGTTTCATGATTATACGGAATATGATAATGCAACATTTTTTAAAGAATATTTAAAACATGCAAGCACACGATTGTATCGGCATGATTTTAGTAAAATAAATAATGTAATTAATTTAATTTAATAATAAAATTATTTAATAATTTAAAAATATTTGTTTGAAAATCGTGCAACCGCTGTGCAACAAGTTGAAAAGAGTCACAACCTCTGAATATGATATTAACAGTGTATTATACCATTTAAAAATATTTTTTGACAGCTCGGAATGGTCGAATGTTGTGCAAAATTTTTTTGTAGCCATTTGTTTTCTTCACATACCGATCGTGTTTACTTTACAAATCCAAGTCGATATGAGAATAATTTATAACTTAGAAAAGATAAAACATCTATTTTGTACTTTATATATTACTAATAATAACTAAGTTCAGTATTATTTAAGTTTAATAATATATTTTTAAGTCACTTTTGTCTTAAAATAATATTTGAGGTTACAATCAGTTTTGCGTAATGAGTTCGTTTTCCCGTTTGCAAAAATATTCTGCTATTGGATTGGGAATTGGTGGTGGTATAGCCGTTTATTTGCTAACAACGAAGCAGAATTTACGAGGAAATAAAGTATATAATTCATGGACAACTAATACTATTGTTCCCGAATATGCCAAATGGAATTTTAATTGGGATCATCGTGAACCAACTAGTTTGGTGAGACCGTTGAAAACATCGAATCCATCGCCCGAAGAAGAAAATAAATTCAACGAAAAATTAGACGCACAAACACCCAAAGCTTCGCGTCACTATTTTTTGATTCGACATGGTCAATATCATGTACATGGTGCAACAGATTTGGAAAGAGTTTTAACCGATTTGGGACGTAAACAGGCTGTTTTTACAGGGGAAAGGCTTAAAACTTTACAATTGCCATGGACCTCGGTCGTTATATCAACAATGAGTCGGGCACAAGAAACAGGAAAACTAATTTTGGCATCATTGGCCGATCCAAAACTTGAAATTATACATGATTCTATATTAGTTGAAGGTGCTCCCATTGCACCACATCCACCTGTTAATCATTGGAGACCAGAACCACATGTAAGTTCCTTTATCTTATTTAATTAAACATTTTCACTGTTTATTTGTCTCGTTTTAGTTAAATATTTGGTTTATTTTTAATATTTGTGTTTTTATTTTTTGTTAATTTATGTAGCAGTTCTTTCAGGATGGGGCCCGCATTGAAGCAGCATTTCGGAAGTATTTCCATAGAGCCGATAGTACTCAAGAAAAAGATAGTTATACACTAATGGTGTGCCATGCAAATGTTATTAGATATTTTGTTTGTCGTGCATTACAATTTCCACCAGAAGCGTGGCTTAGATTATCGTTAAATCACGCTTCCATTACATGGTTAACAGTTGGCCCTTCTGGTCGGGTAATATTACGGACACTCGGAGATTCGGGATTTATGCCGCCAGAATATGTAACAAGCAGATGAGTTAAAAACAAATGTATTTTGTGCCAAGCAAATTAAAAAAATAAATAAAAGTATTTTGTTATACATTTCTACCTTAATTAATAATTTTGTTGAATGGTAACGATTGAATGAGTACATTGAAAGGTAAGGATTTCAACTAAAAGGTGTGTTTCTTGGCTAATTTGACTAATAACGCCTCAAACTATGCATGTGTTGCTTTGAAAATAGTATTCCGCAAATTTTCGAATTGGTCAATCGGAAGGGTCCGGGAATTTCAAAAAACTACCTTCGACAATTATTTAAACTTAAGTAATTAGACCTCATATCCAAATAGCAACGACATATTAGAAGAAATATTGACATAAAATTCGTTAAGAATTTCACTGGATATTATCCCATCGAGTGAACAAGTACAGATTTCAATAAGGATTAGACCAACTTATTTTATAAACACAAGATACCTTGAATCCTATATTTGTACTAAAAATAATAGTAAACACGTTGTTTGTACATATGTAATGTTTAAAAAGCTTAATGACTCATTTTTTGTAATTCCCTTTAAATGTTCTAACATTTATCCATCATATGTAAATAGAATAAAACCGCGAAGAACTACTAATGATGTCTGCAGAATCAGTGTTAAGAAGAACTTTAAGATATTATTTTAATCCAATGGTTGTCTGGTTTTATTGAACTAATTTGGCATGCTAATTCAAGATGGTATTGTCTTTACAAATTGACACTTTGGATCGTTTGATATTGTCTTCTAGATTAATGATACTTCAAATAGGAACAACTTCAGGCTAGTTAACAGTGGCTTCCACCATCGTTTGTAATTATTGATCCACTTCTTTTCGGGAATAATATATTTTTGATTGATTCCAGCTCATGTATTAGTTGAGCTGATGTGAGTTATGCTGGATGCAAAATGTTATTATGAAGATGATACTAGAAAGTAGAGACCTAACACCGGATCACTAATTTGGATTCAGTTGCAAACATTCAACAAACCTGATCATTCAAAGAATAACAGATATTATAGAAAACTCATTAGAAGATAAACAAATTTGTTCGACCTTGTTTCTGGGTGTGACAGCAGCTTTCAATAAGGTATGGCACGAAGGTTTAATACATAAACTAAAGGTTATGCTTCCGGGACCATATGTTGGTCTTTTGCAAACTTATACTTCGAAGTCAATGGAGATACATTCGAAATAGTGATTTGCATCGTGATTTGGGGATTCCGAATATAAAACACGAAATAAAAAGATTTGTAACGAAGCATGAATCAAGGCTAATAGAATATACCAATGCAGAAGCCTCTCGGCACTGGATCATGAACATTTGGTTAGGAGACTAAATAGAACCGAACTCTTCGTTAGTAAGTGAGCTAGGTAGCTGCTCATGGATAGGCTTTGGTGCATCGCTGGACACTACATTAGTTTTTAAAAATTGAGATGTACATTGATGGTAAGTCTGGAAATACTAGTTTCAATATAATAAAAACGCCTAGTAGAGCCTGTTGAGTGTCTTCCAAATTATTTAGAATTAATATCAAGTCGATTACCGTTGTTAATATCACGCTGACTCGTTCTTCTAAAAAGAGGTATTCATTTATAATAATAGCTCGATTTGCTTGTTCAACCGTTTGGCATTTATAAGTTTTTTCAATGATTCCATTGTAAGGGTTGTGTAAAGCTTGGCAAGTTCGATTGTGTTGTCTATAATGATTGTGTGATTTTTTGTCAGGAACACAAGATACTCTTCAATGTTGTTTGTGTTACCGAACTGAGTCTGCTTCACGAGCTATTAAAATTTCGAATATGTATTTCTCTTTTGACGGTTTGTCCCCTATTGTTGCTTGCCAATATAAATTGGTTGTCTGCGTTCTAATCATTGAACTACTTTATTGCAGGATTTATTTGTTGCCAAGTCATCTGATGTAGAATCAGGTCGTAATTTAAATCTGTTCTATTCTTGTAAGCTATTTTCAGTTCTTTCAATGTAGCCTCAAAGATTCAAATCTCTTCTCAATAGTCATGTTGTAATAAACTATCAACATTTACTTCATATATAGATGTAACCTCCAACTTTCCTAAATCTATAAAATACACTACATAATTGAATGGCGTAATCTTAATTAAAACTGATATTACTCGGGTCACGAAGCGGGTTTATCTTATTTTGTTTATTCTAAATTGGCGCTTAATGCCAAATGTCTTAGCTACTTAGTTCTTTTAGATGCGTCTAGATTGAGTGTTTATATCAATCCAGAGGTATTTTCTTTGATCTTGCACGTTTGCTTAAAACTTTTGTTGTTAATATTTCTAACCATAATTAAGCTGGGTTATTATGATAATGTAATATACTGTGTAATATACTGTTAATTCATATTGGCTAGTAGGCAGCATATGTCTGTTACATTTCCATTAAATGTGTTTTTATGTTTGACTGTAACTACTCGAACCAAACCTTATATTCTAGAAAAAAGCTTGATTATTCTTTTAAGTAACGGCCCAGGTGGCGCAGTGGTTGAAGCTGCGGCAGTTGGAGTGGGAGGTACCGGGTTCGAAGGGCAAGATGAAAATGGGTTTTTCACCTTCGATCATTTGAGCGGGACGATCGGTGGTGTAAAAATAAACATATCTGGCTCCCCTGTCGTGTTTAGAATCCATGGGCCGACTCATCTTTCAAATTTCAGCATTGCATAGCTCCATGTCAGCTATGCAATGCGCAGATGGTTCTACGAAAGCTCGGATCTATAGAGTGGTATAGTACATAGAGTGGTATCACAACGGTCCAACCGCCGGTCTAAGTGTGCGATAGCAGCCACAACAACCTAACCTAACCGAACCTTCTTTTAAGTAGCCAGTGAGTAGTCTTTGATTATTTCTAATTCTTCTTCCTCTAGATTGATTTGCTCAATTAACCATGGTGGCCTGTGTTGAAATATTTATTCATAATTCGAATACCACTTTTACCAGAACCATTGAATCAAATTTATCATTTAAGTCTCCGATTCATGTACTATTGTGAGTACTTTTGAAATATAATAGTATTTCAAGTTTTCACAGTTCTAGGTCTACTAATATTTGTCAATTTGGGGATACTGGCCAATGTTCTTTCGAGTCGCATAAAAATTTAGACCATTGGCCAAGAAAGTGATAGTTTTAGATGGTGGTGATTTTAATCGAAGAATCGTAATCTCATAACCTGAATATAAATAAATATTATGAAACACAGTATCCATAATTCTCAATACTGTATTGAGCAACCAAAACGGGACCCAAAGTTTAAGACCAGGAATGGATAAGAAATTCTATATGTTTATAGAAATAAGGTATTCCAAACCTCTTACTCGATTTATTCTAAAATTCTAACAGAGTTAAGGCAATTCTGTTATCTCATGATAGGTTTGATGTTGCCAACAGAGATTGCATAAACGATTTGGTCACAAAAACCATTAGAACACACAATTACTATAGATTCAAAAGCTGTGCATACTCTAACAGTTCGTTTAGTACAATTATCATCAAATTTTAACTTCGTAAATGAAGTATCGAAAGTATCATTTCTTGTGTTCCATAGGTCATTCTCTTAATTTAAGTAAAGCTATTAAATTGGCTTTTAATTTAGATACTAAAAATATAGTAGCCCTTGTTAAAATATTATCTATATAGAAATTCCTACTACATACACTCGGTATATGTGCGTGGCGTAGAATAGTGCACAAGCAGTTCTATAATTATTTATGCACATTCGGTAACATTTAATTTTGTCCGACGAAGAATAACACCACCAAACTCGATCTTGGTTGTCATTCAACGGGATCTGGATATATGCACACTTTTGCTATGTTACCGGTAACAGTAACAAGGTAAGAATAATACATAGTTAATAAACTGAAATGATGATATTTTCGAAATTCAAACACATCCGAAAGTTTTTTTGTGGTGCTATTTGCCTCCATCACTGAGTAATGTATACGTTTTCTACAACCTTCATGAGCCAAAGTTTGAATAAATAATTCTAGTTTAATTTTTATTTAAAGATGAAACAGGCGAAAATACAATATAACAACTTGTGAAATCACGGGATACGGTTGGCCAAATTTTCCTCAGGTGGATTTGAGTTCATCGAAGGCACAACAGTGAACTTTTTAAACGAGCTATAGCAAAACACGAGGTTTTTGTAAAACGCAATGAGGTTACACATAAATTCGACTATATGTAATCCGGCTTGAAAACTCTTAAGATTTTCTGAGTTCATATAGGAAAGAGAAACGGAATTCTGAAAGCAATTAAGTTAACCTCCTCTAATAAGATTCCATTCCAATGATATTCGTGTTATGCCATTCAGGGTCTTTCTTAGTGTGTGATGGATTCATCTCCACTTGCGCCTTATGCTTTCGGTTTCATGTCCATTTTGTTGTAGAAGTTCTTTATTTTTAGTCTTATTTAGACCAGAAACATTTTATTGTTCTTCACGGGCATTTGCTTACAAACACCTTTAGATTTAAAAAAACACCTATAGTAAGATTATGTGTGTGTGATTCTATGTTTGACAGCCATGCGTTGACACCCATCCAATTATAACAAAACACACGATTCCACACACGAATTTAACAATCGTGGCTTTGTGTAGTACATATATTGAATCTATTTCTGACTATCCATTGACGCGTTGATTGATATCTTCTTTCATGTTAACTGTTTTTGCTCCAATACAACCGAAGTATAAGAATTTCTCAACCTCTTCGATTTACGTACTGTTCATGATTATTGCCGCGTTATTGTTCGAGTTTAGTCTCATAATTTTTGTTTTACTGATGTTAAATTTAAAATTAACTTACTTTGAAATGGTCTGAAATCCTCTGTACTTTCTGATCCATATAAGCATGTCTTTGTGCTAGCAGGCAAATGTCACCTGCGTAGTCCAAATCATATTAATACCATTTGAAGATGTGGTATCGAGTTTGGAATGGTTCTTTTAACCAATATCAATCATTCAGCACTCCGATTAACTGTGAAAAAACACTTTGGAATCCTAGACTTAGTCATGATGCATCACAATCGAGAAGTATATTAATATTAATGATATCTTTTTACAATTTCAAAAAGTTCTTTAAGACTCAAATTTCCAAAGAAACCAAAAGTTCCAAATCCCCTTCCAAATGGAAACGAGAAAACGCCAACAGCTGAAGATGCATCAGACGAAATTCCTCCACCAACGCAAATAGAAATTCGATATGTGATTTTCTTTGGTTTTTGGGGTAAACTAAAGCCACTACAAATATTCAATGAATGCCAAATTCTATATGGAACGGTTGCATCGACTCTACAGACTTTTTGAAGTGGCTCCGATAGTTCCAAACGGGACATTTTTCTGTAGAGGTAATCATTGGGATACACCATCATTGGGATATATGCCCCATTAACTGCACAAATTATAAATGAAGCCCAAAAAGAGGCTCGAGTGCATTTTGTTAAATTTTCTTAAATAAATTCGAAAATGGACAGCCTACCACCTTCAGTAAAGTCGTTACTGGTGACGAATCTTGGTTATATAAGTACGATCCGGAGACCAAACTCAGCAACAAAAGTAAGTAAGCACTGCTGGCCAAAAGATTTCAAAAATTTGTTGGAAAACCGAGAGAAAATGATTTGCGCTCGCTAATTTTTACATCATGACAACGAGCCAACTCACACTGCTAGCATAACGAATAACTTTATTGTAATATCTGGCAGCGAATAAATACGACCAGCACCATATTTCCCGGGTCTAGCAACTTGCGATTATGAAAATTTTGATATCTGATCCGAAAGCGGATTATGCTATTATGAAAATGCGATATCGAAAAAACCGCTATTATGAACAAACGAAATCGGATTTTCCGAATATCGGATGTCAAAATCCTACTGCTAGTTAGCAGACGAATTTATATTAGTGTTCTCGAAGTAGTGTGTTTTGAATTTTCCACAGTTTCAAGAGAAAAATTTCATCTCCCAAATTATTAGTCAATTTAAACACAACAACAAAATAAAATTTAGCAAGTTCAAGTGTATGCTAAGCCCATTATTGCTAGCTTAATGCTTCGATTTTAAATACAATTACATAATAAGCAAATGCGTGGCGGAATAGAGGGGCTAATTCGCGGTAAGTTTGTCCTAAACTGTCCTAAAATCCAACAATAAATATTGAGGACAGTTTTAGGAAAAACTTCATATTTCAATATAGCAATATGAAGTTTTTCCTAAAAACTAAATGTGTTTAATGTGTTAGTGACGATGAAATATGAGTATAACTTTTAATTGAATTTGCCGAAATGTTGACATTTTTCAAATAGTTTGAAACTAAAATAAAAATAACACTGAAATTGGAAATTTTCATAATTATTTATGAATATACGCAGACGGCTAACACTTCTGCAATCAAAATTACTAATGGTTTGAGGAATAAAATAATCAATACACACACAACCATTCTTTGATCGTTCCTTATCATAATCAAATATTTTCATCAATTTTTGAATAAAAGAAAAAGGTTACCACACCTGGAATGACAATTTTCTAACCAGGTCTGGCCTGAACTTTTCAAAACAAACCGGTTCTTTGAAAAATCTAGGTGAGAAAGTGGTTAGTATTGAATGTTTTTGGGTGACAATTTACTTAGAAATTAAACATTTCTATGAATTTTCTTTGAATAAAACTAAAAGGTTACCACACCTGGATTGATAATTTTCTGGCCTGAACTTTACAAAACAAACAAATTCATAAAAATCTCACCTAGATTTTTCAAAGAACCGGATTGTTTTGTAAAGTTCAGGCTAGACCTGGTTAGAAAATTGTCATTCCAGGTGTGGTAACCTTTTTCTTTTATTCAAAGAAAATTCATGAAAATGTTTGATTTCTAAGTAAATTGTCACCTAAAAACATTTAATACTATGTAGTTCCTACTTTTATTTTGTTATCCTACAGGAAAACAAAATTTTCATTCCAGTATCTGTGTTCATATTATCTCCTAGATATATTGTTATTAGTTACACGTAAAATGTATATTTTCGATGAAAAATGAACCATGGCACGCATCTTATAAATATTTATTATGTTCTAACGTTTCATTTTAAATTCATATTGGTTTAACGAAAGCATAATTGTATTTCGCCTAAATGAAGATTTTTTCACGTTTTGGTTTATCTACTAAATTCTCAATATAAATGTTTTTGTTGTTGGGTTAAGAAAGTTAGGACAAACTTCCAATACGTAGGGGCTATTATGAAATAGTCCGATATCGGATTTTTTTCCGATATCGAATTGTTTGGTCGAGCTTAAATCCGCATGAAAATCCGCTTTCGGGTTCGATATCAAATTTTTCATAATAGCCAACTGCTATATTGTACACGGATTTCATTTGTGTTATCAAATTAACGTGTTTTTATTATTTCACAGTTTAAGGAGCAAGATTTCATCTTGCAAGTTATTATTCAGTTAAAAAACAACAACAAAATAAAATTTAGCAAGTTTAAGTGAGCTACAAAACACATAATTGTACTAGGTACATGCTTACATTTGTCAAATTAGAGCAAATAATTTCAAAATAGGAAAGTTCGCAGAGGATCGAATTTTTCAATATCGGAAGAAATACGATATCGGATTATTTCATAATAGCTCTCCGTGTTTCATAATAGCAAAATTCGGTTTCGGATTATTTCCTCCCTGATTATTTCCAAAAACAGAAAACATATTTGAGGGGAAAGATCTTTAGTAGTAACGCGAAAATAAAATTTAGCAAGTTTAAGTGAGCTACAAAACACATAATTGTACTAGGTACATGCTTACATTTGTCAAATTAGAGCAAATAATTTCAAAATAGGAAAGTTCGCAGAGGATCGAATTTTTCAATATCGGAAGAAATACGATATCGGATTATTTCATAATAGCTCTCCGTGTTTCATAATAGCAAAATTCGGTTTCGGATTATTTCCTCCCTGATTATTTCCAAAAACAGAAAACATATTTGAGGGGAAAGATCTTTAGTAGTAACGCGGAGATAATTGATGCGGTTAATGCTGAACTTGATCAACAGATTTTGATCTGTTCTGAGAAGTGGATCTATAGACAAACTTTTGTCACTCTCGTCATATAAGGTTCAGTTACTATTCGTGGCGACGATTCATACCCTAAAAGATATCTCATTCTTAGTATTCTTGATTTTATATATAGTTTAGTTGTAAATGGTTCAATCAGACCAAATTTCCAACTGGTTAATTTATATCTTAAATTAATACTTACCTTATTCGTTTTGACGATAAAAACAAGAACAATATGGAAGCTCATTCTTAAATGCAAACCGTCATAATGTATTTAATTATTTTAATTCTTTTTATTTTCAATTATAATATAATATTTTAACTAAATTATATACTTTACATAAATTTATAAATATTCGAATTAATTAAATATTATAATTAAAGAGTTAATTTTATATAATAACTCAAACAAATAAATAACTAATAAATTAATTATACTAATTAAATAACTTAAAAAAATTATATATACGTAGAGATATTAATTATGACAAGTTATCGATTAGAGCTGAAATTAAAATAATTAAATATATTAAAATTTATATGAACAATTTTATTTTTATTTAATTTTTTTTTTATATTTAACATTTTTGTTTGTTTTGTTTAAATTAATTATTTTTTATTTGTATGTTTTATGCTATTTTTTGGAAGGTACTATTATAAATATTATATATCATAATATAATTATATATATATATAAATATATAGGACTCCGTGGTGATTTTTATTTATTTATTACTTTAAGTGCAAATTGCAATATTTATTTTTAAATACTTAAAAAATGAAAAAAAAAAATTATTCGTTATTTTATCTTTTATTAATTTACGGTATAATATAAATTGGCAGAAAATTTTACAAATGTTTAATTATTTTATATACAAAATATTTTTCGTCGTTTTAGTTAAATTATTAATAATTTCTTTTACTCAATCACCACAGAAATAAAAAAAACTAATTAAAAACTTAATTACTCGCTATTTAATTCTTATATAGTTAAAGACACATAACTCGTTTTACAGTTTTGTTTTTTTAGTTTATAACTTTTTTTTATTCAAACCTCCTTAAAAATTAAAGCTTAGTAAATTTTGAGTTGATTTCAATTTTTTTTCGGGGTTGTTGTTCAACAAACTTAATTCGGTTTGTTTGTAATTGTTTTGATTTTTGGTTAACGAAACTAGCGTTTATTTTAAAAAAAATTTCTTTAAAAAAAAATTTAATATTTAAATCGTAAATAATTTTCCATTTTGCTGGTTGTGTGAGGTAAATAATTTATATATATATGATTTTAATATTAATTTATATAAATATATATGTATGTACAGTAAAACCTCCATAAAACAAATTATTTAACCGTTTCTATATAATTTTATTTTTACCTAAATTCGTTATTAATTCATCTAATTGCAATATTTATTTTTAGTAATAATTTATATTTTTTCGTCAGGATTGTTCTTTTCTTTGTAAATTAATAATTAATATCACATTTAATTAATATTAATTTTTAGTATTAATATAAAAAATCTATTAACTTGCAAAAGGAATAATTTTTATTTTTGTTTAATTTATTTATTACAGTAATAAAAGACTTTAGTTATATTTCTTTATTTAGTGTTTTAATAGAAAGTGCTCCAAAAATACCTTTATTTTCACCAAAAAAAAATTATTTCTTTATAGCACCGTTTTTAGAGAAAATCTTTTTGTTTAACGGGAGGCTTTACCGATTCAAAATACTTAAATTTAATTTTTCTAGATCTAGACCAATGTTATTGTATATAGAAAACACAGGCCTAGAAGGACTCGTTAAAGATTCATTATAATTTCATAAAACACATCAAACTTTTAATTTATTAATTTTTTGTATAAATAATAAAATGTTTTTTTTTTATTTAAATTATTTATAAAAAATTTTATACAATAATTTAAAATAATAAATAAAACCAAATTAATACGGATAAGGATACGATTTTTTTCTAGTGTATATCCCATCTAGTCCTTGATTTATTATAAAATAATTTATAGTTTTAATAGTTTTTATTATTATTATGTGTATATTATATTTTGGTTAGCATGAAATTGAGAAAATTAAAAATAAAATTAATAAATATTAATTAATTTTAGAAACTAATAGGTTTATGTAGTTTATTATAAGAAGCGAAACTTTAGTTAAAAAAGCATTTCAATATTTAATTAAAAGACTATTTTTAAATTGTTCGAAGGAATGATATGTAAAACGAAGATCTCTATCGATAATTTCGAACATGACACGAAATTCATTCGAAGACAAATAATTTCTATCGGTTTCGAGTTTTATTCACTGTCCCTTTTTTACTTACCATTTTCCGGTTTAATATGCGAAAGGATTAAGAAGGATCAACTCTCGAATTTTTACAAAGCTTTTTCTTAACTAATATTAGTTTATTAGCTTTTTCTTAACCATTTAAGGCTATGGAGGCTTATTAGATTCACAACGGTGTTAAAGTTATTAAAGAGCACAAATAAGCAACCATCGGTTGTTTGGAGTGTTTAGGGTACAAGTGCTGTGGTGGATGCAACAAAGTCTGACAAGCCAAAACTGTTCGCATACCAGATAATATTATATCTGTTGTGAACTGTTGTGAGATAAAGGACCAGTTTGTTGCTAACTATGTACAAGGAATTAAATTTAATACAACTTACCATACTACGAATGAGATTACTAGAAATTAGATTAATTTTCATTAGAGAGTGTAGGAGAAATACAGGGTCATTCAATAAGTCCGTAAGATGACACATAGATGGCGTTACTATAACTTTTTACATATGATTTTGATCTAGTACTAACCTTCAAACGATACGTGTATAAATTTGACAGCAATATGACTTTTTATTTGTGAGTTATAGCATTTTGTGTGAAGCTAGCAACTTTTGTCTTTGAAAAAAAAATGGAAAAAAGTGAATTTCGAGTTTTAATAAATCATTTAAGCATTGCTTTTTGATGAAAAAAAATACAGTGGAAACCAACCAATGGGTTGATAAACATTATCCGAACTCTGCTCCATCAAGACAAATGGTAGAGAAGTGGATTGCTGAATTTAAATGTGGTCGTACCAGCACAAATGATACAGAGCACTGTGGACACCCAAATGAGGCTATTTCCAGAAAACATCAAAAAAACACAAATTGGTTATAAACGATCGCAAATTGAAGGTGCACGAGCTAGCTGCAATTGTAAAGATATCAGATGGTAGTGTTTTTTACCATTTTACACGAACATTTGAGTATGTGAAAGTGGATACCGCGTGAGCTCACCGTCGACCAAAAACAACAACGAATTAATGCTTCAGAGGATTATTTGACGCTATTAAACCACAATAAAATGGAATTCTATCGTCGATATGTGATAATGGATTAGACATGGCTTCAACAATTGCACACCAGAATCTAAAAGATTCAGTTGAGTGGAGAGCAGTCGACGAACCGAATCCTAAGCAAACAAAGACGCAACATCCGGCCAATAAGGTGATGGCGTCTATATTTTGAGATGCAAATGGAATAATATTCATCGACTATCTCCAAAACGGAACTAAAATCCATAGCGACTATTACTGTGCACTTTTGGATCGATTGAAGGCTGAAATCGCAAAGAAACGGACGCATTTAGCTCCCAGCGACCTTTTCCTGTTTTAGCTCCAGGCGCCTTTTTCCTGTTTTCAGATCTCAAGAGAATTGTTGCTGGAAAGAAAGTTAAAGTCTAATGATTAAGTAATCGCTGAAATTAAGTCCTGAACATTCACACCATCGATCGCATCGAATAAACGATCGATGGTGAAAAATCCCTTTTGCATCCTGCCCTTATTAGGATTCGAATTCGTTTCTTTCCGCTCCATTTGCCGCAGCTCTAACCACTACGCCACCTGGGCGGTCCATCCACATACTCAGGGTTCAGACGCGGTTCCTTACGCTCACAGCATTGGCTACTGAACCATTTCACAGTAATGATTATCGATAAAAATATTTTTTTCAACTACACAACCGAGCAACTCAACATCAATCAAATAATTGGCGTGCTGCAATAAAAAGTTACCAAAATTAGCCAACAGAATAAATTCTACCAGTGTCATTCCTTGTTTCCTCAAAATCATGGACACTTCTCCATAAAAAGCAGCACAAGTTGTTGCTTTATTGCAAGATACCCAATCAACGAAAAGTTACTCGTCAGCTAAACATGACCCAATCTACTATCTCATGAGTATCCAAAAGATTGCAGGAAACTAGTACTTTCAGTCGGAGGACATGTACCATACAGTATCGGTTTATATCTTAGAGGGACGACCGATTTATCGTTCTAAACTTATCGAAATCCCCATTTCACTGGCGTCGAAGTACATCTGGAGCTAAGAGAAATTCAAGATGCAGTTGTTATTCAATAGAAATTAAAAGGACGCTTGAAGAAACTGAGACAACCCCTAGAGGCCCAAAATTGACTGCACGCCACCGCCAAAATAGGCTCGAATTTCCTCGTGAACACTCAATCGATCAATGGAGATCCTCTCTAAACAATTGTGAATGGAGAACGATGTGTCCAATAGAACGATTCTGCGTTGCTGTTTTGCTGCACCAGAATAGTACGATGACGGTTCATTAATGGTGTGGCTGGCATATCGCTAGAGGGAAAAACAGGGTTTGTTTTAGTACCTGGTGGAAGTCTGACCGTTGAACGATTAATCGAGTACATTCTCTTGGATGATGCAGTGCTCTACGCAGGATACATAGGAGAAGATTTCATATTGATATACGACAATGACGAGTGTCGCATAGCTCAAACCACTGGGCAGATTGAACTCGAAACGATGAAGTAACCAGTCATCAAATTCCAATTAAACATTTATATGGGACAAACTAAAACGGACGTCAGAGCCAGAAATTTGTACCATTTAGAATCAGTGACCACATGTTTGGGATGGGTGAAAAGTGAGTTGCGATCCATATCATTGTCAAAACTTGGACAGGCCTTATTTTTGCTAAAAACTGGAACATGAGGGATTCCTAGAATACAGTATTGTTAAATCTAGAATACAATTTTGTAGAAACGAAAAGTTTTAATAGATTACGTAGAAAATTAGACTAAACTTAAAATAATTGAATTATGCTGGGCCTTCTTAAACCAGAAAGTATAAACGGACCTCCCATCACGAACTATTGATCAACTAATCCAAAAAATGTATTATTTAATAGGATTACTTTTGCTACAAAATGGTGTGAATGTCCTCTGGTCTCAAGTCAGTCATGTATTGTTTAGATGTAGCAGGTTTTGTGAAAAAATATAAGGGAAGACACTTTTGCGCCAACTTACATAATAGCGACGACGAAAAAAGTAAATTAAATTGAATAAAGAAGTAATTTTATCATAGAACTAACAGGAATTGAAAATTTTGTGCCCGGAAGTAGTTTTGAGCTATACATGCATTGCATCATGGAAGAATTATTTAGTGGCTGTAAATGACTCGAAAATACGATATTATTCGGATTTACTATAAAAAAACACTCGGAAGTATAGAGAACTAGCCGAGAGCTATAAATGTTTCAAGCGTGATCAAAAGCGCGATAAAGTCTTAACGAGTTCCTAAAGAACTGAAAATGCCAGTAGCGTTATCACTACGAGATAAATTTGTATTAGGTTTGAGAGATGGACGAATTTTAAATTAACGATTAATTAAGGGAATCACAATTGACTTTTCAAAAAGCCTGCGATAAGGCCTGTTCGAGAATTAAAGAGGTCGTATGACAGTACGCAATTTGCGACGTTCCACTGTAACTTCAATAAACAAAAGGGATTATTTCAATTTCGTAGATTACCGTTTCGGGTTTCTTTATCTCCATCAATATTTCATAGTGTGATAGGATACATTTTTATTGGGATTAGAAGAGATGGTTTGTTATTTCGATGATATTTTGATAGATGTTGTTAATTTAGAAGTGACTGAAGTTGAATGTATGTATTTTGCAGATTCCGTTTGGATAATTCTCCTTGTAAATATGGTTGAGCTTAGCTCGAAAAGTGTGGCAGCAATTGTGAACTCGCCGAGAAGCGTTAACGATAATTCTCGCGCTGTTAAAAGTTTTGACAAAATGTCAAATTTGAATGTGAAAATGTTTTATTGTGGAAGCACTCGTGAACAAGGGAGTATATTTTCACTCAACGAAATTTTGAACGCACCCTTGTTTGGCGACCGTGTGAGCGAGTTGTAGTGAGAGTTTGTGTGAAAATAGCAAAAATCGAGTACCAAGGTACCATTAATAAATATTTCTGAGAGGTAGAACGTCTACACAAATCTGCAACATCATTAATTTTAAGCATACATACATTATAAGCATTATACATTAAAACGTGTCCTTATCAGCAATGAATGTTCGGTTCAAATACTGCAACCATAAACGATAACATAGCTCAGTTCCACTAAATCGTGCTAGACAATAGTCAAACTGAAGCGGAATAAATAGAAAAGGCTATAATACCATATGTCCAAGAAACGTGTTTATCACATATTGAATGTATGGGGTCCCGAGTTTACTCACGTTGGACCAGGTTTTAACTAATGTTGCTGAAACTTCGATACACAATTACACTCCATAATCAATAATAAACTCAAAACAGAGGACTGCAAAACAAACTACACATTACTTAAAAAGCTGAAGGCAGAAGATTTGGTGAAATAGCATGAAAAATTTTCACATGGAAGATGGACATTTTCGTCGAATAATGAAGCCACCACCTTACTTCTATTTCGACAAGTTGAACAGCCATCTCTTTGGTTGAAGAGTATCGCAAGAAAAAGTATATTGATTTACTAGGAGACTATCTAGAGAAATAAAAATACATTTTATGAAAATTTATCAGAATTTTTTCAGACAACCTCATATGTTGTACTTATCTTAGCGTTACGTTAGTACTTATCTTAGCGTTTAATGTTATTAATCCGGTCAATCAAGTACTATGAAAAATTTCGATATGTACACCAGGTTCTGCTACTGTCTTTGATGATAATATAATGTTACAGAATATCATGGCGTGCCTTGTCGTAGCCGAATGTCTGATTTATATCTTGTACCTCCACTTCCGAAATCTAAATATCTTGTAAATACCAATACGCTTAAATTGTACAGACTATTGAACATACTCGTCATATGTATGGATGTGTGTTAAAACCTGGCGGATGAGCACGAGTGATTTTTGTTTACAAAAGTAAGTCGAACATCCTTCACAATTATAGTATGAACAGGAAAGAGATATAACGATATGAGGTGCAATCGGATACTATGAAATATACAATCTTAATTTATTAAAGAATCATGGAAAAAGCTTATTTGAATATTTTTAAAGACAATTTGAATAATTTCCCATATTTTCTTACCGGCATCTTTATCGTATAGAGCATTTGTGGACCACTAGGACAAACAAATACGCGGTAGCCACCACATAACCAACAAAACCTCATTAAAAATGGTAATGAACATGAATGTGAAAACATTGATCCGGGATTTTTACAAAAATTAGTGATATCTATGCCACAATTCCAGCTGTTCTGGATAGTAATGAAGTATACACTAGATATTAAAACATTAGAGTGTTTTGTCGTGTTTGAAGATAAACAGACTAAGTACATAGCTGAGTGGTTAGTTAGATCTAGAAGAAATAAATAAAGAAACAACAGCAAGCCACTGAAGGTACTACTTTCTCTCGGCCACATTACAAACGATGAACTTTTATTCAAAACAGGATCCGAAGTTTGATTCGAACATTCTTCACTTTGAACTAAGAACCTGAAAGATTTGAAATACCATAAAATAATGTCATAATTTTTTGCCAAAACTTCAATTATCATTGAAGCTTTTAAACTTAAGTTGATGGATCAGAAACCTACACAGCTTTCTAGCTAATGAGGTAGCGAATGGACTATCGTGTACACAACCGATGGAGTTTTACATGATAGCGATTTGAGAAAAGCTTAGGGATGTATAAATGATTAAGTATTCGAAAATGGTATAAGAGGTACGTATGATATGAAAGCCAAAAATGTACAATCTAAATTGGAGGTGATTTTGATAAAGCGAACTAGTTTTTAGAATGGAATTGGTGCTGGATTCAACCAAGGGTATGATATGTCCAGAATACAACGGATTAAATCTAAATTTATTGGAATCATAGTAAATGCACCAGGGTTTGTGTTCGATAGAGTTATTCATTGTAAGTTAGCATTTAACAGCGGATAAAAATACTCCAATCAGGACATTGTAAAAAGTGGAAAAAAATACTTGATGCCTCGAATAGAAATAAACTGGCAGCTGTATATGTATCAGAGAAATACAAAATGAAGATATTGCTTATAAATGTGAAGTAAAGATATTGCATATAACAGCATGACAAATATCACCAATCGTTTGAATCAGAGCCAAGCGTCAAGGCTTTCCTCCAACTGTTGTTTTCAACATAAATAATTTACAAAGTAAAATTTTTATATCAGGCCACCATTTTTAAAACTGCCTTTAAATTCGGAAAAGCGTAACGTATCATTCGTATTGAAAACCTGGATAAAACATTTGGGTTTTGTTATATGCATGGAAAATACATATCTAACTTTTCCAGACGACTTACGATATATTGATTTAGAAAAGTTTATTTAAAAGTATTAATATTTCAACTAATATCTTCTTTTAAAACATTTGCAGCTTATATCGGGTTTTTCAATTGGAACATAACAATTTTGTAGGAACAATTTAATAGGAATGCATACTTTCATGATATGTCAACATCAGAATGTTAGTCAAAGTTAACATTTTTGCCATGGTGAAGTTCACGAACACGTTTGGAAATTATTATTACACTAAATTTTGTTCGTATCACCAGATAGGCTGTGCAACAACCACGGCGGATTGATTCGATAAAAAATGTACACTATTGGATGTTCCTGTGCCAACGAGACAAAATATCAGGATTTATTTTGTAGTCGCAAAATAAATCAAATCAGTTGATTATACATCGTTTCCAGGAGTTGCTTGCTAGCGTTGTCAAGAAACCCGCTGGAGCTTCATGCCAGAAGTATGAATGGACCATATTGTTTCGTCAATGTAAATGTCGTGTAACGGTCAATGAAGTTCGCTATTGTACAATGTTCGAAGACTATTAGTTTCAACAAGATGCGCCATACAGCTGGTTTAATAATTGATCTATTACGGGAGAAGTTCGGTAAATGTGTAATCTCACGAGAATGTGGTTATGGTAAATCGTTAACTTATGCTAACAAGCAAACTACGTAAAAGGAACTCAAGGAATATATCGAACTCCAAATTGTCAACATTCCAGACGATATATGTAAAAGAGTGATGTTTTCATCATTGGGTTTAAAGATTCAATCGATGCAAACCTGGGGGTCTATTATGAAATAAATCCGAGTCGGATTTTTCCGTTAACGGATAAATCCGTGCTATTACGAAACTAAAAAGCAAAATCGAATCGTATTATTTCCGAGTGCACAAAACAAAATCCGACTGCTATTTAGTTGTCGTATATTCTTTCGATTAATCGTATTTTGACGTTTCTTTATAAAAATAAGCAAAAAATTATCGTAATTTTACGTAAATTTTAAAAAACATGAATAATAATTACTAAATTGATAAAATAATTACTATAATATAATAATTACTAAATACATTAATTTATATAGAAATCCGACAGTACAAGTTTCATAATAGGGTAAATCCGTGACGAATCGGATTTTTCCGTTAACCGAAAAATCCTACTGGGATTTATTTCATAATAGACCCCTGTGCTCAGAATCTTTTTAAATGTAACGTGTACTGCACCTGAAATAAATTTTAGACGAATATTTCAATTAATTCTGTTTTATTTAACTACAAAATTGTTATTTCCTTATAGAAAAACCCAAAATTTCATAGGTTTCAAAATTCTTTACTTATAAAGGTTATTTCATCTGTGTTGTTGCAAGCTAAAGTCCTTGTCTTCAAAATGATTGTCTTATTTATTACGATAAAGTAAGCTTTGTGATTGTCTTATTTGTAAGAATATATGTATATGCTTTATTTATAGTAGAAATAAGCTATTAAATGCTGATTTTTTAAGAAAGCTAAAATTTATTAAAGATGAACATCAAATATGTTTTATTTATATAAGTACAACTTCCCAAATATCAAGATAAAGCACCCAACTACATGAACATCGTATTATAATGATAATCGGTTTAGTAACTTTCACAGTAATATTTTGCTCTAAAATATGTACTTAAATTCAGACAACCGTTTTTACCTAATAAATATTATTTGAGCTGTCTACCATTATGATATATCGATGTAAATATTAAAATGAAATGCTGTTGGAAGACATTTTAAAAAACTATTTCAATATTGATTAAAGTGAGCGAATAGTTTTCAAAAAGTATAACCGCCAATCTAAATTTTTAAAATTATTAGCATCAGTATATTTATCAATAGAAGATTCAATTTAATTTAAAAAAAAATCCTTAAATAAATTTTATAATTTTAAATTGTGTCATTTTAATTAATAATTTTAATTTCTCGTCCTACGATGTATATATACATAATTAACAATATTAATTAAGCACGAAATTTATCACAATATAAACAAATCTATTTTATTATCTAATTTAAAATATATTAAATATATAAGGGTGCTAATTAATTAATTTCAACACGTACACAGACTTTCGAAAATCAATAATTAATACAGTCAACAGTATTTTATTACCGAAATACTAAAAATTTTAATAAATAAATAAAATTATATAAAATATGACTAGATAATAAAATATATGTATATATTTAAAATAAGCTTATTTCTTTATTTTATTTTTAAACACATTCATATATGATGTAATATATATATTTAAATAAATTAACTAGATAAATTATATGTATATTAAATAAGAAACTGAAAAAATTGAATCTTCTCAAAAAATTACTCATGCTAAATAAACGAAATTTATTTGTCTTATTTTATTATTGCTATTATTTATATACGTTCAATTTAAATTTAGTGGGATAGTTTGGTTCTAAAATTAATTACCGGTATATATATGTATAAAACAAATCTCTAAATTTGTATAAATTATAAATAAATAAATTAAATTAACAAAAAACATTCCGAACTGTATTATATTAAGGTGCTGAATAATTTTTATTATTTTTAGCTTTTCGATATATAATATATATAAGGTCTTTTTGGTACAAAAAATAAATAAATAAAGCGAAATTAAATATGTAAATTAAATATAAAATTAAGCTAAATTAAAAAAAAAATACTTAAAAACAATGTACAAATTAATTAAATTATGGGGATAAACACACAATTTAATTAGCATAGCGGACTCTAGACAAAACCCAGAAACCAACCCTTGTGGTGCACTGCCCAGACAGAGTACTACAAAATAAAAAAAAACCGGTGTTCAAGAGAAAAACAACCATAATAGGTGGAGGTGGGATCAAGACACACGGCTATAAAAAAAAATAAAAAAAAAATTATTCTATGCTAATTAAATGTTGCATTTATTTTTTCATATTTCCATTATATATATATATATATATATATATATATATATATATATATATATATATATATATATATATATATATATATATATATATATATATATATATAAATAAATATATATATATATATATATATATATATATATATATATATATATAAATATATAAATATATATATATATATATATATATATATATATATATATATATATATATATATATATATATATATATATATATATATATATGTAATATTATATATATATATATATATATATATATATATATATAATTTATATAGTTTTGTTGTTAAATATTACTTAAATATTTTATTTTAAATTAATGAAACAATAATTCTTAATATTATTATTTTAATGTTTTAAAATTTGTAACATTTTTTTTAAATTAAAAACTAAAAAACTGTATGGTTAAAAACTTTATATTTCGTTTCCTAGATAAATAATTGAGTATTCGATGTAAAACAACTGCGTAAGAGAATTGTTATTGAATTGTTTCAGTAAAAAAGATATTCTGTTCGATTTTACTATATAAAATATAATTCAAAGAAAAAATTATTAACGTCAGAAGCTTGTATGTAAATCAATTGTTGTGTATTGTCAATATAAATTAATAATTAAAATAAATACATATAAATAGTTATTGCAAATTAAAAAACAAGTAATCACTTTGATGCAATATTAAACAATAACTAATTGAAATCAGTCTTTTTAATTAAACAATTTTGAGATTCAAACAATCGTTCTTTAAATTATACAAAAAAATTAGTAAAGTGTGTTAGTCCTATAATTTTACTCCTTATATGCGGGCATTAATCTGCTCATATTTACATTAACAATTCATTATAATTATTCTCAATACAATATATTGTACCAACACGATTAGCTATTTGTACATAGTGCTGCGGTTCGAATCTCATCTAATTTTAAAAGTTTTTAATTTAAAAATATTTATTTTTTGTTTCTATTTATAATTTAGCACAAATTAAATATTGATTTTAAAATTTTCTGTTAAATATTAAATTACGTTTTAAATATATTTTTAATTTTGTTTTGTATATATATAAAGATGTATAAATGACAATAATTAATTATGTAAATAATTTTATAAACAATTTTTCAAAATAATATTTTAATTTATTTATAAAAACATTAAAATATAGTTATATAAATTTATTCAAATTATCCAATTATTATTTGTTTCATTACATATTTCTAATAAATATTGTATAACCTTTAGTTTTTGTATCAATTTGATTCATATTTTTGCAATATTCTTATTAATTATAAAATTTTTGAAAAAAAAAAAAAATATATATTATATATATATATTTAAAATAAAATCTATATAGTAAATATTATTTGTGTCCTCGTTAAATAAAATATAATTATAATTTATTTATGAAAAAAAAATCTAATTCACAAAAAAAAGTTTTTAATATATAATTTGTAATATTTAATTTTTAATAAATTACATTAAGATTAAGTTTTATATAATATGTATATATAATATTTATATATATATTTAATAATTTTGTTTCAATCGACAAAATTAATAGTTTTATAATATTGTCACATAAAATGTTTCTTTTATATAATATATAGTTCTCTCGTCATTCAAGTCTTCAATAAAAATTAATATAATTTAATTTGATAATAATTTAGCAAAAAAAAAATCCAACTGAAAATTATTACACAGGATCACATTTTGAAACCTTATTTAAAATAAACTTAGAAAAATATTAATAATATTATCTACATCGTCTAAATTTTATTTTTATATTTTTTCAACATCTAAAAATTATGTTTAATTTTTTATATTCCCTATATTTAAATTTCAAATAAATGGTACTTTACAATTATTATTTTTTATTTATATATATATTTATAATTTTGGTTAAATAATATTTAAATACAAGTAAAAAAAACTTTTTAACGAGAACACAAAACATTTAAAAAAAAAATAAATTAATGTAATTTCAAGAAAAAAAAACTTTATAGTTTAAATATTCTTAGTAATATATATATAATATAGTAATAATTAATTAATAATATAAATTAGCAGCGTACAATTTATATGTATCAAAAAAAAATATAAAATTTAAAAAAAAACACATGCATGACGAGAAATTAAAAATTAAAAATGACAGAAAAAACAGATCAATATGGAAATCTATTAGTCATGTTACGTATTCTTGATCTACCTCTATGTAATACAGTGCTGGTCTGTTGGGGTGCTGGAAAATATAAATTTGCTTTCGCTCGGCCATGATCATCTGCAACCCGTACACTCAACGGTTGGCTACCACCTTGTGGTATTACATTATTTAATGCTGAAATAGCTTCTTGAGCTTCCTCACGTTTATTGTATCTGAATGTTGCATTTATTGTTATTTGTGTTAAAAAAAAAAAAAAAATTATATTTATTTAAAAAAAAAAAGTTCACAAAAAAAAATTACCTAACAAATGCAACCCCTCTTGGTTTTCCGGTTATTTTGTCACGTAAAATATTTTTTTGTACAATCGTTCCATATTTTCCGAATATGACATCTAACTGATCCTCAGTTATAGTTTTCGGGAGATTTGTAACATATAAATTTGTTTCTTTGATATCATCACCAGCTGGTCGAGCGAATGATACCTTTAAAATAATTTTATTCGAAATCAATATGGTTTTTTCTTACAAATTATAGGAATTCGAATTAAATGCACACCCCGTGTATAGTATTTAAAAAGAAACTTTAGTTTATTGTTTGAATTGTGATCAAGACAAAATAAATCTATTCACAGCTGAAAAGTTCAATTTTAATTGATGAAAAGTATAAAATATGAAATCAATAGCAGATAACAGAGAAAATATTAGTTACGATTTGGGTAATTTATATATATTGGAACAGCTTCAGTACACTATAATCTCTAACCACTCTAATCAAATTAAACTGAATACCATACTTGTATGGGAATCGTTATCCATTTTACTTTACATTTTCTACATATATGTAGGTATAACTTGGTTGTTTTTTTGATTTTATCTTTCCAATCTGTTTTGGAGATCAAGGCACTCCAAACTCTTTCACGATTTGCTTTTTTACGTCCTATCTTACGCCATTACCATTAGAACAAAGATGAACGGCTATAGGTCCAATTTACGTATAACTATCGTATAACACATTGTATAGCTTAATGCCAGCCTATAGTACTAACATGGAAGATAGGTTGGTCCATAAATTCTGCAACAGGAGATCATAGATGTGTTCGTAATCAGATTGTGAAAAATCTCTTTTGCATCCTGTCCCTATCGGGATTCGAACCCGAGACCTCCCGCTCCAACTGGGTATAGCTTAAATGTGCTTAGCTGGCTTTCCCTGATTTTCCAGTGGCAAATATCGGTAAAATCAGGGAATATCAAGTTGCTATGATAAAAAATTCTCAGGGTATAAAAATTAGAACATCAGTAGAAACGAGTTGCAAGAAAGCATTCCGGATAATTTCGAATAATTGAAAATTTTATTGAAATAAGAAATTTCAAGATGATAACGAATTTTTTCATATAACACTCGTAATACTTCATATAAAATTGCCAACTTCTAAATTATAATAATGCAAATAAGCTTCAAATTTTAAAAATTATTCAAGTCAACTTCTGCTTCTTGCTTAGTGAAACCTTTTGAGCTTGAATTCTCTGTAAGGTTAAAACACTTATGGTAAATTACTTATTCGTAAAAATTTCTGTGTTATCATCGAGATGCAACCTCGATGTCCTGTGCGAAGTTTAAGTAGTGTTTGTATGTATTTATATTTTTTATGTAGCGATTTTTAATTTTAAAAAACTTCACCAACCAAATGGCACAGTAATTAAAGCTACAACACTTGGTTGAATGATATCGTGTTCGAATCGTGATTGGGGATTGGATGCAAAAGTTATTAAAAATATCATTTGATTACTATAGTGATGAGTGAACACATCGATTGCAGTCCAGTACTATACGCATCTCAGTACTATAAGATGATTGAATGTCTCTCGGTTAACTGGCTGCTGGATAATCGGACTTTCACTGTATAAGATAAATTACAACTACAACAGAACTCGTTTAAATAATTTTTCATTTTAATAATTTTCTTGCATAATATGGCCCTTGAATAAACGATTTTACCTATAAGAAAATATATTTTAATGAAAACAAACGTAAAAAAAAATTCTATAATCTAGTGAAGATATGGGTCGCTCGGTCTCGTGTATTAATAGGACTACTAGTTTAAAGATATTTCGATATATGCAGGGACGTATTGAACATATTATTAAAAAGAATAAGGTGTCGCCTAATCTGAAGTGATAAAAGTGTTTGGTTCAATTTACATCAATGGGAGCTTTCCTTAACCAAATGAATTTTCAAATATTATATTAATTTTCGTTCAAACGTTAGGTTCAGATTCGACTTTCATCTTTAATTGAATTTCTGATTGTCATCCATTTCCGCCTATATTGTCTTAAAGATATTTCTCATAGCAATCAGTAAAATTTTATAAGATTTTTAGATTTAAATTAAGACTAAAGTTGTAATTTTAAGATTTGGTTAGAAAACTAATCAATATTTTTAAAATTTAAGGACTCGATACTTTCCAACAGCACATAAAAGAGTAAGCTATATTAGACCATTAGCATGGAAGCCATCTCAAAATTTAAATGTGATCCAAACGAATTTCTGAAATTTCCAAATAGCAAGGAATTTTAAGTAGTATACTAGTCTTAATATTATAAAATTACATACTGAGGTACGATCTTCTTACTGGTAATATAATGGTTAGGCTGGCGCATTTTTGATGTCTAGCTGAACCAGACTATATTACTATGGCAAATAATTAGAAAAGCAAGTCTTAGTAATATGGTATATATAATACCGCTAATAACTACCAAGTTTCAAAATAAACATTTGTAAGCTTTAAACGTTCTAACGATTACAATAGTATTATACTCCTTTATCAGAATACTACTACTTTGATCTATTTGCCGACCCGATTTCGATGTAAAAAAAAAGTTTCTTTAGAAATCGCACGCGAGTGAATTAAATTGTTTGATAAAATTAATTTTTACTTTGAGTCTCTTATTCCGAACTTGAATACCATTTAAACATTTAATGGCACGAACTGCCGCTTCCTCCGTACTATAATTTATGAATCCAAAACCGTAACTGTATCCAGTCTGTGTGTATATATATAAAAAAAAAATATTTAATCAAATTTAACAATTTAAACAAAAAAAAATATTTTATATAATTAACCTTTAAATCCCTCATTATTCTACATGTTTCAATGGTACCCATTGTAGCAAATAACGCATATAATTCTTGTTCTGACATATCTTGTGGCAAATAATTTATAATCAAATTGGTTCCAAAATTATTACCAGTTAACGAACTGGTGCTCGAAGATGATGTATGCCCAACCGCGCCGATTGGACTACTCGATGAAAATTCATACATTCGTCGGGTACTCGGATACGATGAAAAATCGGCATCCTGATATGCGTATTGTGACTAAAAAATTTCAAAGAATTTGAACTTGGAAATGATTATAGTTTACCGGAGAGAAATTGATATTGGTAAGAAATATATAGATAGAGTAAAATTTTTTTTATATATTTAAGAGATTTGTTTTTTTCTTAATTTTTTTTTTTATATACGAAAAATGTTGTGTTGTGTATAACATTGTTATGTGTAAATTCGGGTTATTTTTAGAATTATTTAAGAGTGAATCTTTATTTTATTTTTTAATTTTTGATACAAAGTTTTATTTTCAAAAAAAATAATAATGAAAGAAAATGTAAGCAAATGTATCAATATGAATATTTTTGTTGTTTTATTCTTAAATTATGAATTACAATAGGAGTAAACGTGTGTATGCCGAGTGCGGTGACTAACGTGTTAGGTATAACCGTTTGGCTCGAAATAATTCGAATGATTTCATTTTATAGTATACATAGCAAATTTATTTGTGCGTAGACAACATACCTAAATACTCGATAAAACTATATTAGTTGTTTATTAAACTACAATAAGTATTCGTACTTACGATCATACAATATAATAAGTATGTATATACAAACATACTAAATGTTTAAACGAAAACACCTGTCTTTTATAATAACACCACATGTTTCTATTTTGTATTGAAAACGTTGTTTTATAAACCCTCGTGTATTGAATTTAAGTAATTATAAAAGTTCAGTCAACCTAACTACTAAATATAGAACTTCTAAAAGTAAATACATAGTATATCAAAGGTACTACCTGGTATCGCGGTAAGACGTATTTTACCGAAAACTAATGAAACATAAATCCATATGATTGATAGTTTTCCTGAAATATACATACTGTGGGCAGTCTGCCAACAAGAATTGCCATTATCAAGGTAATTAAGATTAAAATTTATTTCAAGGTAATTTACGTTGAAAATTTTAATAAGCAAAGGCAAGGTCAGGGTAGTAAAAAATTGCAGCCATTCGGATTTTAAAAATATCACAATAAGCTCACTTTAACGAGTGCATACACACGAAAACTATAAATAAATATTACGAGCCACATGCCAACGAGATATGGGAAAATACTAATTACTGATGATTTATCGAGTTAAGAAATGTATTTCTTGAATTGATTCGAGAAAGTTAAGTTAAATATTCTTAGACACGGTGACTCATAGTAAAATATATAAATTCAAATAAAAAGCGTTTTCATTATTCAAAGCGATTCAAACCAAAATAATGTCGCCCTGAAAAATCAACAAGAACGACTTATGCCCTTTTGTAAAAAGACCACATATTTATAATTTTACATTATTTATAATCTGACTCTATTGAGCTAGCTCTTAAAGATCGCTGCACTGTTCCCGTGATGATTCTTCTTTCAAATGTTAGAAGCCATCTCTCGTACTCTTTCGTCAAGTTCCAAATCTCCCATCCATACATGACAATGGGTCTGGTCAATTCTCTGTGCTATTCTAAGATGCATAATGTTCACTCAGTTGTTATTTAATTCAACCCCAAAGATTAATCTGCATATGCAAGAACCCGACTGTGGGAACAATTTTATGTTGTCTTGAAGTATTTCACTTTTACTTCTTGTCAATAATTAGCCTGTTCTCAACTTTGCACAGACGTTACTGTCATTTTATTTGTTAAGTATTACCAAATATTCAAAAGCGCATACCAGAGGATGTCTCGATTTATTGAGTCATACTTTAAATCTAGGAATAATTGTTGTACATCACGTTATGCTCTATAACTTTTAGAATGAAATTACAGCTTGTGACAATTGTGGAATATTAAGGAGTTTAGACAAATTCATCGATGTTAACACAAATATTTCCATCCAGGTGCCTAATGGTTATTGTATATGTGTATGTTATGTAAATATTTAACTCGTAATCTAGGACTGTATAATACCACAGTAACCAGTGCTGTTCGGAGAAGGCGATTCAATCTTGTTAGATCGATTGGTAACGCCCCGAAAAAAGCACCAACAAAACATCAGATCACCGCTTAAATACACAACGACACGAGATTAAGTATTGAAAAATGGAACGTGCCTGCACTGACCAAACCCGATGCATTTGACGGCCTTACCAGTGAAGTACTTAAAAAAATCACATTTACTGTTTAGTAATATATTAACTGCTCTTTATTGCTTCACATAAATTTATCAAAACCACAGTTGATTTGTCCAACGTAAAGGTAGTACATAAAGTTGATGATAAATAAAATAAACAAAATGTTTTATTTTTCAACATTGTAACTGTATCAGTTTGACGTTATCCAAATTTTCCGATCCCTTTAAAAACTAGGACTTCGGCACCTATTAAATACATGTTTTTGATATTTAAAAGTGGAAAATAACCACGTATTCTCATGAAATTTAGCAATTTAGCCAACTTTGTGTATAGTGGTCGTTTTCGGTAAATCGTGATGAACTAAGCCTACATAGCATCGATTCGCCCAAAAAACCTCACTAGTACGACTTTTCGATTATCTTCGATATATGGTAATGGAGCTAACAAATCAACATATAAACTCGGTAGGATACAATTAAAAATAACTTTTAAGGGTGTTTTCCAATCACCGACTTATTTCAAACTTATTGACTTATTTGACGCCATGTTGAATAAGTCAGTCAAGCTGTTCCAATTGATTTTGGTGACTTATTTTGACAAGTACTAATCAAAACAAATTTGACAAATTATTTTTAAATTAAAAACAATGTTGTACTGTTTTCTTTTCATATTCAGAACAAATGTTTGAATTTAACCATAGAAAATTGTATATCGCAATTTATACAAATTCATAAATAAATTTAATTCAAGTTTGTTTGTTTATTTGACATTTATTATTAATGCGAGTTGACAATCGTGTTTACATGATCAAATAAATTTACATGATCAAATAAGTATTCTGCTGAAAGAAAGAGATAGAAAATAAGTCACCTCGATAGCAGACTTATTTGAATAAGTCGGTATAAGCAAATAAGTCGGTGTTTGGAAAGCACCCTAAGTGATCAAAAATAAGCTGAAATAAATACTCCAAACGTTCTGCCATCATTAGTGCCTGTCCGGGCACAGTGAAATTCAGCAAACGATTTCTAAATAATTCCAAACGATGATGATTAATTTATCATATACTTAATAAAAGACACAAGTGATAAATAACAAAAGGTTCCCACATGAAACTGAACTTGAGACTTTTTGTTAAAGCTAACAACGATTTATACCGTAATTTACACCAGTGGACTTACTTGAGGTAATTAAACATTAATGTAATCAATAAAGAACAATCGTTAAATTTTTGATTTGACGTAAAGTTATAAAGATTTAATAGAACATAGGCAATGAATGCATGTATCTTACAAAATAGAGATAATATCCTGTAAGTTACAATAACCCGAAAACGAACATTAAAAGTTTAGTTGAATGCTCTAGCGACAATACAAAATTATGATTTAACGCCGTTTGATTGGAAATAATGATAAGGAATAACACTTCTGGGATTTTTACATTACGTTGAAGTAAACGCTTATAGGGTTTCCAGACTTTCTTCTCAAGCTAAATTGTACAAGCTAAATTTTGCTAGGATATTTACAATTTAGATGACTGAGTAATGAAATTAATCTAACACGCAGAGTTATACAAACTAAGTCTAACCGAAGAATACGTTTAGTTTGCTTTTCTAAATATTTTAAGCACATATTATACTTTAATAAGTTTCTTTACAGCTTTACAGATTTTTCATCGTGTTTAAGTATGAAGAAAATGATATAATAAATACTGATTAGAAAAGACTAGAGAATTTGGATAGCTTTTCGAATTTAGTTTCGTATTCATACAGTTTGTAAGTGGAAATGGATGTAATTATCCATCCCAAATAAGAAGTTATTTTTAACTGTATATTTGTTGCATGTAATCATATAATTACTATGCAATCAAGTAGTGAAAATCGAAATTGATAACACAAATAATTATCTTACCTTCCCTTAACAATATCCTTTATACTTAACAACTAGCTCTGGAAAATCAATTATTCATACAACAAACATTATCTATTTATAAACTACTACAATACATTAAATTGTATAAATTTTAAATGAAAATAAAATAATAATGTTCCCAAAGGAATATCACATATAAATACATATAATAAAATTACTGATTACTAATCTCTTATAATTAGGTAGATTTTACGTTTAAGTTCTTTTTAATGTGTAATTATTCAGTTTAATTTAATGCTACGACCAAAAAATTATAATCATAAAAGACCCCCAAAACATTAGTTTGATATCACTGACCACCGAACGGAAGCATATACTAAGATAATGTTTGAAATTTAGATTAGTTTATTTTAAGTAATATTATTTAGATTTAACAAGCAACGAAAATATCATATCGATAGTAACAAAATATCGTTTAGCTTTGAAAACCACACCGAAGAACAACAAATAGTTAAATAATAATGCCATGATAATAAGTTTTATTGTAGAAAGTTTTTGGCAAGGAATATTGTATACGAGGATTATATTATAAGATTAATGTTTTTTGGCATGATTAAGCAAAATATGTATAAATCTAAAACATATTTATGTATCGAATTGCTACGTTTGCAAGACAGAAATTGTTTGTTTTTGATTTAATTTAAAATGTACCTGAAGAACCTGGCTCCGATTTCCGCAGAAGCATCTGCACATTGTATAGCTACATGCCAGTCTACAGTACTGAAATGGAAGATGGGTCGAACCATGAATTGTGAATCCTTATTGGGATTCGAGAACATGGGCTCCAATTGCCGCAGCTTTGACCACTGGTCGGTTAATTTCATATTATAATGTGAAAGTTTCAGATTTAGTTATCATATCCAAGATTGATATTAAGAATATTAATAAAGGTGTTACTTTACTTGTGTCTCATTTCACGTGGATACTCTCCAGTTGCAAAACATTGTAAAATCTGTATTTTATATTAAAGATTAAGTTTCCACTAAAACATTTATAGGTGTGATAAAGTTTCTTATTAATAAGATATAATTACGATAATTATACGGTAAATCAAAACTTTTTTATTTTTAGCTCTGGCCAATGCGACCAAACCGGTAGTTAGGGAAACGAAATAACTAGTGTTACTGAATTCTACTCTAAATGGCGCTCTTAAACTCCTATGAATGTTCGCCTTGAAACTTGACGAAAACCAATTCTAACTAAGCTAATGAAGTTGAAGAGACTATAGTAGTCAAAAAATAAGTAGGTAATATCTGAATTGGACAGTAGCAGAATGAAAGACGTACTAATTCGCTCCATTAGAAGAAATGAGAAGTGAGTACTCACATCACGCAAACCAAAAAAACGCATCTTACGAAAATGATGGTCATATTATAAACCAAGGCCGCTTGTTTTTGTTACTGTCATAATGACTAAAGGAAAGTATCAGTCAATTCTACTGAACAAATACTATCAGAAGGGATATTTTAGCACGATCTAGCCCCTACTAGTGATTACGTCTCAGCCAGACAATAACCTCAATAGTAAAAATATGAGAAATTTGTAAAAATCATTTCAATGGCAAATAAAAGATTTACAATAACATTTTATCATATTTCAATTATTTATATTCGCTTTTAATTTATTACATTATAAAAATTCATAAAATTATTCCGAGCAATGTGAATAATCGATAAAATTTAGAACCGCAACCAATTTCTGAGACGCCACCGACAGTAAGATGCGTAACAACAGCGTTTTGTAATCATACACGATTTGTTTGTAAGATTATAGGGTAGTACCAGAGTCGATCCCGACAGTATCAGGAGTTCACAAATAATTATATTGGAAAAGAGACTCATATATTTCGTTTTATTCCTGTATTTTTAACCGTAACTCAACCTTTAAATGTTTATAAATTGATCCAAGTGCGAAACAATTAAGTATGTATACCTAAGTTTTGATTAATAAATTCAACATTACTATTCGTATCAACCAATTGCGGGAACCCCTGTATATTAAAGTAATTAACAGAGTATCAACATTCACAAAGCGAAAATAATTATAAATTAAAATCTCTTTTTAGTACGTACAATAAACAATGACGTATACTGATAAGAAGTTAAATACAAAAATCAAATTAACAAAGATTTATTGATAAGAAAGTTTACAATATGATAAGCAACCGGGAATATAGTAAAGCACGATAATTGATTGTGAAGTTGGAAATGTAGGATTTTTTCTGATTAGACCACTTTTAAGAACTAGTCTCGCTGCAGAACGCTTATGACATGGAATGTTGAAATATATCAACGGTTTTAAAACCAGAAAAAAGATAGGGGTTAAAATATCAGTGATTGAGGTCAGATTTGTTAATGTAAAAAATTGGACCAATTCCAGAATAAATCTAGGACGTATATTATATTACAACATTGAAAATATTGCATTTATGCACAATCATTAGAAATGTATACACATTGTGCCAAATTGATTTTTACTATCATTTCCAAATTCAGGTCAAATATTGTATAATTTGATTACACAACTGTCCCGCAAGGATATCCAGACTGCGGGAAATATAATTAAAAGCACTTCAAAGATCATAGTAAAATATTCATATTTATAGATTATTAAAAATTCATCTCATAAAAAATTTATAAAAATTGTACACAAGTTTTACGGTTCCAAACATTATTTCATTCTAAATCAAACCCTTTATTTTTTTAAAAATAATTTTTATGGATAGCCAATGAGTCTAATCTGATTAAGATTTATTATATGCTTTGGAAAATTTTATATATTATTTCTTATATTCCAAAAATCTATTATTTTTGTCTTAAGATCTTTTTTTAGAAATCAGATACTACCATTCGCTAACCATTATCATTTTCTGCTCCGTGTAACTGTGTATATAAACAATAAATAGTATTAAAAAAACACTCATACCATTCCCGAGGGAAGTGAATGCGACATTCCCCACATACGTCCGCCACTAAAATAAAATTGAAAATATTTCTTCTTATAAAACAAAAAAAAAGGAACAATAAAATTATTTTGTTCAACAACTATATAGCACAATAATTAATTATAATTTTATTTTCAAATTATATAAAAAAATGGTATTTAAAAAAAAAATAGAACTTCATATAAATTATTAATGGCGGATTTTTTCCATGTATATATTGTCAAGTTCCACTATAAAACATATAGGTTATGTTTAATTTAAACTCCAAACAAACAAATCAATATTTTTTTTTGTAACTTTTTTTTCTGTATTTTATTTTATATGGAAGACAAAAAAAATATTTGTTTTACCTCGACCTAAATGGTGCATAACCATTCAGTTTGCTATACATGATATTTTAATTATGATTTATTATTTCTTATTTGATTGATTTTAATTAAACAAAAACTAGAGGAACTTTAAATTATAAAAAAAAGCAACAAAAAAATTATATATTTTATTTAACTCAAAAAAAAATATATTCGCTTTTTATACGAGAAACTTTCTTTTAACAATTAAAACAATATAAGATATTATTTTTATTTATATAAATTCTTTAGTTATTAATTTTTAACTTGTCATATATTATGCCGCATTGCGTTTTAAAAAAATTACTTATATTTTTTCTGAATATTTTAACTTTTTTCCAATACAGAAAAAAAAATAAATTATTTCACGCAATATTTGACATACGTGAATATGAATTATAAAGCGAAAGAAAAAGTACTGATTTGACATTTCGCTTTCTCGCAAAAGTATAGTACTGCCACCACAAAATTTCACGTGAACGTGTCCAAAACAGAGTTTAAAACCGACAACATAAAAATAATTTCAACTCAATATTTTTGTAATAATATTTTAATCTATTGCATATTATTATAAATGAGAATAATCACACTCTAAAATGATTTAAGTTATATTTTAATCCCATAAATATGTTTTTCCTGGTGTTGGTAACTTCTTTTTAGCGGATTCCCTAAAATATACAAAAACATAAATTAAACGATTAAACATATTTTATATGCATAACCATAAATTTACCCAGATGCAGATGCCAGTAAATTTTGAGCAGCTAATATTGTTGGAGGTGCAACTTCACGACGAGCGTCACGATTAACATAGTAGTTTGCTGATAGCCTTAAATAAAATGTCTCGTATATGAACACACTATAATATTATATAAATTATAATCAAAATTACTTATGAGCAGGTCCATCTGGTAAATTTGGCGGTGGTTGAGTTCTAGAGGCTACACCATCTTCAAAACGAAGGGCCTGAGTATGACTTCTCTATAAAATATATAGAAATGTCACATTGATGTTCCATTAATAAGCTCCGGATTACATAATATACAAAAATATATTGAAATAACATCTTACACCAAGTAAAAACTCTCTCAACTGCCTTAAAAAGGGTGAAATGTCACGTCTCACAACTCCAGACATTTTATATTAATTTAATAGAAAAAATAATTCAAAATTTGCACAACTTGTATTTTGATGTTATTTGACACTTCATCGAAACTCTACACTGATTCTACATAATGATACACCATGAAGTTATAAATAATTGTCATAGTCGATTTCAAATTTATTTAAATTACCGAATTAAACATGCTTCAAACAACCAACTGATTGACGAATGAAAACTACATACAGAAAATACGGGTCCGGGTTACATATTTTAAAATGTCATTTTTCAAAATAGCATATTTCAAAACGGCATAAGGTTCAAAATGACATTTTTTAAAACGGCATAAGGATCAAAATTACATTTTTTAAAACGACATTTTTCAAAACGGCATAAGGTACAAAATGGCATAAGGTTCAAAATGACATTTTTTAAAACGGCATTTTTCAAAACGGCATAAGGTACAAAACGACATAAGGTTCAAAATTACATTTTTTTAAAACGGCATTTTTCAAAACGGCATTAAGGTACAAAACGGCATAAGGTTCAAAACGACATTTTTTTAAAACGGCTTTTTTCAAAACGGCATAGGGTACAAAACGGCTAAGGTTCAAAATGACATTTTTCAAAAATGACATTTTTCTAGTTTTTAAAAGTTTTTTTTTACGTTTAGTTTTAATTGGGTGTAGGGCGGACTTTAAACTGACCTAGCTCCTTGTAACTGTCAGGGCTCCTGCACCCAACGCGCGATCCTTCAAGTAAAGGTTGATAGCTGCCTTAAACTTGTACATTTTATACTTCAACGGAAACTGATAACCAGCCAACGAATTCCACTTCTTAGATGTTTGTCGATAAATAAATTCGCGTTTTGCATCTTCATTTCGAGGTTTCGGCAGCTTCACCGTAAACCTATGCGCATTATGCGTTTCTCGTGTTATCCGTCCTGGCGTAACAAATGGTGATATTTTCTCCTTTAATTCTGCAGAACATTTACCATTTATTAATCTATAGAACACGCAGAGTTCTGCAACATCTCTGCGGTGTTGTAGACTGTCTAGATCTTTCGTAAGTCTGGGGTTTCGTATTATTCGGATGGCACGCCGCTGAACTCTATCCAGCAACTGGAGAGCAGTGCCATATACTCCACCCCAAACCTGACAGCAATATTCTATACACGGTCCCAGAAAATACACATTCTTAAAACAAATTAAAACTCTACATAAAAAAACCACGTATCCAAAAACTCTAAATATAAAAAAGCACATAGAAGAAATCCAAAACATTAACTCTAAAAACAATACAGAATTAAAGAAATTAACTAAGCAATCATTAAAAAAAAATACTGTAACCACAGACATATCTACACAGATGGATCATTGATAGGTAATAAGGCAGGAATAGGCATATTCGTCCAAGACAGTAACTTCAAATTCGCCATACAACCAAAAAATATAACCAACAATAGAGACAATAGCAATAAAAATAGCAATAACCATTGCTCTAGGATGAAAATCAAATAACATAATAATTATTACAGACTCGCAAAGTTCATGCAAATCCATAGAAACTGCAATAAAACAAGACACAAACAAACATTATGAAAACCAAATAATAGACACTGCAGGCCACAATAACAATAATAACATTACAATACACTGGATGGACACTGTGGAATTAAGGGAAACGAAACAGCAGAAGAATTAGCAAAAATAGCCACCCACTCTCCATCACATATTATAGAAAATGAACCAACCATTACTAATACAATAACTAAAATAAACAACGAAATTACAGCTGAATAATGGGAAGCAGAATACAACATCATGACCCAAACCAAAGAGAAATACTATAAAAAAATAGTACTATCCCCCAAAAAAAACCTATGGTTCACAACATTCGAATTGAATACACAAGAAACAAAAATTATAAATCGTATGAGAACAGGGCACTCATATAACAAAAATACAAACACATATAATCAACTGCAATGAAAGAAATCAACTACAATATATAATCATTAGGACTTAATACTTAATTTTCATAGATTCACTAAAACTCGTCAACCATACAACTCAGCAACAAATCCAACAAGCAGACTACTATTATAACCATGCATTTATAATATGAAATAGATACAAACTAGATAATTCAATAAATAAACATATATTACAGAAAAGAAGAAACATACAAATTAATATTAAATAATAATTTAAAATTAAGTTAGTCAAAATATCACAAAAAACCCATCCAAGCTGCAGACCTTCCGGGAGAAGAATCTGTAAGAGATATTGGCGAAATAGGAACATTAGGTCATATGGATAATAATATCTGACCACAAAAAACCAAGAAACAAACAAACAACCAAATTTCTTATTTAAAATAAAAATTTTATTTCAATTACATACAAACTTAATTTCCATTAACAGTAACGGTTTTACGTTTCTTTTTAAAATTAAACTTTTTCGATTTCGGAGATTTTGTGACTGAACCTTCTTCAACTTCTACATCGAGATTTGTAAATTCGATTCCATCGGCATCCAAACCGGCCGACGAAAGTTGCAACCGTCCAGCTTTCTTTAATTTTTTCACTTTACGAAAATCTTCTCTTTGCTCGCCTGATGGCTTTTTACGTTTCCCCGATATATGAATATCCTCTGTTTCATTGTCAACATGATTTCCATTGACTTTTGGTGGCTCAATTTGCGCTGTCGTTGGGATATTAGTGGCATTTTTTGTATATTTTAAATTCATAACATTACAAAATTTTTTATATATATTATGATTCATTGTCTCTAAGACAAGACCTTGACGAATTTGTTGAAGCTGTTTTTTAAGTTCGTCTGAATCAAGTGAACTATAATTAAAACTTGTAAATTTTCGATGGAATTTACTTATTTCGATTAATAACTCAAGTATTTCACCAAATAATTTTGGTGTGAAATTAGTTTCGGGCGAACCAATAAAAGTGACTAAACCATTTATAAATCTATTAATGTTAGATTTTGTCGTATCTGGATTTAATGTTAAGAATCTATGATTTTTAAACAGATTCCTAAATAAATTTAATATTTGAACTCGACGTATTGACTGCATTTTCTTGTGATTTAAATTATCGATGAGCACTTCGGTTAAGCACCAAATACCAGACCAATTCGTTTGTTGAAATATTTGCACAAATATACCGACTGATAATTTAGGATTACGGTGTTCAATAAAATCAATAAGATATTCCTTAAATACTTCATTTAACTTTGATGATGTTTTATCATTTCGCGCTATAACTAACGAACATCTCAACAAGAATAAGCTACACTTCGAAACGTACGTATTCTTATCGCCAATCGAGTTTGAATTGAATTTCATTTCGATTAGATCTTTTAATGTTTTTATGATATATTCATCGGTCACCTCGTCTAATGAATCGGCCGAAAATTTTCTCAATGCCGTTATTTTATTCAGAACTGATCGAACTTTATTCAAAAGTGGTTCATTTTCTTTGACACAGAAATTTACCATAAAGAATATTGGATTCATCATATCTAAAATAAAGTAAAGATTAGGATCTGTAGATTTTACATATATTTCGATCAAATCTAATACGCGTGACCGAAAATGTAAAGTGGTTGTTGCGATGATTCTTTGTTTTTTTGTTTTCTTTTTTTTCTGCCTATTTTCTGAATACATTTTAAATGCCTGTGACAAAGCTGAATCCAAATTTTTAGCATCATTATCGTCCATATCATTCAAATCGATTGATTCTTGATCCGTTTCAAAACCTGACGATCCAAGAGCTTGAGTAACTGCAGATCGCAGCTGATCAGTTACAGTTCCTTCTTCATCAAAATCATCGTCATTGTCCTCATCTACATCGTCTTCATCATTTTCACTTTCATTTTTATTGTCTTCGCCACTATCGTTGTCATCATCATCTTCAGTTTCATTTTCCTCAGCCATTTCGTCATCTTCATCACTATCTTCAGCATTGTCAAGTAATGGATTTTTATCATCGCTCATATCTAAAACCGATAAAATTTGGTGTATCGCTGACAATGTTAGATTTGGGCATAATTTTGGAAAAACCTTGTTGATTAAGTTCCGTAAAAGACTTGAATTTTGCGATAACAGATGCAAAATCAAATCAACCACGACTTCAATCCATTCAGGTTCATCTTCATTAGCTGTTTTTATACTCTTATTAACTCGTTTCAAGCAGCTCCGCAATTCTTCAATTGCACTAATCGCCAACGATTCATCATTAAACAATTGCAATCCCATGTGGAGTAATAATATCCGGAAAACTATCTCAAAATTATTATCGGATTTTAATGTTTTACCCATAATCTCCTTGTACATGCTATCCCACCCTTTCACACCTTCGTCAGATAAATTAATTTTAGTCATTTTGTTGGAATTACGATTGTTATGATAATTCTCAATGAGTGACAATAAAACGGTATACTCATCGTACAAATTTGGAAACTTATTTTCAAGTGAATGATAAAATTGGTTTTTTAAATTTGATTCTTGCAAGGATACAACACAATCTTCACTCTTATCATTTTTCAACAATTTATATCCATCCTTTGTCTTAAATATTGTTATATTCATTAAAAACAATAATTGTTTCTTTCGCCACTCCAAATCTTTTAACATTTTCGTATTGCTTATAAGTTTATTGATCATTTGTAATGCAAATACACGTTCTGTATTTAGCCAGCCTTCCGAATCGTCTTGTTCATTTTTCTTAAGCCTATTGATTGCGATATTTTTATAAATTTCAGTTAGTTCTTTAATTTCATTTTCATTAAGTAACGTAATTATATTCGATACAGTACTTTTTGATGTTAAACGATCGATCATTAAATATCCTGGATTTAAGATAAGCGTTTTGACGAATTCCAATTTGCCATTATCTCCCGATTTCTTTTCAATATACGCCGAAATAGCATCTAAAAAATGGCCATAAAACTCCAATATAAAATTGTCGCTACTTTTTGTTTTATTTACTAAACTTTTGTAGCGTTGCACTAACATTTTCATGATATTTTCGGTAAGCAATTGTATCGTGATGTTTAGTTCGAGATTTGTGTTCATAAACACACTAGTTAGAAATTTAATTGAAATAATTTCAACGATTTTATTATTTTGGGCTTTTCCAATTATAGTATTGATTGCTCCAGTCCAAAATCCGACGAGTGATTCTGAATTTGCTTGACTCCTACTCAAATTTTCATAAACCGGATGATTGATATGTACCAATGATCCAGTACTGATATTTTTCCACAATAATTCGGACAGCGGTAATGCTGAACTTTTCGATAATATTTTAGTTGTATTTAAAAATCCCGATATAAACTTTGATGTAAAACTTGAATACTTTTCCTCAATAACTATCAACATGTTGATTGTATTCAAATTTTGTTTAGTCCATGGAACCTTCAATTCTTCTGAAATAGCTGGCCATAACACATTTTTAAATTGTGTTTTATTACATTTTTTGATAATATCAATTAAAAATGAATAGGCTAGAGACGTATGAAAACTTTTTACTTTAGAAGCCTTTACTAGAATTTCGACACACGTTTTTAAATGCTCTTGATTTGTTTCAAATATAACTTCGGAATGAATCAAGGCGCCACATACTAAAATACGACCGGTATTTGCATGTGAATCAATCTATATTTAAAAAAAATATAATTTAATTTTTAAAATATATAAAAATATTAATATAATACCTTATCGTGTTCTTTAAGACTGCCAACATTCAATTCTCTATTCAAAATTTCATAAACTTCAGCAATATCAACATTAGGTACTGACTTGAAATAGCCAACCAATGTTGTATAAAAACCATTGCGCGAAGCACTGGTTGATGCACCATTTCCTCGGATTAGTCTTTTCAATACATATTTTAACTGAAACTCTCCCTAAAATATATTTAAATAATTAAAACGAAACTTCATAAATTACTACAAAAATCACACCTTTTCACCACTTTCGTTTTTAATTTTTTGTAGCAACGTGGTTGCATTTTTGACACGAACTACACAATTATCATCAATTAGTTTATTAAATGTTTGAAATACTATATTATCAATTTGATTAGATTTTAATTTTGTATTCAATTTTTGGTCTGTTTCATTATTATCCACGTGCTGATCAGACTCGGCCATTTTAATTATTTTGTAGTGCACAACCTTCAGATGGAAACATGCTTAAGTAAATGTCAAAATATTTTATAATAGTATTTTTGCTATTATTTATAAACAAAGGGTGTTCCAAAAAATACTATTTTTATGATGGAATGTTATATTATGCTGAATAAGAAATGTGACTTCAACTTAAATTTACATAAAGTTATACCGCAAATAAATAGTTTTACACTAGTTAATTATTTATAAAAGTGGAAAATGGTAGAAATTCTTAAACTTGCAACAATAAGTTTGAAACGATATTCTTTATACTATAAATATATATTATTTCATACTCTTGTAAATACAAAAGATATTATAAACATAAATATTTTTTATAAAATCAGTTGAGAGTCAAGAAAGTTCCACACTGAAGAGAACGTATTATTCTATTTCAATTTGAAGCTGCGCGGTAAATAAGTTAAGCAGCCCATGCTTGATGATAGCTAATAAACGTTAATTGACCTAGGCCACACATTTGGAAACAAAGTGGATGATGTTAGTATCCTCCTTAAGGCACTCGTCGCATACAACTCCCTGAAACAGACCAATGCAATGTAGACGAGTTTTAAACCGACCATGGCCCGTGAGAAACACCAACAAGAATAGTTTTGACTTATGACAAATAGGGTCGCAAACCATTTCTGCCTTAAATCTGTTAGAGCAAATAGCTTTATAATCGTATATCATAATCAAAAGACATAAGTACGACTAGTTCAGCACCAATCAAGGATAATATGTCAATGTCAATCAGATTTAGCTGGAGAGTAAGTAATCTCATTATCTTCATCCTCACAAAGAGCCAAGACTCTATGTATTCCAATGACAAACTCTATGTATAGTAATTTTCTCAACATTGAAAATACTCTCAGATAGCAGACGAACAAAAATACTGCAAACTGTATCAAAATGATAACGGCAGTAGAAATTTATTTGTTTTTAAATATTCAAATACAAAATTATTTTATATGCACATATATTCCAAAATCATTAAAGAACCACTATAACGATTTTTGAAAACATAAAGACGTAAATTTTGTTATAAATTTATGACAGCCATCTATCAATTTTATTTACTTTTACAGAGTAAAATATTTCGTTCCATTGTAAATAATAATCAAACAATGAAATATATATAAAATTGAAATTGATAATCAAAAAGTGATAAATGTATTATTAGTTATATATGACTTAGCAATAATTGCTATGTCTTGACACGGTAATTAATTGGAGCATAATTTGAAATATCAGTGTAATATTACACAGCAAATTCAAAATACGAACATATTTTGAACAGTTTTAGTGCTATAATTAATTTAAATAAATATAAATATAATCAGTTATAATATAGTAGTATAATTAATTAAAGAGACAGTTTGAAAATTATTAATTTTAATTTTATATATCAAACCAAATTCCAATCAAACAGCTGTATAAAATTTCAAACTACATCTGGCAGTACTCATTTTATTCGATTTGCTGAATAAGAAAAAATCTAACCAAAATCAAGTCCTGCCATCTATCTTGCCCTGATAAAGGGAAGAAAAACCAGAACATGTGTCAAAATTGTAAATTTAATTTGTTATAAAATTCAAGGAGTTGTTTTATTTTCTAGTAAAAAATTACTACATTCATTTAATAAATTATATCAATTCAATTAATAATTTAGTGCATTTAAAAATATAAAAAGTTTGAAATATATAAATTGTAAGAAAAGAGCAAAAACAAAAAAAAAGTTCATTTCCATTCCGATTTTTTTTTGGCGTAAACAAACGCGCGGGGCGCTGTACGCGCTATAGTCGCTTCTTAACATGGCTGGTAAAAATTTTGATCAACCCAGGTATGTTGAAAATAAAAACGAAATTTAACTTTAAGATGAAATACAAAGTAAAATTTATGTCGGCTTAGTAAAACAGATTATGATTTATTAAACAAATGCTTAAAAATTAAACATATTATGATAGTAATTCATAATTTTAATGGTGTGTTTGTTGGTTTTTTTCTTTTAAGGGAAAAAGCATGGTAAAATTTTCAGAGTTTGCGTGATTTTATTTGTAAATTTAATGTTTACGACTCGTAATAATAGTAAATCTTCATAATAAATAATGCTCCTGGTATTGAAAAACAATATATTTTGTGGAGTAAATGATTTAATTTGAATATTTATATTGTTGGTTAGGAATTACAGAAAAAAATTATTAATGTGTAAATATGAATGTGTATGCGTGTGATATGCCGACCGAAATGACATCCATGTATGTCATACTTGAAACATTTTTTAAGTAATTGTTCGTCTGTTTTAGGGATTTTGTGGGTAAAACTAAAAAACAGTTGCCAACGGAACCACCATATCTTGCATATGTCGGCAACTTACCGCAAGGATTGGTGCAAGGAGATATAACAAGGATATTCTCAAAATACCAAGTTAAAAATATACGGTTGGTTAAAGATAAGGAAACTGATACTTTCCGAGGATTTGGATATGTTGAATTTCATACGTTGGAAAATTTGATGGAAGTCATGGAATTGGATGGTCGTATACAATTAGACAATCAAACATCCCCATTAAAAATCGATGTTGCCGAAAGGAAGAAAGATAACAATAAGTAAGTTTTCGAATTTTGGTGTTCATATTGTCTATCAATTCTTTGTCTAACGTTAAATATATAATACAAGATCTAATTTATTAATCAAATAATGAATTACATAATGAGAAAATATTTTCTTTTTGATTACAAAAATGAATGTTAGATAGTAAGCAACTAGCCTATTTAAATTATATCAAACAACAAAAATGTAATCAAGAATTGATAGAAACTGTACGATTTATTAAAAATACGGCAGGAATATGGATTATCTTAAGTAAAATTTTAGTATTAATAAATTCAATTTCAGAGGGGCTTTCCAAAAGCGCGGCGGCCCACCTAATCAACCAATGAATCGTAGTGGTAATAATAATTATAATAAACCAGGCGGTAATAGAGATAATCATCCTATGGGTGGTGGTGGTGGAGGAGGTGGATTTAATAATTTTGGTCGTAATGATTTCGATAGAAATCGCGGCGGTAGAACAGGCGGTGGATTCACTGGTAAATCTATTCAAATATTTAATTTATGTTTTCATGTTGATAATAAAAATCTAATTTTTTTCAAACAATTATAGATCGTGGACCGAACCGTGGTCGTTATGGTAATTTCAGCGAAGAAGATCGTAATGATTGGAATCGAGAGGGAGACAATAACAGAGGTAATAGTCGTGGAGGTGGTGGAGGAGGGGGAGGATATGACCGAGGCGGTAGAGAAGGAAGTTACGCTGGTAGTGACCGTTATGCTAATTATAACAGAACTCGTGATCGAGATTTTGAAAGGCGAAATGATGATCATAATAAACCCCCACCACCATCTGCTCCGCCAGCCAGCAGTAAGTAGCGTCTTAATTTACATAAAGTACAGCATTTTATTCAGTTCTTTTTGTTTTTTTTTTTTTAATAGGTGACGTCGAACGCCCGAGAATTAAACTCTTACCCCGCACGGTTAAGGATCCAATAAATGCTTTAGCCGAAACTTCACAAGCAGCATTGATATTTGGTAATGCAAAGCCGCGCGAAGAAAAATTGAAAGATATAGAGAAGGATGAAAAATCATCTTAAGTATAAAAAAATTAAAAATTTAATTGAAAAAAATAATTTTTCTTTATTTCTTACGTTCATCTTGTGACATTTATATGAGAGAATTAAAAAATTATATGAGAGATATATAAAAAAATGGTTTTCTCTTTCCCCAAATGATAATTATAGCGAAAAATAAAATTAATTAATATACAGAAGTGTATTTTCGAAAACGAGGACTTACTGTTGGTTCATGTTTTGTTTAATTAATTGACAAAAAAAGGAAAATAATAAAAATAATAATATATATTTTATTACTGAAATTAATTAATTAAAATATATATATTTATATTTAATAAAAACAAATAATAATAATTTAATATTAATTGTATTTACATTTATCTTAATATATAAGTTAAAAAAAGAATATAATAATTAAAAATAGAAAATAAAAACCTTACATATTTCCTTTCTTCGTAAACTTAAAACAAATCTTTAAAAAACAATTTTTATATTATTGTTACAAATTTTATTTTCAGATTTTGTTGAATTTTAAAATTATTAGTTTCTTTTAATTTTTTTAAAAATATTTAAACTTTTAGTTATAAATAAAATTGTTTGTTATTTTACAAAACGAAAAATCATTTTTTTAATGATAAGTTTTTACCGATTTTGAGTCCACCTAATTATTAATTTATTTACTAATAAATAAATAAAATTTAAATTATGTATAAAATATTTGATTTTAAACCCAAAAAAAAATAATGCTCTCTTTCATTGAGTAAATGGTTGTTTTTTTAATTATAATTAGTAAAACTACGAATTTTTTTAATTTGTTTGTCATATAAAAAATATGTTAGTTTGAGTGGATTGTTTTTACCTTTTTTTTTATTTTTAAATTAATTTAACGTATTTATATAATATATTTTTGTCGAATGTATAAGTTAATAATTAGGTGGACTCGTTTTAATAAAAAAATATATTTATATATTTAATCCAAAAAATGTAAATAATAAATTAATATTAAACTTATAAAACGAATTATTATTTTTTTTTGGCTTATTTTTATCATCAATAGTGTTTGAAATTAAATTAATTTTGTTTTGTTTTTAAATAATTATACCTATAAGACAAAAAATACATAAAAAACTATTTTTGCAATAAAAATATATAATAAATTAAAGTTATAAATATGTAATATTAAAAAATGAAATTAAGCAGGTTTTACTGTGAAATTAAAACATAATGTAAATTTAATTGAAATAAATTAATTAAACAGAAAAACAGGATTATATATTTTTATGTAAAAATTTTAACAAAAATTACATAAAAATGCTTAAAAAAATTTTAAAAATTATAAAAATACAAAAAAAAATTCTTAATATAATTAAAAAATGATTAAAATCAAATATTAAAATAATAAATATATATTATTAAAATTACATACAATTATTTTTAGGATACAAATAAAATTCAAACAAAAATTAAGGAATAAATTAAAAAATAACGATTAAATAAACATTTTTATTTTTTCCTAAAATAAGAATTAAAGAAAATATTTTACAGGCTTTTTGGCGTTAAATTAATAAAACAAACAAATAATTCAATATGGTTTTTATTTAAAATCTTGTTTTTTTAATTTAATTTTATTTTGTGTTTCCTCAGATTAGAATATTTACCGATTAATTTTTATAGTAAATTTGCGTGTTGTAATTGTATAATCGATCGTAGGTAAATCGAATACGAAAAATTTTGAAATTAGTTGGATTAATCGAAAACTTATCATGTAACTCAATCGAATCGAATATTTTGATTAACAACAATATTTTGTATAATATTCGAATAGTATAGGGCTGTTACATAAGACCCATAGAATTCCACCACAGTATCCAGAGCTTGTCGTAGAAGGCGACTAAATCTGGTTGGATTGCTGGGCTGTCTAATGCAAAAACCAACAAATATTAAAAATGTCAACAAAGAAAAAATCAGATATAGCCAAAATAACAATGACCCCCGCTTACGAGTACCCGGATATAAGTTTAAATATCGGCACGTGGAACGTGCAGTCACTTAGAAAACCTAGAGCGTTTGACGGCCATATCACATGTATAAAAGAGTATAGTCTGGAACTCGTAACGCTCCAAGATAATTAATGGCCTAAAAGTGAAGACCATATATCCCGAAGTTATACATTGCTACACAGTTGAGATGATCTTGGGAGTCGGATTTTTCATTGGGCCACAGGTAAAACAGGCTGTGTTGGATTTTCAAGCAGTCGATAATCGAATGTGTAAGCTTCGCTTGCACATGCGATAAGCCAACCTGTCAATTGTCTGTGTGGGCACATGTCTCATGATGTAAGCCAACCCCCTAGATAAAGACTCAATTTGAATAATCTGATGGTCTCTATACTTGAGCACGATGTCAGATTGGTGACTTTAATGCTAGAGTTGGCAGCAATCAGACCGACGCATGAATTGATATAGGTCCGTACTCTCGACACGAAAATGGGGAAATAATGATGTACTTTGCGATCGCTCATGATCTCAAAGTGGCAAGTACATTCTTTCCACATAAAAACATCCATTTGGAAACATGGACGCATCCACGTCAAACATCCCGAAGCCAAATTGACTATGTGCTGATTTAAAAAAAGCGGGCTCGGGTTGTCCAACACGTGAGATCTTGTCGGTCGTAATCAAAATTGACCATTATCTGGTCACTGCAAAGCTACAATGGGAATTTCCGTACAAGTCAAGGAGAACAGATGAAAATACAACGTGGTTCACTTGTGAAGGTTTGATAAATAATATCAAGATCTTGTCAGCAATAGCATTTTGAGATCTAATTACCAGTCTGATGAAATGAAGTTTTTGGGCAATATTGAAAACCTCTGTTGTCACCATACCTTAAGATCTCGGTCAACTGCCATTCGGGGACAGAATGGATACGTCTGTGTTAACGTCGATGCGGTACTCGATACATGGCGTGAACATTTTTCTGCCTTACTTATGTTCCACCTGTATCACAAACTGTATTTGAATACCCTCAAATACAGACCGCAGAGATGATGATAGAGGATCCATCATATGAGGAATTTACCTAACCATGCAGAGATTAACGAAAAATAGTTAAATGGAGTTGATTGCATTAATTCAGAGCTCTTGATATTCGGAGGGCTAACTTTGTGAAAACTGTCTTTTCTACCGTACTCGATTGGTATGGCGAAATAAAGTTATGCCTGAAGAATGGAAAGTGGCCGCATTATGCCCAATATTCAAGAAGGGTGATCGCTTGAAATGCGAGAATTATCGCGGTATATCTCTCCATTGCACATCATACAACTTACTATCATACATTATCTTGGGAAGAATAACTCTTCCCAAGATAATGAATGATAGTAGTCCTTCTTGGGAAGAAGGAAAATATCTTGCAAATACGGATAAGCTGAAATTGTACCAAGTGTCTATCAGACCCGTTGTCATATATGCATGTGAGAGTTTTACCTTCACGGATAAATACGAAAGATGGCTTTTAATAATCGAGAGAAGAATTATGTGTGTGATATATGGTCCAAAACGCGATGAAGATTGCACTTACCGAGTTTATTTCAAATCTTTCCTCGGTCACGTTCTGCGGGCTGATCCGAACCGAATGATACAACGATCTTTGAATGATGGCGAACAAGTCACTGTCGACGACGAAGGCTCCACGGCGTAGAGAGCTATCTGGCATCTTCTGGTTTGCAATACTATGAAGAGCTGGCTTGTGATCGAAATCGATGGAGTCAGATTGTTTACACGAATGGCCTGTAAAAGCCGTCAAACAAAATTGAGCTGTTGAATATTCGATATTGAGGTTTTTTAGTTGTTCATAAAAGATTCGCCCTCTCGTCGATAAACTTCATGATAACTCCGAACTTTCATTAGATTCTATTGAAATTTCAATAAACTTACTTTTGCGATTTATCACGTAGGATGTTCACAAAATAGTCCATATTTCGCATGCCAATACTAACACATCGACTGTAATATCCCGTTTTCATTTTTGTGAAAAAATTTACATCAGGTATATCTTCTGGCTCAGTTATTCAATCTCTCATTGACGTTTTGAAGTTTATTACGGATGTTTCAAAGATCGAAGGAAGGTAAACTAAACTAATAACGAATGGAAGGTATGACTGGTTGACGTATAATGCAATATCCACTAAGGCTATTGCCATTTTTACAGACAGTCCAAGTTCCATTAAAACGCTGCAGTCAAACTTTCTTACATCGGAGGTAATCCAGGATTAACTCTCGTTTATAAATGAGATGGAAGATCAATTCAAAATCCACTTGTTGGAAATAAAAACATGTCGTTTCCTACGAAGCAGAGTGAACATTGTTACGCCACTAGACTCGTGTAACTTTAGGAGCAAGCTTTGTGATGTTTTGTGAATGATAAAAGGATTAATAACAATTGGTATCTAATAACTGAAAAATATTGGATCGATCGATATTGGGGCAAATAAATTCAGTTGTTGATGTTGTTACAGAACACTATCTCAGATATTGGGATAGAACTAAATGAGCTTTTGATATAGATTAGTCTAAACATTAAAGTTATACATATACGAGTATATACTTACATGTATAGAACACTCAGAATTATTTTCATAACTTTAAACCATGAAAATTCGAATTCCAATAGAGAATGGATGCATAGGTGAGTTTTTAAAAGTAATTCAGACCGATTACAATCAGTAATGTGAATATTCACATCTAAGACCTCCTGTTGGAGTGCAGAGCTAATGAACCTAGCCATCTTCCATGTCTATACCAAACACTGGCATGGAACAATGCAATGTACAGATGGTAAATGTAAATCGGACCTATAGTCTAACGTCCTACATTAGGCTTTAACGTAAGGTTGTACGTTCGAAAAGATAATTGCGAGAAAGCCAAGAGTACTTCGGCCCCAAAACAACTAGTAGAGACAGAAACAAACAAATATGGAATTTAAGTAAGAGTAATTACTGCCATGAACATGATTTTCCACATACTCATACATCGTTTGGCAAGTTGATAACTTGTTTTAAGTACCTTTTAAAAAGTTATTGAAATATTCCTTATACTGTCTATTTTATCTATTTAATGTTAGTTAGATTATTTTTATTGTGGTGACAAAGCTATACCTTCAATGGTGCCTGAAAAATATATATGTCTGCCTTTAAAAAATTAAACAATTTTCGAAATACTTATTGACGAGTTCATTAGAAATAAAACTTGTAGGTAAGACAATTTATGCATAGGTGGGTCTTTTTGTCTCGTATACATTAAGCAGCAGATTAACTATATCTATTACGAGTAAGTTGTACACCAATCACCACAAATGTGCTTCCGTACTGAAAAGTACAACTGAATAATTTTTATATAATTCCCAGAGTATATATAATTTTCTTTTTATAGCAATATTTTTTATTTAATTATGATTCTTTAATATAACAACCGGCAATAATGATAAGATAAAAGATAAATCTCATATCAGTATGTTTAGTGATAACACATAATACAGGTATTCATATTCATTCATATATGATAATACATTTTAGTAAACATTAGCTTAGAGCTTCACGAATATTATTTTCATTGTATCGATAGAATTAATAAGTTAAATTATCCTGGTTATTTAGATTAGTATAGTATCTAGATATACGATGGTATTAGGATCCTTAGATAGAGTTTAATATCATTGATTGGATTGAAGTATAGGTGAGAGTAATATTGTACCCTGTATAATGGTTGAACTACTCGAGACTCTTTTTCGTGTAAGTGCAGGTAATTAAAAAATTAATATTGTATAATAAATTTGTTAATTGAAAAACTTGTTAATTGAAAAAATTATTCTTATATATTCAGCTTTGACCCTGTTAATGTCATCAGGGATGCACACTGGATGGACTACATTTAAAATAAATATCGCAGAATCATGGATGCAGGATACATCATTTATTCTAATAGTTGTGGCGCATACGAGTTGGTATATTGGTATGATAATAGGACTTAGCTTATCACTGCTACTTCTTCGCCATCTGGGGACGAAAAAACTAGAACTACTATCAATTAGTTTATTTTTGTTGAACGGTATTTCACTAACAATTGCTTCGGATACAGCTGAAATTGTGACAACAGCTCAAACCATAGGAGGGATTGGAGCGGGAATTAATCTGATTAATTTTATAACGTTAATTAGTGAATTTTCACTGAAACCGCATCGAGGTCGATTAGCATATTTGGGCATGATATTTTTCTTATTGGGACTTCTTATATTTTTATTCATCAATTCTTATTTGTATTATCAAAACGATGTATTATTTTTTATTGGCATTCTAACGATTGTTGATTCGTTTATTTCACTATGTTTCAATGTCACCGGAAGTAAAAATAATCCATCGTACTTTTATTTTAAAATCAGTGGTAACAATAATGATAATAGTAGTGATTGTATTAATGAAGATAGTGGAAAAGTGAAATTAGCCGAGTTAATCAAGGACGAGCGTCTTTTATCCGAATTGAATATCTATTTTAATGAAACTGAACCGATTAGCGGGATACGAAAACAACGAGCCTGTATTGTATTAATTAATCTAATTAATATTTTAATATATAATTATATGATTAATTATGTTGTGTTATATGTGATATACATTGCAAATTCAGAGCATTACGAGTGGATAGTGCCTCTGTTGCTTGTTCTCCGAATTTGCGGATGTATACTCGGATATTGTAAAATTGATGTTTGGGGTAGAAGAAAATTTATATTGATCTCGGGCTTAGGAATATTTCTCTCAATCTTATTTGCAACAATTGCTTACATGAATGTTTATGACCATGAATATAGTGATTATTTCTGGATACCTAGCATATTTTTTATTATATTGCAATTATTCTATGGGCTCAATTCAGGACTGCAAATGACATTGGGCTCGGAAATTTTTCCATTCGTTTACCGACAAATTCACATTGTGTTTGTTGAAATTATTAAAAATTTTGTATTCATTGGAATAATATTTGTAAGATTTTATTTAACCTCGGCCATGTTTCTGACTGCAGTACATCTATCATTGTTTTTTTCAGCCTTTGGTACTCTAGGAGCCACTATTTTGTTGTATATTATTACACCAGAACTAGAAAATTTGTCACTTCAAGAATGTGTTGATTCCTTTAAGATTAAATTAAATCGAATTAATTATTGTGTCTGGGTTAAAAGTTAAAACCAATTTTAATAATTATTTGCAATTGTCAAATTATACAGATCAAATTATATTTTATAAACTCCCGTTCCCTATATCTTTTAACTCAATTGTAGTCAAAGTAGCAAATTTAAAATGGGAGCCAATACACATTGGGTTGCTTATAGAATAAGTTAAGCTAAGTGCCCCTATTTCTTTTAGGTAAATTAATTAAAAATAATGATATATATATATATATATATATATATATATATATATATATATATATATAGATATATATATATATATATATATATATATATATATATATATATATATATATATATATATATATATATATATATATATATATATATATATATATAATGTGTGATATATTTTGATAATTCAAATGTAAAAATTAATTGTAAATATAATGAGAATGTTTAATTTTAAATTTATTTCTTACTGAATTAAACTAGATCTGATCTTAGCTTCCATCAACCTGTTGGGAAGTTCTCTCGTCTTCGGTTTACCTAAATTAATTAAGGCCAAAAGGGCAAAAAATGACACATGGAGTAGGAAAGGAGATGGACCGGAAAGTAACCATCGCCTGCTGGAAATAATGTGCAGCAGGGCGCAATCACCAAAATATCTTAGGTCGTCCAAGAGAAGGAGGCGACCGAGTCCGGTTTGAAAACAGTTCAATATCAGGTAGAACACTGCAGAGAGAGGGTGGCAGGTTTACCACTGATTTATAAGGGTGACCATAATTATACTGGAGCTATAAGTAAATTACAATATAATTGTCAAAATGTGTGGAAAATTGATTTACGATAAGTATAGTGTCCGAAAGCGTCTTAGCGATTTAGTTGCTCTCTAAGTGCAAATTCTCTAAGAAGAAACGGTGATACTTCGAAAACTTAGATTCAATACATGCTTCAGTGGAGGAATATGGAAACTAAATTGGAAGATGAGACGATCACCAACAAATTAGACGTTTTATCCTCTGGTTTTGATGTCCAGTGTGACAATGGTGCAAATAGTTGAGACTTAATGTTAACAATAATAGTGCCACTTACTAGGAAAACAATGCTGCTGATTAAGGTTCCTTGGTATATGATAATCAAAACTGACGTATTAACTTTACTAATAAAGTACAAAGCACTTGCATTGGTAATATTGGATCACTGCGATCATATCCGATTGAAACTATGGAGGCCCTGGTAGGACTTTCCACTGCACCGGTCTATAAAAAAAGGCCCTGTTTTGATTGCATTGAAGATCATCTACAAACTCTAGTGGAATTTCGGGAGCTTAAAATAATAAAATTCAGGAGCCACCTACCGACTGGCACATCTTCCGGCTCGACCAAAAATAACTTTCACAAGGCTTTAAGTATAGTGTTCCCTGATAGGAATGATTGAACCAAGGAAAAGAATCTTTGGCCATGATTTGTCCCTATTTAAATCTCTGGCGATCAACGCCATCAAAGCTAGTTTGAGACGAAAAAACAATCATGAATAAGACAACTGGATGACAGTGTACAGTAGAATAGAGAGGAGTGACCGAATTGGACCATTTGCCAGAACTATTCTGCGGGTTCACCACAGGGACATCAAATGAGCTTCTGGCCCTCAGCAAACCTGTGTTGAGGCTACTCACTGGCTTCCTCACGAATCACATTGCCTTAAGAAACACCAATGGGCCAATGCGCAGCTACTGTACACTTACCATCTTGAAAGCATAACGATAAATCCAAATGGATTGATCTCGACACCGGCGACGAATATTGACGAGTTTATTAAATCCTGAATTTAGTTCGAGTACTTAGCGTATAGCGATATACCTCACAACAGTTTACCCAACAGTGTTCATTTGTATAATAATTTGTAATGCTAATGAACGATAAATTTGTAAGTTGTATGACATTGACGTTATACTATTATTCAACAAAATTAAGCTTCATACAGTAGGCTCTGATGATGTGGTGGACTATGATTATGTATCTCATCTTCCATGCCAGCATTATAGGCTGCCAACGAGTTATCTCATGAACAGATGGTCTATGTCGCCGATTTTGCCAAAGCCATTACGTATATGAGATTGTAGATATCCTCTTCCGCTTAAACCTTAGTTACGTGAATTTAGGTTAAAGCACAAATTTTTGTTGTGTCATTTGTTAGAACTAAAATTGTGCAGTTTTCATACTGAAAATGGGAGTTTTTGCCTCTACCCTTCCGACATGTTTGATTATTGCTTAAGTCTCCAAAACATTTATTTAATACATATATAGAATAAAATAAAAATAATAAATTTTATATTATATCCTTTTATGTATTTGTAACATAAAAATTGCTCGCGGATAATCATTTGGCAAACACGGTCTAAATATTACAATTATTTTAGTACAAATTTTTCTAGCAGTGTTGTAAATTCTTGTTTTTATGAATGAGTCCAGTACTTAAATCTAATCATAAAAACAATTCGCAAAAAAATAAAGTGCGATTCAGTTTTTTGTTTATAGCATTTATAAGATTTCATAAGAATTGTATTTTTAATATTATTAACTTGAGAAAAATAAACTAGTCAATTACAAGTTATTAGTTTACAATAGTGTATGGCTGGAATCAAATTCAGAATAAATAAGTGTGAATTTAGAAGACATAACAAATTGTTCTAATTTTTTTTAGTTTGTATATACTTAGAATTATAAAATTTATAGCTAATTTACATAAATATAACAAGTACTATTACTATATATTTTGGTAATATAGTTTAGAAGCACACACTAAACTTTAATCGAAGGTTTGTTTACAAATACAAAGAATGTTTTGTCATATATCCGTCATGTTTTTATTCCTCGCCTTTTTGCTCAATGAGTTTTTTGTTTACATATTCTTCCGAATGTGTTATATGAAAATATCGATTACTTTCTTATCAAAATTGATCACTTGTAAATTATGAAAGTAAATCACGGGTTATACAATGTTTTTTGCGTACAGTTTTAGGAAAAGAAAGATAAGACGATTGAAAATATACGTGGCTGTTGCATCGAAGTACAATATCAATATGGCACTGGAAAATGATCATAAAACTAACTAACACAACGTGAGTAATTTTATTTAATTTTTAAGCAGAAGAATCAAATGGAAGTACGTTTAATAAGTTGCATGTTAAATATTTGAAATTAAGCTGATCAGTTGTTGCTTGGATTTAACCTGACATCTGTTGGCACTTTCATCAAATATAGGTTATGCCTACCTAAACATATCAAAGTCATAAGTTGGTAAATAAAATCATTTGTGTTATAATACTAACCAACTTCAACCAAATCAAATCCTATCTTGAATTAAACCTTTCTCAAATCAAAGTTTTACAAACAAGAGATTCTGATTCAATTACTACTTACGACGAACTAAGTACCAATCACGATTAAATACGGCATAGAGCATGTAGTCGTGTACTCGTGTCATTAGCATTACCACAAGAAGTTGTACCAAATTGATGTTTATTGCCATGAATAAACATCAATTTGGTACAACTTCTTGTGGTAATGCTAATGACACGAGTGAAGTGATAAATGAAGTAGTTTATCTAAAATAATAATAATCCAAAAGGAAATGGGCAGGATAGGCATTTCTACTTGCTGGAAATAAGGTGCATCAAGGCGCAATCACCAAAACACCTTAAGTCGTTCAAGAGAAGAAGGCGACGATATCAGGGTAATAAAAAGTTGTATATCAGCTAGCTAGAACACTGCAACGAGAAGGTAGCCCACTCTTAGCCGCAGGTTTACCAGTAACGTACAACGGAGGCCCTTATACTGGAGCTATAAGTAAATTTTAATTTAATGAGAGAGTTGTCTAAATCGGGTCTACTACGAAATCCCGGTTTTCAAAATCCCGGATCCAAAATCCCGAAACCAAAATCCCGGTTTTCAAAATCCCGGTTTTCAAAATCCCGGTTTTCAAAATCCCGGATTTCAAAATCCCGGTTTTCAAAATCCCGGTTTTCAAAATCTCGGTTTTCAAAATCCCGGTTTTCAAAATCCCGGTTTTCAAAATCCTGGTTTTCAAAATCTTGGTTTTGAAAGACATGTTTTTTTTAATTCGGGCCGCCCGAATTAAAAAAAACATGTCTTTCAAAACCAATATTTTGAAAACCAGGATTAATTAAAAAATTTAAAACCTATTTCATTAATAGTAAAATCCAAAGTAGGAATAAAATGTAATTTTTGGTTAATTCTTGAACAATCAAGCTGTTTCTAGGTATGGATAAATTGGGTTGGTCGTGAAACCTCATCAAACGAAATCTCGAATCAATGAATAATCGAATTTCAAAAATTCGCAAAAATTTTATCTCGAATCGCAAATAACAAAAAAATTTTGTAATATTATTTCCGACGTTGTACTAATTTTACTTAGAATTGTAGAGGTTAACGGCTTCGGTAACTCCAAGGTGCTTTAGATTTCAACTTCGGGGGACGTGGTTCTCTCACCGCAATGTGCACCCAGTTTTTGGACAGTTTCCAACAACCCAATACTCGAGAACTTTCTAAGAATCCAAAATTTAGTTGAGGGTTGGCACCGTCGGCTCAAATCACTTGTTGTAAAACCGCATATTGGACTTTACAAACTTATGTCGGAGTTTGGGAAAAATGTGTGAAATAGTGTAAAACTAAATAAATAAAAGGCATGACTATGATGAAATTTCATATCTAAAAAATATTGCACATAATATTGCGTTAGTAAATAAATAATAATTCCTATATACTTTTTTAGAATAAATATTTTTAAAATATTTTATAATTTAATTTAATAAAAATAGTTTAAGTTTTATTTTATAAACAAACCTATAAAATAAATCAAACATTTTTTTTGATTTTTGTGCCGAAAATACAAGAAAAATCTAAACCGGGATTTTGTAAAAACCGGGATTTAGATTTTGTGAAAACCGAGATTTTGTAAACCGGGATTTTAAAAACCGGGATTTTGAAAATCAGGCTTTAGAAAACCGGGATTTTGTAAAACGAGATTTTCAATTCCGGGATTTATAAAAAAACCGGGATTTTGACTAACCGGGATTTTGAAAACCGGGATTTGGTTACACACCCGTCTAAATCTATGTGATATTGATTTACGATAACGGTAGTATAGTGCCCGATAACTTAATTGATATATTTTTCTTCACGTATAAAATCTGTCTTTAGACACCATACAAACTCATTACAATACTCTTAAGACACTGTACAAACTTTTTACGTACATAAATTCGTTGAGCTGTCCTACAAAGCAAGAACAGCTTAAGTTTTCCTTAAAATTGAAATCAATATCTGCCCTTCATTATACATATACATATTATGTTTCTCAACAGCCAGAAAACAATCAAACACTTCAAAAAACCAACGATTTTTGGGAGGAATCGACAGCTAAATTGGTACTTTCTCCAAGTAGAGATCACTCCATCAGGCTGATAACAAAATTTCAAAATGCTATTCCTGACAAGATATTGATATTTTCGTTGCGTTCCTTCATCTATCAGACACAGGAGAACCGCATTCTATATTTTGGTACATGTTTAACAATATGGCTTATAAATTTGCAATTATACGATGTGTTTTTTGATTGCAGATTTTTGCTGAGTTTTTTATTCGAAGCTTATTTTCATTTAAACATTTTAATCATTTTTAAATATTTTAAAAATAATGTCGTCAAATGGTGAAATTTCAAATCTTCAAGCAAGTATAATAAAAGAAGGATGGCTATATAAACGTGGTGAACATATAAGGAATTGGCGATCACGTTATTTTATATTGCGCAATGATGGTACACTCATGGGTTATAAAACACGACCAGATACTGCTACACCTTCAGAACCGATAAATAATTTTACTGTACGTGATTGTCAAATTATGTCTGTTGATCAGCCAAAACCATTTACATTTATTATACGTGGCTTACAATTGACAACGGTAATTGAACGAACATTTTATGTTGAAAGTAATGCAGAAAGACAAAAATGGATGGATGCTATACGAAATGTTGCTACTCGATTAACCGAAATTGGAGAAACGAGTCAACAAAATCAAACGGCTAATAATAATGATATGATGGTAATGACGGGTGCTGAATTGTCGGAAGCGTTTTCGGTTCAAGGTACATCGACGGGACGAATAAGTGGGCGAAGAAAAATTGTAAGTATATAGATATTAATCACGAACACCCACATTCCTTTTACTATAACTAATATACATATTACTAATATACACTGACACACAGTAAAAGTATGTATCATGAACTCAGTCTGCAGACCAATACCTAATGTACTTCAAATCTGTAAACTGATTTATAATTTTTACCTTTTTGCATTTTCATTTCAGACTCTAGAAAATTTTGAATTCTTAAAAGTTGTTGGTACAGGTACATTTGGTAAAGTAATTCTATGTCGTGAAAAGGCAACCGCACGTTTTTACGCTATTAAAATATTAAAAAAAGAAGTTATAATACAAAAAGATGAAGTAGCTCACACATTAACCGAAAATCGTGTGTTACGAACAACAAATCATCCATTTTTAATTGTAAGTGAATTGGAAATTTTGCCATGATTCTGAGGAATAATTTGAACTTTAAACATTTGTTTTATTTTTTACAGTCATTAAAATATTCATTCCAAACAGCCGACAGATTATGTTTTGTCATGGAATATGTAAACGGTGGCGAATTATATTTTCATTTAAGTAGAGAACGCATTTTTTCAGAAGAAAGAACGAGATTTTATGGTGCTGAAATTATATCTGGTCTCGGGTTTGTTCATTTTGCCTTTGCATTAATAATTTTTAAGTTTTTATTTTACTTTAGACTTTTGCCATATTTTAGCTATCTACATTCAATAGGGATTATTTATCGTGATATCAAATTAGAAAATTTATTACTTGATAAGGATGGACATATAAAAATAGCCGATTTTGGTTTATGTAAAGAGGATATCACATATGGTAGAACAACAAAAACATTTTGTGGAACACCCGAATATTTAGCACCCGAAGTTTTAGAAGATAACGATTATGGCCGGGCGGTTGATTGGTGGGGAACAGGAGTTGTTATGTATGAAATGGTAAGCAGCATATTGTATACAATTTGTAACGTACCGATGCTACTTAATTGTTCATGGTTTCATTAAAGCTCTGTGGTCGATTACCATTTGACAATCGTGATCATGATACTTTATTTACATTAATTTTAGTAGAAGAGGTTAAGTTTCCTAGAAATATTTCAAAAGAAGCAAGAAGTTTACTAAGTGGTTTACTACATAAAGCACCAACTGAGCGATTAGGTGGTGGGCCTGAAGATGTTAAAGAAATTCAGCAGCATGCATTCTTTTCGTGTATAAATTGGCAAGATTTAGTTCAGAAAAAAGTAAGATATTTCATTATATTTTGCTTGTCTTAAATTTATATTTTAAATATATTTTTTATAGATTCCACCACCTTTCAAGCCTCAAGTAACATCAGACACCGATACAAGATATTGCGAGAGTGAATTTACTGGTGAAAGTGTCGAATTAACACCGCCCGAACAAGCAGGACCATTGGGAGTGATAGAAGAAGAGCCACGTTTCTCACAATTTAGCTATCAAAATTTATCCTTAACTTTAGGTACATCATCACATAATTTAAGTTCGGGATCGGCTGGTCTTACTTCAATACATTAGAAAGTAATTTTTCTTGAATTTATTTCATCCAGTTAATTAGTTTAATTATAGTTCACGTTTCTACATTTATTAGAATTTGGAAACGATTCAAACATAATGTTCGGAATAAAATATATTTTTTGTATCTTTAATATGAATGAATTGGGTGGATATGAATTTGCATATTTTACATAGATCTTTTGCAGAAATGAATAACAGTGATTTACTCGTCTATCAAAAGATCTTATCTTAAAGAAATCGTTGAATCATTCAGCCAGATCATAACGTAGATCTTGGCACTATAACATTCGATATTGGTTTTGAGACCTTCGACTCATTGTTAATTCTCTCAAAATATAATCTAATGGTGTTAGTCACACGTTCTTGGTGTCTAACTAACTTCTATTTCTTCGTGAAAATATCAAATCTGTTTCTCAATAAACCGATTGTTTGTATAATATAATAATGCAACATTTTCTATTTCATTTGAGGACGAGTCTACTCCTTCAGAGTTAAACGGCTAGAAGTTGTCACTTCGCTAAATTCCGACTTGAGAACAATATTTGAGTGGGGAGTAAGGTCAAATTTAAAGAGAAAAAACACAAATATGCACGTTCTCGCGTAAAAGAAGTCACGACGAATGCCTTTTGTGGTAAAAAGCCACGTTTTCGTGGGTTGTGACTCAATTCGTCTGCTTGGTGTTCAAATTAGCAACAATTTAAAATGGAATGAACACATTATCGCATTGGCCAAATCAGCTTCACGTAAACTCGGGTTCTTCAATAGACGCAAACGTTTTTTTAAATCGCATCAGGTTCTCCATATATATAAAACCTTAATTAGACCTTGTATAGAATATTGCTGTCAGGTTTGGGGTGGAGCATATGGTATTGCTCTTTAGTTGCTGAATAGAGTTCATTCAGCGCGTGCCATCCGAATAATACGAAACTACAGACTTACAAAAGATCTAGACAGCCTACAGTACCACAGAGATATCTGCGTGTTCTATAGATTAATAAATGGTAGATGTTCTGCAGAATTAAAGGAAAAATACTACCATTTGTAATGCTAGGACAGGTAACACGAGGAACGGTTAATGAGCATGTGTTTACGGTGAAGCGGCCGAACTGAAGATGCAAAGCGCGGATTTATTTATCGAACATCTAAGAAGTGGAGTTCTTTGGTCGGTTTTCAGCTTCCGTTGCAGTATAAAATGCACAAGTTTAAGGCAGCTATCAACCTTTACTTGTAGGATCGCGCGTTGGATGCAGGAGCTATGACAATCTAAACGTCCGCCCTGCACCCAATTAAAGCTAAACTTAAAAAAATATGTAGCGCTGTCCTTTTGTAACTACAAGTCTCTAAAACTTTAAATAATTGTTATCATGTCTAAGGCGAACACCATTGACAAACAGCTTCGTTTCAAAATAATACAGTACAATGATGCTACCGGCATGGCATGCACCATATATTTAGCCAAAAATAATCCAATGGCTGATTAACAACTGGCCTTGGATAGAAGCATACCACACAAAGTTAAAAAAAATATTGAAGGACCTTTCTGATATCACATACTGATCCGTTTGACGAAACTTAATACTCACATATATAATGTAAGTTCTGATAATTATTATTCAAAATAATCCTTTTTTAACAGGATAACAATGCTAATATATGAAATTGTTTGCCGCAACATAAAATAATTATTAATGAGTCAGTCGAAGGAGGACGAGATGTCTGATACAATATTTTATGAATCGTCATCACTGACAATAATGTAATATCGTACGGTCATGTATTTGATAACTTGTTATTATGGACTGTGATCTATTAAGGAAACGTAAATGGCATAAGTCATATAGGTAACTAATCTTTTACTCGTTGTGGTTGACGATGTTAGAGAACTGTACTAAAACAGTGCATTTAGAAATCATGGAAAGCGAAATCATTAATATGGCGACAATAAGCATAGACTGGACGAGCCTACAAAAAGTCGGTACAGTGTATAAATGTCGATAAACTACAAAACCTCAATATATTAGGACATTATATTGAGAAACGTAAGGTGTCAAACACAACTCTGGAAAAAAAGCACACGAAAAAAGTACAATTCAGTCGAACAAACCAGTGCTTTAAACAACCATTTGATAGAACTATAAGCTATTTTATCAAAGTAACACTAAATAATATGTCGTTTCCCAACTGTTGGAAAATAGCAAGGCTTTTTTCAATTATAAAAAAAACTAAAATGATTTAAATCCAGACAACTATAGACTGATATGTTTAATATCCAACATCAGCAAAATATACGAGATTTTCTAATCATGTCTCTATACCGCTCACCATTAATTGACAGTAACGTTCTGACTATCATCGTTTTTAAAGACATATGGACCAAGGCTTGTGGATTATCTTCACTCCCGATCCGACAATTCCAGTTTCTGAGAACGGCAACGATGATTGATTTGGTTGGCTCTTCTTCAATTCTTTTCTTTAGTGCGCACTGTACAGCGTCTCACGCGATGCACATTATCATTAAGAGTAAACATGGTTCGAAATCGATCATTGTTATTCGAATTAGCCGCTCTGAAGAACGATTATTTATGCCATAAAATGGACGAAGTACACGATAAGTTTGACGAATAGAACCAATATTTAGACAACAAATTTCAACAATTTGCAAGCATTGTTCTGATGTAAGCCTATTCATAAATTTTATTGGTTGTTTTTTCTGTTAATACAAGCAAACAGCCCTGTTGGTGAGGGAATCCATGTTTCGTAAATATTTCGAACGAAACATAAGACCCATAGAATACCACCACAGTATCCAGAGCTTGTCGTAGGAGGCGACTTCTGATTGGCCCGCTGGGCTTACGACTCGCATCCGGAAAAAACAACAATTGTTAAAAATGTCAACAAACGAAAAAAATCGGATACCGCCAAAAAAACAATGATCCCTCGCTTAAGTACCCGGAAACGAGATTGAGGATTGGCACGTAGAACATGCGGTCACTTCGAAAACCTGGCGCGTTTGACGGCCTTATCACATGTATGAAAGAGTATCGGCTGGAACTCGTAGCACTCAAAGAAACTCGATGGCCTAAAAGTGGAGACCACGTGTCCCAAGGCTATACGTTGCTACGGTTGAGATGAGCTCGGAAATCTTGGATTTGGCTTTCTCAAAAGGCTACAAGTAAAAAAGGCAGTACTTCGCTTACACATGAGATTAGCCAACCATCAATTGTCTGTGTACATGCGCCCACTGATATAAGCCAACCCTAAGATAAAGACTTATTTTACTATTATTTGGATAATCTGATGAGCTCTATATCTGAGTTCGATGTCAGATTGGTGACTTTAATGTAAGAGCTGGCAGAAATCAGACCGACTTATATAATAATATAGATCCGTACTCCCAACATGAAACTGCAACCGAAAATGGTGAAAGAATGATGTATTTTGTGATCGATCATGATCTCAAAGTGGCAAGTACATTCTTTCTTCATAAAAACATCCAACAAACCATTATCTGGTCACTGCAAAGCTTCGATGGAAATTTTCGTACAAGTCAGAGCGAAACAGGGGAATATATACAACGCGATTCTCCTGTGGAGGTCTGATAAATGAGAAACGTAACGAAAATATTAGGATCTTGACGGTAAAGGCATTTTGCGATCTAATTGCCAATCTGAAGAAGTGAACAGTGTCTGGGCAGTATTGAAAACCTCGGGTGTCGATGCTGCCCAACACATTCTCGGTATAGTGAAAATTACGCGCAAAAATGATTGGTTTGATGAGGAGTGTCGTCTTGCTGTTGTGAGCAACGCATATATGATGCGCAGGCTCGGTTTAAAATAGAAGAATAAAAAAATAAAAGCAGTTCTTGCTAGGAGGACAGCTAAACGCGGAGATAAAAGAAATATCGTTCACCGATTGCATTAATTCAAAGCTCTTGATATTTGGAGGCCGAACTTTGTGGAACTGTCTTTTCAACCTTGTTCGATTGGTATAGCGAAATGAAGTTATGTCTGAAGAATGGAAATTGGCCGAGTTATGGCCAATATTCAAGCAGGTAGATATTTTGAAATACGAGAACTATCGTGGTATAGCTTTCCCTTGAACATCATGGAAGGAATCATAGATTATCATGGAAAGAATTACTCTAGTGGCGGAGGAAATTATTGGTGACTACCAAGAAGAATTCCCTCCAAATTCGTCAGTCACTATGATCAAGGTTTTTCGCTACTCGATCAATCGAGAGAGACTATGCGCTTGAATATTAAGGAATAACATACAAATACGTACATCTATGTAAAATGATAGTAACGCAGTCACAGTGCTGCGTTAAAGTTGAGAACAGGCTATCAAGAACATTTGCAATTACTTCTAGTGTTCGACAAGGAGATGCGTTGTCACCGATACTTTTTAATCACATGTTGGAATACATCCTTCGTAAAGCGAAACACCTCAACATCCACTGGAACAGTTTTTAGCTTCCGTTGGTCTCAAAACCAACGAGTCCAAAACCAAATATCTGATTCACGATAATAGTGTGATAGAGGATATCAAGGTTCGTCTTGCCACTGGAAATCAGGCTTTATATCATCTACGTCCACTTCTGAACTCAAAATATCTTGCAAATACGGATAAGCTGAAATTGTACAGTCTTGATCAGACCCGTTGTCATTTCTGGATGTGACAGTTGGACCTTGACGGATGAGTACGAAAGATGGCTTCTAACATTCAAGAGAGAATCTTACGTGTGATATATTTCCCAAAGCGCGACGTTAATGTCACATACCGAGTTCTGAACAATCATGAGACAAGGAATTTAATCAAAATTACTGATATCGTGATTGAACTGAAAGGACAGCGGGTAGGCTGGCTCGATCACGTTCTGCATGCTGATCCGAACCGAATGATACAGCGATCTTTGAAGAGAGATCCGCATTTCGTTACGTAAAGAGGTCACCGAAAAGAGCGATCTAGCATCTTCTGGTTGCTCGCAACAGTATGAAGAGCTGGTTCATGATTTAAACCAATGGAGTCAGATTGTTGACATGGTTCGGGCCAACAATGGCCTCAGGCCTGTTAAAGACGTCAAAAAATAATACAATCAAACGAAATAATTTTCGTTTGATTTTCAATATGATGTGAAGTTATTCACATAATTATGTATTGTAAACCACCTACATATTTTTTTATGGCAGAAGTACTAAACCTGATAAATTTTAAATTTTTTTCATTTTATTTATAAATCTTGTTATAATATTGAGTTAAACTAGGCTATTTTAGTTTACGTTAATACAAATATAGAACATAAACAGTATATTCTGTAACGTAATATAGCAATTAATTTTAGCACACAAATTTCTAGCAGTCTCGTAAAATCTCGTTTTCACGCGATGAGTCTAGTACTAAAAATATCCCAAAGCAAACAACAGTTTTTGTCCATCGCAAGAAAAAACAAAAAATAAAAGTACGATTTATTTTTGTGGTGTTAAAAAAATTTCACAACAATTTCATTTTCAATATTTTGTATTTCCAACAAATAAACAAGTTAATTACAAGTTATTAGTTTTCAATTGAAAGCTTATTTGATGTAATTCAACATGATATGTGTGTTAAATAAGTAGTTTTTTCCATTTTTGTTTTGGTAAACTTGTGTTTTGAGTTTATGGACTGACTCAGAGAATACGAAAAAAATAGTGTCAATTTACAAAACACAAAATTTGTTTTTTTTGTTTCATTTTTTGTTTTTTCCAATTTTTATATGCTTATAAATAAAATTATCTAAATAATAATCGCATTAATTGAAAGTTTAATAATAGTTTTAATAGTGAAAACATAAATATAATAATAAGTACTATTACGGTGTAGAAGTACGCACAGAATTTACTCAAAAGGTTTGTTTATATTTTTGTTGTTTTTGTTTTTTTGTCATTCGTCATTTTTTTTCCTCCTTGACTTTGCTTAATGCATTTTTTGTTGTTCACATATTTTCTCCCAGTAACTTGTGTGTTACGATAATTTCGGTTGAAATTAATCGAAATTGTTCAATTGTATATTGGCAAAATATTACACGGGATATATTATGTTTATTTACGTATATTTTAATTTGTATTTAGGAAGAGAAAAATAAGAAATTTTCGAATTATAAATTATCACGTGGCTGTCGCATGGACGAATTATGTTTTTGTTGTTGTTTTTTTTTTTACTTTTTCACCGTCGTCTGGCGTAATTTTTTTTTGTATTTTCTTCTTATATTGTGTTGTGCTTAGTCTCATTCAATATATTTCTTTTAATAAAAAAATTTGTAAAAATTTTCTTAGAAACAAAATTATCGGTAATTATTTTTGGGGTACTTACGTTCGAAGTCAATGTGTATATGGACATATTAAGTTAGCAAATGTGCTCAATTTTGAAATTGGGTTGTCGGTTTGGTGATTATATAAAGATGTAAAATGTTCAAAACATACGGTATGGCTGAGCCGGTTCAGTTCGAATAGACAATATCCTACCATCTGTTTCTGGGAGTGCTTCATCCCAACTAAACCATCTGCATATTACATATTGTCTATCTGACATGCAAATGGATCGAGAATTGAGAAGTACATTATAGAAGGTGATTATAGATGTGTTCTTCCACTTCGATCGTTATCGGACACGATACCCTTCGCTGTAACTGAAGTTGCTTCAGTTATGAGTATGTATGTATGTTTGTCCCCAACTTGCACCCTCGTCTAAGAACTTGGACATGAGATTAAGAAACGACACATGGAACGTTAAGTTACTTAGAATACCGGCGTATTTCAAATAGTATTGGCTGAAATTAGCAAAGAAACTGGATGGCCATGTTTCCCAAATCTGTGGGATTGCTACTCAGTGAAGATGAAAAAAGGGTGTAAGGGGGAAAAAGGAACTTTAAAACAGTCAGTAATCGAACGTGTAAGCTCTGTTTACGTATGAGATTAGCTAACCGGTCAATTGTCTGTGTACATGCGCTCACTGATGTCGGCCAACCCCAAGATAAAGACTAATTTGACAATAATTTGGAACTGCTGATTTGTTTATACTTGAGCACGATATCAGATTGTTAGAACGAATCATGGATAACACGATATCAGATTGTTAGAACGAATCATGGTCTTAATTGTTCAAAAACTCAGCAATTAGCGCCAGGTTTCTTTAAATGAGTTATCGGATTGCACTATTCATAAGATCTCGGTCAACTGCCTGTACTCGATATATTCCATAAACATTTATCTGATCTAATCCTACATTTCACATTGAGTTTATTTTTTAATGTAAGTTCCTTATATCATGAAACAAAAGACAGCCACTGGCTCAATTAGGTTTTACGTGCTGATCCGAAGCAAATGGTACGTCGATATTTTAAAGGAGATCGGTCTTTCGTCAAGGGAAGTGGTCAAGTTCGATACGATGGCTTCTTAGCGTCAGGAGTGCATTTTCTGATTGTTTACAGCAATGTTATGAGCTGGATCGTAATAGAAACCGATGGAGCCAGATTACAGGTTTATAAATCTTTAAGAATTATATTGTAATATAACCAGTCTTAACAACCATTTTATGGCTGTAGACTACTTATGTTTTATGTGTCAGAAAACTTTAGCAATTCGGTTTTAACTGACGATGAATGGTAATACGCTTGATTTGTCTCGACCATCTGTACATTACATTGTCTAAAGTACTGACATTGAAGACGTATGAACCTAAAATAAAACTCATACTTTAATCATTAGAGTGCGTAAATAAGATAGAAGTTTACGTAGATGAACGGACTATGAACTAAGAAAACATTATGAAATTCATTATTATTATTATTATAAACGCAGAGTACTAGTGACGGTTGACCCGCAGATCAGTGTAACCTAAAAGATCTTTAGTGATATATTCCTTTATAACCTACCCGCCTTTATCTCTCGCCGATATATAAAGTGTCCGCCAAATAACTTTTTTTTTGAAAATGCTATAAAAAAAAACTACTGAATATTTTCTCAAATTTATTTTTTTATTTAAAAGTACAATCCTTCCGGTTAATAATGGAAAATAATTTCACTCAAATGGCTGCCTCGGCTGGCCATGTAGTAGCCTACACGATCGGTCCAATTTTTAAGCACATTATCGATTGCGTGCAGCTGTATTTCACCAATGGCTTAACGAATATTGCCCTTTACAGCGTCAATTGTCTTTGGCTTGTCGGCGTAACACTTATCTTTGAGGGCACCCTACAAATAATAGTCCAACGGTGTCAAATCGCAGCTCCGAGGTGGCCAAACGACATCAACTCTGCGGCTGATAATGCGATCTTCAAAAACAGGGCGTAAACATCGAGTGTAGCTTCAGCTGTGTGGCTCGTAGCGCCGTCCTGTTGAAACCAAATGTTGCCAATATCCTGCTCTTCAATTTTTGTGAGCAAAAATTCGTTCAACATGGTCCGATAACGATCACCATTGACTGTAACGGCCACTCCTTGCTCATTTTCGAAGAAAAATGGTCCAATTATGCCTCTGGACCAAAATAAGCACCAAACAGTGACTTGTTTTGGGTGTACCGGCTTTTCAATGTATGCGTGCGGGTTTTCCGTGCCTCAAATGCGATAATTTTGCTTGTACCTCCAAGATCAAAATGAGCTTCATCCGAAAAGATGATTTTTTTTCGGCAAAATCGGCATCTTCTGTAATTCGATCGCAGGCCCACTCAGCGAAGCGAAAACGCATTAGATGGTCAGTTGGCCTCAAATCCTGAACCAATTGGACTTTGTATGGCGTTATACCAAGGTCTTTATGCAAAATTCGTCTCAATGATGTCTCCGAAATGTTCAACTGTTGAGAACGACGGTGAATTGATGTTGATGGCGCATCACGCACACTTTCTGCCACAGTATCAATATTCTCGGGTGTACGCACTGTTTTTTTCTTTTCACGCTTTGGTTTATCGATGAGGATGCCAGTTTCTTTCACTTTTTTCACAAGATAACGAACATACGGAGCTGACGGTGCTTCTCTCCTTCCAAAATCCGTACGCAATTTTCGCACACATTCTGCAACATTACCATGATTTTCAAAGTAATGTCGCTATATTTCCCAGCGTTGTTCAAGCGTATACACAACCATATTCGTTCAGCGGAAGGATAAAACTAATTATCTGTCAAATCAGATATGAGCTAAGTGTTACCATTCACGAAATAAGCACTAGTTGAAAAAAAACTTTAGATGGCGGACCCTTTACTTACATCTACTATATAGCGGGTATAGACACCGACATCAACCTATATAGACATCAACACATTTGGTGTAAGATTCACAATAGTACATGACATTTTCTGAAGATACCTCTTCCGATACTCTTGCTTAAGACCTGCTACGTTGCATTAATATGTAACATATTTTGAAGCACTCTGCGTTCTGACATTACTTTACGGTGTCCTCTTTTTTTCTTCCCAAAAGTTTCTCGTTGCGATAAAAAAAATAGAGCTTCACACTTTTAGCGCCTTGATTAATAGATTTAAATTAGTCGGTATAGAAATAAATGGGTAATCCTTGGCGAGAGACTGCTATCTCGAAATGTTAAGTCTAAGCAGTGTATCCTTTACAATGGAAGACTGTGATCTTGTGTGATACTCTTGCCAGAAATTCCTCTATTTCTGGTTTATTACGATTCTTGAACTGGAGGTTATATTGATAAGAGTAATGTACAAATGCAATTTTAAATTACATAGACAATTTGATTCGATTAATGGATAGTCGTATATATTTTTATATAAGACTAAGAGAGTATCATAATTTAGCGTGTGTTTATAGAAAGTAAGCTTATAGAAAGTCATATACTAACGTCTTTTCAGGTGGTATATTTTATATTAATCAATACTTTTATGGGGCTTCTAAAGAAGCCCCATAAAAGTATCAAAATCTAGAATCAAAATCTATCAAAAATGTTGGGTAACATGACATTTATTTAGTACAGTTTACTTTATTTTTAATCACTGGCTGGGTTGACTTATGGTCAACCAAAATTTTATTTTTTCTGGTTCTTGTATAAAGACTATAGAAATTTTAAAACCCTTCCAAACCTTTTTTTCACAAGAACTGTCACCAGGATCTTTTATTTTCATGTTGAAATTTACCTTGGTCTCTGACCCAAAAAAACAAGACATAATTGAATTTAATTATAGTAATTTGATTTGTAATTTCTTGACTCCTGACCGAATTACTCTTGAGATTATACATTATGGGAAACGAGATATCGAGATCTTCCGTATCGTTTGTAATCATGTTTGTAATTGCAGTAGTGGAGACGAAAATGAAGTTATGTGAATATTGATAAGAAATATTTTGCTTTCTTTAAGAAAAAGGTTCGGTTGTAAAATTAAAATTAAAGTAGTGACGATGATGCCACATCTATCCTTTCTCTTTCACATAGTGATTGTGTAAGTTCTTGGTGGATTCTAACTTGATTTTATCTATGAGTAAAATAGTTGCATTCCTTTGGTGGAAAATTTAGAGAGATGGTAAGAGAAATAAAGTTGTATAAGAAAACTATTATTTATAATACTTAGAACTATTGGCATGCCCAATTTTCTAAATATCGTTAAATATCGTCCATCGTTTTATCAGTTGCTGAATTTCGATCGCAATACATTATGACGAAAGGTTGAATAATTCTTTCACATCTTCTTTTTTGTTTTCTAACTATGGTTTCTGTACTGAGCCCTAGAAGCTAAACAACATAAATTAAAACACTAAACAACAGCAATTTCTGATGTTTAACACTATTGCAAGCAAAATCAAAAGTGTAGTACCGCCAATATGATTGTTATTCCTTACGATTTAACTACCACATATACCACTTCACTAGTTGGGATCGGTTTACTATACCATAAGCTACAACCAGTTAATAGATGAAATTTCACAATGAAATTGTGGGGTTGTCGAATATTGAAGCAGTTATTCAAAGAGTTATAATATAATTACAGGGTCTACATGTCTATCTCCCATCTGTTCTATTATAAAGATGCTTGAAAATGTTTTTATTCGAAAATGGAATCGATGTCCTGAATAGTATTTCAATCCAGTTAGCTGCTAATGCGCAATTTTTGGATATCTAATTTTTTCTAAACAGCCAAAATATCAAAATTGCTACGGCCGTTCGTTATCATTTATTTCATTTTCACGAGTCCTTTTGGTGAAATTTGGCTGTCGATGACTACAACCTCAAAGAAATTTCAGTTATATTGGAAATCTTTATCACAAATCGGTGTCCATTTGACTTGCTGACACATTATATTTTATCCAAAGAAGTTCGATAAATCCTTCTGTGTATCTCTCTCTCTCTTTCTGTTTTTATCTTTGCAATTTGTTTGGGGCTCAAGGTGCTTCCAGCTCATTCGCTATTCGCATATTTACGTTCTACTTTACGCCATTCCATAACCAAATCGAGGACGTACGACTATTGATCCGAATTACGTAGAACCATAGTCTAGTCATGAATTTTGATCTCCAGCAGGAGATCATAAATGTGTTCATTCACCCCATCGATTGTTATAAGATGGTGAAAAAATCGTTTTCCAGCTTTAACCACTGCGGCATTTGGTCGGTGATAAATCCTTTTAGGATTAAAATAAAATCCTTTAAGATTTGTTTTGTTGCTTTCGGAATAAATTTGTTCAGGGTTCGCTTTTAATTAAATCAGCAAAATGAAAAAAAAAATGTTTTCCAATTTTTTTAAACTGAAATTTTTTTAAAATATCGTTGATCAGGACTATCCGTTAAAACTGTAATGAGAAAACTGTAATGGATACTAACATTTCAAGACTCGTGCGTGGCATATATGGTCCAACGATTATTTAAGTACCGTCACCTTTCGAAAGACGATGGTTCGACGCGTAGAAAACGGTGTCGGCTACTTCTGGTTGTTTACAACACTATGTTATCGTTGTGTTAGTCATTTAATTAGAGGGTTCTCTTGATAATATTTTTAAATAACAAATAATCAGACTGGTGAGACAGCGAAATAGTTTTACAATTTCAAACCATAAATTAGCGATTGATTTCTAATCTACAGTGAAGTAACTTAAAAATTTAAGTTTATTTGTCTTATCATCTTCTCGTTAATAATAATAATAATAATAATAATTTCTCACTAGCGTGAAATATTCATTTATTTACAGACAAAGTGGGTAGAAATGTGGGTAGGATATCAGAAGTAGTAGCAATTCGGATAGCCTAAACTACATTTGCATTGACTCAATTAAATTCACCAACATTGTATTATTATATGCGTAATCATGTTATAAAATGATCGTTTTTATTATCAGTGGGCGGTGTTGTGTCTATATTATATTAAAGAAATTCGTTAACTCTCGATCTTATAAAATCTGCACATTATTTCACCTAATAAATGTGTTTCCACACTTGTTCTATAATTTGAAAACATATAATATTATATAGCAGTACAGTACACTATGTGCTGATTTGAATGACAAAACCAATACATACATTGCTACCTCAAATGATCGTCTGAATATTTTCTTGCTGATATTTTCTTTCTTTATTTTCTTGGTTTTACAAATAGACTAAAAATAATTAAAATTCACCGACAAGTTTATTATCGTCTAATTTCTCATGTAATATATATCGTAGTGTTGTAGAAAGGATAGACAAAACACAAGAAATAAAAAACAACAAACGTCTAATCATATGACTCCAAATATATAACTTCTAATTATAAATGATATATTGTGTGTGTGTGTGTGTGTGGCGGATTCTTACTATAAAACACTATGTAGAACAGAAGACGCTATTGTATTACTTTGGCATATAGCTAATAGAGGTCTATCGAAATGCACCTTCTCGCGTTTATTTTTTGGTCGGTGCAAAATACATTTAAATTTTTTATTTATGTGTACTTTTCGTAGACAAAATATTTTATTTAACACAAAAAGAAATTTGAGAAAAAAAACATCTTTAAATATAATTTATGAATGAGATTTATAAAGTTAGTCAACAGTTATAATTTCTTTAAATATGCGCGATCGTAAAATTGGCTATTATTTTCAACATCGTCTACGAATCCAAGATCAAGTGAATTTTTTTATCTTCGAAAATTATGTCTTTTGTGTGTTATTATTGTTATATTTAAAACATCTATTATGATTGTTTAATTAATGGCTAAAAAGTTGCTTGTTCATGATCTAACCGCTGATGGTTGAAACTGTAGAGAAATTTGGGTTACTATGCACACATTTTTTAGGCAGCTTTTATAAAAGACATTTTTTACTTGAAATAAACATCTACTTATAGTTTTAAGTGAAAGGTCAAAATTCAAACAAACTGTAATGGCCGCATTTCATAGCTCAAACATTTGATCCAAATGTGTCTTTGGTTTACATGAAAAACGTGATCTGATCCGAATCACTAATATCTTATTAATATTCTATCAGTAATTATTTATAAAATTCAGGCACTCCGGAGATCTAATGCTCTATTCATCAAGAATTATTTGCGATTACTCACTGCGTGATTTCAGCTTTTAATATCGTTGCCGGCGATAAAGAGATTATATTTTGTATGGATACTAGAACTCCTTAATCAAGCATCTAACCAGCTTCAAATTGGTATAGGGATTACAACAAGGTAAAGGTCATGTGGGTTTCTGTCCATTGTGACATTGAGGGCAACGAAATTGCAGACTGTTTGGCTAAAAGTGGTTTTCGCCTATATTTCATATAGAGAAAAAAAAACAATTAAAACTGTTGCCCTATCGAATCTAAACTGAACTTGTTGTAAGGTAAAATACTTTGTCAGAGGGATTTACCCGAAGCTGACCAATTATGTTCTATCATTGAAAAAGCACAATTTGAGAATTTAAGTTTCTATACTTACTCCCCATGGCCGTTTCAAAAGTCACCTTCATCGCATGAGATTTGCTAGTGATGCCGTATATGACGAATATCTTGAAATTGTTGATAATAGCTTAAACTTCATCAGCAGTTGTCGAGTTTTCGTCCGCATGAGATCTCTTGTGGTTAATTGCAGGAATATTCCTATAAATCTACGTCTTCTCTTCCCTAGACTGCTCCAGTTTGCTAAGTTTGTAGAGCGCGTCTGTGCGCTTTGATGGTATCCTAGGTTTGCTCCATGGCCCCTTTGTGGCATTGAGTGCGGAATCTTAAAGGATTCCAACCAACTTTAATAATAAAGTTATCTATGCCATTGTAAGCACAATTGGCAACAATATTGTAAATATAATTAGTAATGTGAACGGTATAGCATAATTCTGACTGAATAAAATCTAGCCCTGTTACAAAACATAAAGTGTCTTGATCGATGAGATCAGTAGATCATCCTAAACGAACATCTCAAATGCAAGATCTACTATATTTAAATGCGTTTAGAGTGGTATAACACAAGTAAAACATATTGAGGTAGCCAATACAACTATGTATATCAGAACTCAATGGTGTCGATGAAACAGGATTTGTGGTTGTTTTTCAATTTAAATAATACCTAATCGAAATCTCTACAATCTGTTTCGGGGCTCGAGGCACTTCCAAATCTTTCGCGGTTCGCTTATTTACGTCCATATTTACAGCCAAATCGAGGGCGTACGACTATAGGTCCGATTTACGTAGAACCGTCTGCACATTGCATAGCTCCATGACAGCCTATAGTACTGACATGGAAGATGGGTTGGCCCATGAATTTTGCACTCCAACAGGGGGTCATAGATGTGTTCATTTACACCACCGATCGTAATCGTATGGTGAAAAATTCCTTTTGCATCCTGCCCCTATCGGGATTCGAAATTTTGAACCCAGTACCTCCCGCTCCAACTGCCGCAGCTTTAACCATTGCGCCACCTGCAGATATTCTTCTTAATGTTTGTTTATGGGAAATAACTAATTTATTCAAGAAGACATTGTGATTTCAAAATTCTAAGAGTTGATTTAATTTTTATCGTTTATTTCAAATTCTGCGCCTACGTAACTGGGATCGTCTAAAGTTGTGGGACTTAGATCCACAAGAGATAAGCCTATATTGTCGTCAGACCTATCAAGTTTTGTAATTTTCGTCAAGTTGGTTCCAGGCAGTATCTGTTCACTGACTAGCCTCTTAGATTGGTTATCTCTGGAAACTTGAATTTATTGCATGATTTGTATAAGACTGTTAATTTTGTACACGTTGATTATAGTAATATTACTTGTAAATTTCTTGATTTAATATAGCTCTGGTGATTAAGAAAAGCTAACGACAACGTTCGCAATGTGATGTCTGCATTATAAATACGCGTGGAACCACATAATCTTCTAGATAGCCCACAATAACAAGTCGGCAGAAACACAATGTATAGACCTGAATAGAAATTCCTATACGCACACCATTAAATAGGTACTCACGAGGATATGTCATATTGCGTAAATCGCACTCCGGATCTCCGGCTTACTCTCGCACGTGTAATATGGTAGTTCGCTTTAATAATGCGTAATTGCTCTGGAAATGAATTTTTATGAAGAAATTCAAGTATCCGGAACTTTTTGACGAGTGGTGTATTAGTAGTATACTCACAGGTCGTCTCACTTCAGACAACCGGCGTTCCCTTTATATTTATGGTGCAGCACTAGTCCTACTATGGTTGTTGTAATATACATAATTGCACTTCTACTTGGAATTTACGTAAACTTATTTTTGTTTGAATCAAATTTTGTTGTTATATGCAAAAGTATGTATTAGATGTAAGTATATGAGTTGTTTCATAGGCGGACGCTTATTGCCAATTTTTGAGAATATTTTCGATTGTATGGGCTCCTATTTATCATGGTTCCTCACAACAAAAAAGTTCAACGGATTTCAAAATGCTGCGTGGTGGCCAATTTGCATGACTTTTCGATCTCTGAATACGGTATGCTTAAAAAACGATTATTTGTGGCAAATTGCGCCGTCATGTAGAAACCGTATTCCCTTTTGAATTCTAGGTATCAAATTCGTTTATCATGGCTCGCTAACGCTGGTCGCGATTATTTTACGGTTAATATACTCATATTCTTCCCTCCAAGTGTTGCACAACTCAATTACCGAATCGAAAACATTTGATTTTGATTTAGTTGAATACGTTTGCGAGTTGATTTGGATGAATATTAGGCATATTCTGAGCAATAGTTGAAATGTGCTTGGTTGTACATTTACGGTGCCCACGTTTTAGTTTATCCAATAAAATCCAGTTTCACGAACCCATATTAATCAAAAATTGTTGATTCTAGAAAATTAGTATGGCAACACTAATAGATAAATATCAGCTATATCATTTAACCATCATTCGTTAATTCTATATTCCCAGTAATTTATAAAACAACTATCACGACAGTTTTGCTATAGCGTTTATTCCACCAAATAAGTATCATCATAGTATTTACTATAATCATAGATAAAAAAGAGCCACACATTTATCATAAATAAAAAATAAATAGGAAAAATACCAAAACTGGGGCTATCTACCTTCCATTCATATGGCCATACAAGTTGGTAGGATTTAAGAAACGACTTCAGTTACACCACCGATGGTAAAAACCCTTTTCTGCATTCAGCTCCTCTCAGCATTCGAACCTCCCGTAGGTTTAACAGTTGTACCATTTGGTCGGTACTATAAAGTAACCATGGTTTAAATTCTATACCACTTTTTTAATGTGATTTCTCGCTATATACATACGAGTGAAGTACTTAGAAATATTTGTGAAAATTAAATGGTGTTGAAAATTTCGGTAAAATACCATTATCATAAGATTACAAGTAATAGGTAAGAGAAATAACAGGCAAGCTTAAATATTAATTTAGGTAAAATACTTTGTATAATATTAATTTAATCTTGCCATAACGTGGAGCTTATCAATTTTAACCGTACTTTGACCATAACACATATTATTATTACATATTTGTCTAAATAATAACAATTTATTTTTTGAAATGTACTTGTTTTCGATTTCCTATTGATTTGAAACTCAGGTGACGCCACTCCAATTTGTAATCGTGGATAAAATTGTTATTCCTGGAATTTATTATGCGAGCGATAACTTTAAAATTAGGTAGATAAGTCAAACGCAATTGAAGTCGAAATAATAACAATGATACGGAGAAAATCGCGTATCATGATTCATCAAAATAATAATAATAATTATTGGAAAATAAGTACAACCACCGAAAAATTCGCGCGATACGTATACAATAATTGCGATTGGGTTAGATTTGAGTGCTGATATGCTTTTAACCGTGTCAAATAATACGTGAGTTTTATTAAATGGGTTGTCTGTCGTTGAAAATATATGTATTTTTTTTTTTAGAAATGCAAAATTAGTTTTTGGTATAAATAATAATAATAACAATATACTAAATAAAATTGGGGTTGGAACAACAAACAACACACACGACATAAATTAAATATAAATGATCACGTGTAAAGTATGTACAAACAGAGCTTAAATTTATTAATTCATTCATTAAATATATTCAGCATATTTTTCGATTTTCTTATAAATTCTTGCAATACAAATTGTAAATTATCTTATCTATAGTTCATTATTGTTATTTTTTGCTTCGAGTTATTATTATATATTTTGTTTCTTGGTCTTGTCGTTTATGAACTTGGTGTCAGCATTCTTAATAAATATATATTTAATTTCACAAATTAAGGAAAATATTGCTATATATCTACTACGAATGGCCAATATTTTGTTTATATTACAAAATCATAAACCAACGTAATAATATAAGCGTGTGCGACAAAACGCTTGTTATTCGATCGAGTCTCAAAATCACATATTTTATTATATAAAATATGACTCCATGTATGTATACGATTGATAATGCTTATAAAACTGGCGTGTAACGAGATCCGGGTTAAAAACTAGACATTTTAATTAACAAGTATTCTATTACACAAACTCAAGACATGAGCGTACAAATCTTATATATAGTTTTATAAAATTGAATAAATCCGACTAATCAATAAACTAAAAATATTATTTAATAATTAATTATAAACCAATTACGTCAGTTGAACTGTTTCATTCACACGAGTTAAAAACAGTCTTTCAATATTTTTCTCATTTAAACCTAAATCTACAAAAAACAAAAATGATAATAATAATAATAAAAAGCAAATAAGTCAAGACATATATATAAATATACAATAAATTTCTTAGAAAAACCACTTACCCAAGAAGACAAAATATATATTCACACAACACAAAAGTCACATTTAATGCAAATTACAAAACATATATAAGTTATTAACAATTTACATTTAACACTAAAAATAAAATATCTCTCGACTATATGTATACACTTTCCAATTAATTTTGCAATTATTCAAACGGTTATGTATTTTCACACTGAAATAAAATGTCAATGATAGTGTATCGTATGCAGATGCGCTAAATTTCTTTAACTAATGATGATAATTATTTAACTATTGAAATGGTAATTGTTTAGACGAATTGAAAATCAATTGCTAGTAAGAAGCGCGTGTTAATATATTCTGGGTTCATTCGTTATTTAAATCTTCTAATTGTTTAGAACAATACGTGGTTGTGGTTATCCCAAAGCAGGGTTTCTTGGAACTACGGTCGAGTCCATCTTATAGCCGTGTACATAAAATAAAACCAAGGTTTGTGATAGGATTTATTTACTAATCTTTTCTCAATGGCAAACTATGATATGATCACCACGTTTATTTGTATCTTGATGCGTATTTACAAACACAATGCAACATACATCAAGTTCGGTCGCCTGATGAAATGGATTTGATCTTTTTGATCACCCAGCCAATCAATGACGCCATCAGATCAAAACCGGCCTAGCAAACCAACCATTACAGAATACAACAAGATGCCATAAAACTTCAAAAGAATAACCGGTTTTAACGACTGGTTGATTCAGTGCCATCAATGCCAGATCGGATATTTTTTTAGTATAACTCCCATCAGCTGTCACGTTCGCAGCTATCCTAGCATCACTATCATATCCTTCAATCTTGATGATATACATACTTTCCAAGAACGGTCTTTTCAACCAAAATAACCCAATATAAGCATCAAAAGCGTCCAAAACAAAAACTTTCCGATTAATTTTTTTGACGGCTTTTACAGGCCATTATTGGCCCGTACAGTGTCAACAAACTGACTCCATCCGTTTCGATCACGAGCCAGCTCTTCATATAGTTGCAAGCAATCAGAAGATGCCAGATCGATCTCTACGCCGTGGAGCCATCGTCGCCGACAGCTACCTCTTCGCCTATCGAAAGGCGGCTCTCCCTTCAAAAATCGCTGTATCATTCGTTTCGGATCAGCACGCAGAACGTGACCGAGCCAGCGTACTCGCTGTCGTTTGATTTCATGCACGATATCAGGAATTTGAATTAAATTCTTGATCTCGTGGTTGAAACGAACTCGGTATGTACCATCAACGTCACGTTTAGGGCCATATATCACACGCATGATTCTTCCATCGCATGTTAGAAGCCATCTTTCGCACTCATCCGTCAAGGTCCAACTCTCACATCCATACATGACAGTGGGTCTGATCAACACTCTGTACAGTTTCAGCTTATCCGATTCATACTATGGTCAATATAAGAGAAATTGGCGATCTGATCGAATGTGTGAACGCAAATAACTCAAAACAACCTTCAAAATACCGTATACCTAAATTCCACTTTTTAGTTTTACTAAATTCTCAACACCATTTCTAACACTATACGATTCCTAAGTATGAGGACGTTTCTTCGTTTATATAATGATATTTGAACAACCACGAACCTCGAGCGGTTGACGGCCATAGGTGGTATTTGATTACTTAAGAGTTTAAATCACAATCGAAAGAAAATAGAATCTTCTTAAATTTGGCGAATTCTATTAAGTGATGAGAGATAAACCGAATGTAAAGTACCCTAATTACACGTTCAAACGCAATAGCAAAAAATGACATACCAATTTAATATTTGCCTCAATATCAACTTTATACACCTCAGAAGTGGCCTGAAGGATGTTTTCACCACCCCATGTTCCTTCCATTGAAGGTTAATTTAGAAAAGCAGATACTAAATCATCATCATCTCTCTTTACCTCTGGTCACTTTCCCCCTAGCACTTTCAAGTAAAGAATCCCTATAAGACGGACAATATTCTTGCTTATATGATTAGATAAATCCTTTCTAAATTTTTTTGCTAGGAAAACATAAGAATCAAACCAACAATGGAATATGCTAAACTTCATATATCTATTTCATATTTTGATAGATATGTTCCAGGAGTGTGTTATGGCTTTCGCAAATAGACGTCTGGTCCCGATCATATAATATCATTATAATATGGATGATTTTTTAATCGTTTGGTTTATAATTTAGAAACAAACTCATTAAAATTAAAAAGATTTATGAAATGTTTTCAAGTGAGATGTCCAATTTTGCACCACTTTATCAAAAATTACAACTAGTATATTGATAATTTTTAAACGACTTTTACAGGTCTTTTTTAGCCACAATCTGACACCATTATTTTCGATCCCGAATATGTCAACAATCTGACACCATCACTTTCGATCACGATTCAGCTCACCATACTGTTGTTAACAATCAAAAGATGCCAGATTATTCTCTACGCCGAAAAGCTTTCGTCGTCGACAACGACATTTTTCATATGTTTACTTCGGATCAGCACGTAGAACCAGAGTATACTCACTGTTTGAGTTATCAACGTACTGTTTTGGGTCATATTTCACATGCATGATTTTTCTTTTGTATGTTCTACTCATTCGTCATGGTCTAACTTTCACAGACACACATGACAACAAGTGTTACCAGCACTCGCAATTTCAATATTTAAGAAATTTCTTATTAATGACACGTTTAATATTGTAGTTCAATTGTGCTATTGTAATTAGTTTATTGATTTATAGACGAAAGGCTTCATATAGTCCTATAAAAATAGCCAAGAGGATCTAAGGGAATAATTCACCGGTCCAAAACGTGAGATAAATTGCCAATCGAACTCAGTTCTCAATAAGTACACTACAAAATATATATGAGCCAATGCATTTTCTTATACTTTATGTTCAACTTTTCCTGTTTCTTTTAGACAAGTTATTTCCATCTCAAACTGGTATCTAAGGGTCATATCTAGTTATTTCGTCACAGTTTCAATTTATAAGGCACGGTTTTATTTTCTTTGGTCAAATTTATTAGACAAAACTTTCGTATGATCTACGTTCATTTCCTCAAGTTCTCTTACTTCCGATAGATTATTTTTAAAGTTGCTGTTATTCGGACATTTGAATGGTAAGCTTAAAGATTAATTTCTTGTTTCAACAATGGTCAGAATGTCCAATCTGGCTGGGGTTCCTTTTATAATTATTGTTTAACTGGAATAATGCAACCTGCGAGCATTAACAGAATTCGAAACAGAGAGCGTGCTTTTACGGGAAGGGGTGTTACTACCGGCCAATCGAGTCCGAGTGACTCCAAAAATTAAGGACAGACTATTCAATCGACACTTAATTTAAATTTTAAAGCAGTAATGTCCGATTTTATAAATTACATGATTGCTTGATAATCGAGTCGCCGCGCGATAGCTTCATGTTTTGGTAAATACCTGCGTTCGATTACGTCCAGTGTAAAAGTGCACACATTTGTACTTAAAATCACGCTGCATACATTTCTGGTTGATCAAACGGCCCAACTAATTCAATACCAAATCATATTGTTCAATTCATTGATGTTCCCCGTTCCTTTATCCAGATACCTGTGTGATTGGATTAAGTGGCTACGAAAGGTAGATACTTGATCCACTGTAACAGTATTGAATGTCCTTTAGCCTCAAAATCAACAAGTTCAATCTCAGATATCTGGTAGTAATTGTTTCGAGATATAAGTAGTGTTAACTACATTACTTTTTGTCTATTTGTCTGTCTTTATCTTTGCAATCTGTTTTGGGACTCTTGGCTCTCCCAACTCTTTCGTGGTTCGCTTATTTACGTCCTATTTTACGTGATTACATAGCCAAATCGAGGACGGACGGCATAGTCCGATTTAAATTGAAGCATCAGCACATTGCAAAGCTCCATGCCAGCTTATAGTACTGAAATGGAAGATAGGTTGATCGAGGGTCATTCACACCAACGATCGTAATCAGATTGTACAAAATACCTTTTGCATCCTGCCCCTATCGGAATTTGAGACCGATACCTCCTGCTCCAATTGCCGAAGCTTTAACTCCTGTTCTATTTGGTCGGTCAACTACATTACTTTCTTTATTCTCATCGATATCTAACTCTTCATAGCTATCGGTGAGATGGCGATCTGCCATCTTGTGGTCGTTTAGACAATTATTAATGTCTGTGTAGGTACATTATGTAACAGCAAGAATCCTGATTATTTTTAAATATGTACATCAATAAAAATTATCAGGATAGTTGCTTTTACGTTCAAAATCGTTGACATGTTTCATATATATCGAAAAAATTATTGTTTACGAAATAGGTTAATTTCCAATTAAATTATAGTTTAGAAAAAAATTAACTAAAAGCTGTCAAAATAATTAATTTTTGCAATAAAATAATTTGGTAGTAGGTTGTAGTACTTCGCGAAATATTTAGTGGCTTCCATGGATCGATATTTGTTTATTTGGTGAGAAGTATGTTATCTAACCGTTTCAAAAAAAAATATTTTTGTCTATTAATGTTTACACTAAATTGTGGGACATCTAGATTTAATTCGTTATAAATTAATTAGACAGACATATTTGCTACTTAATTATTTGGTATTTTACATATTTGGCAAAATTAAAATTAAATTTTATACAAAACAAACGAGAATGTGTCCAATTTACCATTCAAAGTATGTATTCTTCTCAATTTCTCCTTAATTACTTCCTGGAATTGTAATTGAGTTTGAATAAAAGTTAATATCCAAATGTGGTTACCTAAGTTTTATATAATATAATTTAGTGACAAACCAATTTACTTTCCATCGACTAATATTTCATCATGATACGACACTATGTAAAGTGGTTTCCAATAAGAGGTTTCATTTTGAATAGCCTCCTTTTTGGGCAGCTATCAATTTTGAAGTTGTCATCTTTTGACATTTGACTACGCCAAAAATATGCTATTAACCAAAAATGTTTTCAACAATGCATTGAAATTATTAAAAATCAAAATGGTGAAAATTGTCACAGTTCGCAAAACTAAATCACTTTTTGGTGTGAAACAACTTCTCGGCCGGCAATAGTGAAACTGGTGGAAAAATTTGAGCTGTTGGGATAAGTTAGTGATGTGAAGAATTGCAATCGTGTGCGTCGCTCAAGAACAATCGTAGTGTTGAAAAAAACCCACGTTTGTCGATTCCTCGTCGATCTTTGGAATAAGACATTCCTAAAACGATTTTTTTTACGTTTAGTTTTATTTCGGTGCAGAGCGAACTTTTAGACTGTCCTAGCTCCTTGTAACTGTCAGAGTTCCTGCACCCAATGCGCGATCCTTCAAATAAAGGTTGATAGCTGCCTTAAACTTGCATTTTATATTTCAACGGAAACTGTAAACCGGCCAATGAATTCCACTTCCTGGATGTTCGATAAATAAATTCGCGCTTTGCATCTTCAGTTCGAGGTTTCGGCAGCTTCACCGTTAATCTATGCACATTAATCGTTTCTCGTGTTACCTATCCTGGCGTAACAAATGGTCGTATTTTCTCCTTTAATTCTGCAGAACATTTATCATTTAACCTATAGAACACGCAGAGTTCTGCAATATCTCTGCGGTGTTGTAGGCTGTCTAGATCTTTCGTAAGTCTGGAGTTTCGTATTATTCGGATGGCATGCCTCTAAACTCTATCCAGCAACTGAAGAGCAGTGCCATATGCTCCCCTGACATAAATATTCTATACACGATCTAATAAAGGTTTTATATATCTGGAGAACATGATGCGATCTAAAAAACTGTCTGCATCTATTGAGGAACCCGAGTTTACGTGAAGCTGATTTGACCAATGCGATAATGTGTTCATTCCATTTTAAACTGTTACTTATTTGAACACCAAGCAGACGAATTGAGTCACAACCCACGAGAACGTGACCTTTTACCACAAAAGGGTTTTCGTTGCGACTTCTTTTCTCGTTAAATTTGACCTGATTCTTAACTCCCCACTCAAATATTGTACTCAGATCGGAATTGAGCGAAGTGATAACTTAATAAAGCCGTTTACCGTTTAACTGTGAAGGTGTAGGCTCGACCTCGAATGAAATAGATGAGTGTAATGTTGTACATTACACCGAATTTCGCATTAAGACTTAAGTTTTAAGGCTTTTAAAGTTCAGTTAATACAAGAACTCAAGCCGGTTGAATACCATAAACGTCGTATCTTCGCTGATTTAAATAAACCAAAATAGTCCGGATTATCATTGATTTTCACTTCGGAGGATTGGACCATATTTTTTTGAAAATGAGGGTGATTCAACTGTTACGATGAATGAATTGCAGCTATGATTATGATTTTTTATGGCCGGAATTACTAGATATTGATGTGGACCACGTTTAGTTTTAGCAAGACGGCGCTACGTACCACACGCAACGAAACAATCGAAATTTTACAAAAAAAGATTCCTGACCGTGTTATTTATCGAAGAGGTGATCACAATTGGCCAGTGAGATCTTGCAATTTAACACCTTTAGACTGTTTTCTTTTAGGCCTCGTGAAATGCTCATTCCAATGCTCCACAATCGATTCAAAATCTTAAAGATGGAATTCGTAAAGTTATCGAGGAACTACAGACCCAGATGCAATGGAATTGGCATATGGTGCTGCAAGCGTATCCGTGGCGGCCATTTGGGTAATATCGTTTTCAAATGTTAATGGCATACCTTTCTCTTTACAATGATATAAACGTTCAATGATTTCTTTTAAAAATACTGATTTTCTTAAATATCAAACTCAACCCCTTATTGGAAACCTCTTTACATCATTAATCAATTTATTGGAACTATGAACCAGCTTAATTAATTAGGGTTTAAAAAGATTTTGCTTGCATTATTAATAGATATATGTCTAGTTCCAAGAAGCGTTTATCGCTTTTAAGTGATTCATTTGATTTCGTGAAGTCTAAAAATAGATTTTTAGACATTATTTGATGTTTGTCACCAAATATGTATTTGTTTGTTTGGTTTTTACTCTGCTATCTATTTGGGGCCGAACGATTTCAACTCTTTTTCTTTTAGGATTCTACATCACCCCGAAGTCAATTTGAAAATATACTTCTATAACATGATCTATTAATGTAAATCATCTGCACATTACATAGCTTCCTGTCACGCTACATGCCAAAAGCATATCATTTTATTACAAATCGTTATACATTGATATGAGTTCGTTTATAATTCACCAATGAAATAATTTGTCTTTATTTGTTTGATCAGATAGTGCCAGCATTTGGCCTTAATTGTGTAACTGAAATTGAGAAACATATAATAATCTATGGCTTAGAGGCCGTAAATAGTCCTTACCGCGTCTCAACTGAGACCTTATGAACCATTTTAACGATTGGTGCACATTGTAGGTGGTCAGCCCATCGAATGTTTTAACACACAATCGCGTTTTTTTATGTCATCCGGTTGCATGTTAATTTTTGGTCAACGGCGGGGATCGAACTCGAGACCGCGGCGTGATGAGAAACTCTCTTAACCATTAAGCTACATCCGGCAAAATATAAAGTTTTATTGTGCTAAGGACTGAGCCGATTCTGTATTGGGTGGAGATACTGCTCATAAGTTATTTTATTAGATTTGTTAAGATAATAGGTCTTCAATAACTTATATACAATTGTTATCAATTTGACAAAAAGTAATAAATTCTGTGTTGAACACGTGGTCTGAAAATGTTTAATGATCTAATCTAATAAACGGATGAGCTAAGAATTATAAAAGCTTTTCATAGAGTGAAGGACATATGTCATACTGATTGGGCAGAAAAATGTATAGATAGTTTATAGATATCCGTAATCTCTTTGTAAATAGGGTATTATGGTAGACGTGATCGGTTGATATTTGACTAAGCTTGAACTAATATTTGATGGTGATATTCGAAGGTGCCTTATAGCACTATTCTTGGCTAGTGTTAATAATTGGTACAATCAATTTGAACGCAAACGACATTCACACAATAAAGACGGGCGTCGTAAAGGCCGTCCAAAAACAACTGTTCTACCAGAAAACATCGATGCTGAGAGTAAACTGATTGAAGAGGAACGACATGTAGCTATCGTGCATTCGAGGCATTAGTAACACCAGCATACATACGATCTTACATGAACATTTATAGGTGCACGTTCGATTCCATGTTTGTTAATAAAAAAAAAGATTGTTCCAATGGTGTCTCCAAATAATTGAAAAATTCCAAAAACGTATATAAGAATATGACAGCTGATGAGTCATGAATGTTTATATTCGGCATATGAAAAATCGACTGTTTGGGTCTTCCAATTCGAAGAAAAACCTACAAAAGTTGTACGAGCTAGGAACGATTGCAAGTAAATGGTATAGCGAGATTCTTCACGAAAACCTGTTATGTGACTACTGTGGCTACTGAAAATGAAAATAAAATTAATCTTACGACCATACCAAGCTTACGACCATTTGATTGAATTGATGGGTCATCCATGGCCTTACAGCCCCAATTTCTGATTCGTGTTCCCAATGATGAGATGCGTGAATTTTTACCGTCTAAAGACGCGACTGAAGCGTTTAAAAACCATGTTTTGGAGCTATCGTCTTCCGACTGGCAAAAGTGTTTCGATAAATGTCTGGCTGTCTGTTTTTATCTTTGCAATCTGTTTTGGGGTCCAAGGCCTTTCGCGTTTCGCTTATTTACGTCCTACTTTACGCTATCAACAATTTTAATTATTATTAATTTTTCTGGAACTTTTTACGACAGCTCTCGTATTTGGAAAAAATCGTTTCGAAATCGTTAGTAGTCATCAATTCTAGTCGTTAGTAGTCGTTCTCCGTCAAAAAAATGATTTTGTTCAATATAATGTATGATCGTAGTTAATATGCTGTTCAAAAGACTGCAATACCACGATTGTTATCGCTGTGGTCTATATATGGCGGTACTCAATTAAGGCAGTTAACCGTTAGGTATGGTGCAATCCGATAACTCCATTATATAGAAACAGAAGAAGTTTTCACCATTCCCTGTTGTTCTGTCTACAAACTTGTTTAGCTATCATCATTCGAAGAACGTCTTTATTTCTTAAAAGTTATATTTCGTTGGTCAACACCAATCTGTCTTATTGAGACAGCGGTCTCATTGGTTCTTATATCATCAAATGAGTAACAAACACTGTGGTCCAACGGCTTAAATTTTTAACTCGAACTTCATTTCATAATTTTTCAGCAACACTTTTTGATAAAGGTTTTGATAAAGTCTAATTGGTGTGTACTTCGTTCAATTAGAATGCATGCATGGTACAGAAAAAAAATTATGGTTTACGAAACAATATACGAATAACTAGCTTAGATTGACTATTTCGCGCATTAAATAGATGCAGTGTACTCAATTATCACTGGATAAAGTAGTGACCTTAAAAGTATAACTTTTATGGAGATATCTAAAAAGCAATGATTATACAACACACCAGAATACTAGAGCAACTCAAAAAATTGGTGGTGAACTTAATGAAACACCGATTCAAATGTGCTAAATATAAAAAAAGGTCACACAAATGTGAGTACAGTACATGTCAAGGCGGACATTAATAAAACAATAAAACATTTATCAGCATTGAACTATTTTGTTTTTATTTTCTTAAATGTATTAAATTAATACAAAATTATAGTAGTTCCCGGGAAAAGTTTTGTATTTACAATAAATTAATTAGTTTATTACCTACATTTGCCTGAAATATGCAATTTATACTCCTATATTTGTCGGTTTGAAATATTGATAACTAGATGTTATCGATAAAATGGGTTCGACTTGTAGATCTTGAGAATTGAATTTACTTAAATTCATCTCCTCAAAAAACTTTAAAACCTTTATTTGTGTTGTTAAGTGACGACATGTTCAATAGTTAAATATCGTATTTTTATATAAAAACAAATAAAAATAACAAATTTAATCGTAAATGTTTATAACAACATATTCATATTTTGTTTATGTTTGAATATTATAATACAGTATTTTCTTTACAATTTTCCACTTGTAGTCTGTTTGTAATTCAAACTATGGCGACAAAAACTTGTGTGATATCAAATGGCGCAGTGGTTAAAGCTGCGGCAATTGGGGCGGAAGAACCAGGTTCTCGAATCCCGATAAGGGCAGGATGCAAAAGAGATTTTTCACCATCTGATTGCATTGAGTAGTGTGAATAAACGCACCATTGACCAAGCCATCTTCCATGCCAAGTAGGCCGTAATTAAGCGAACCACGAAGTTGGGAGAGCATTGAACCCCAAACAGATTGCAAAGACAGAACTTTTTTTTTTTTTAATTATGCTTTAACTGGCGGACTTTTAGTCAGTCCTAGCTCCTTGTAACTGTCAGAGCTCCTGCACCCAACGCGCGATCCTTCAAGTAAAAGCTGATAGCTGCCTTAAACTTGTGGATTTTATACTCAAACGGAAACTGAAACCCGGATAACGAATTCCACTTCCTGGATGTTCAATAAATAAATCGCGACTTGCACCTTCAGTTCGAGGTTTCGACAGCTTCACTGTAAACCAATGCGGATTAACCGTTCCTCGTGTTACCCATCCTGGCGTAACAAATGGTGGTATTTTCTCTTTTAATTCTGCAGAACATTTACCATTTATTAACCCGAGCACGCAGAGTTCTGCAACATCTCTGCGGTGATGTAGGCAGATCTTTCGTAAGTCTGGAGTTTCGTTTTATTCGGATGGCACGCCGCTGAACTCTATCCAGCAACTGGAGAGCAGTGCCATATGCTCCACCCCAAACTTGACAGCAATATTCTATTCAAGGTCTAATAAAGGTTTTATATATCTGGAGAACCTGATGCGATCTAAAAAACTGTCTGCATCTATTGAGGAACCCGAATTTACGTGAAGCCATTACGTGATTTGGCCAATGCGATAATGTGTTCATTCCATTTTAAATTGTTGCTAATTTGAAGCACTTGTGATTCATATATCATTATTTTTCTATTAAATTAAACACTTAATTCAAATAGATCCATTGATTTGCAAAAAGTTATTTTCCAGAAACATAATCGCACAAGGATAGGACTAGAGTCTTATAGTTTGTTCCTATCCTGGATGTCGTGAATTGAATGTAGTAATTTCAAAATATGTTTATATAAAATAAAGCAAATATACAACACAAATTCTTCTTTGTATTAATTTGGTATATAAAACAACACATTATTCATTATTGACATAAAGTGCAAACAACTTAATGTTTATATTGACAGGCGCTTATTTTTTAAGGAAGACAATGATTGCAAATTAAACAACAAATCATGATTATAATTTAAGTACATTGTACAAAACTCTTCAACGCAAATATTTACTGTATGTACCTGTATAATATGCACATATATGTGTATACATATACAGCTTACCCTCCCATAACACGGTAAATTCTAATTCCAAGATGTATTATGTGAAACCTTTTTATGAGAGACTATATAGACGCTTGTGACGTTCAGTATAAGTGTCAAATAATTAATTCATACGATTAACGCTACAATCACAAAACTCGAACAAAATTCGAGTAAGTTCTTGTAATTTGTTAGCACTGTTGCGACACTATTAAACTCTATACATATACATGGCACAACTCGAATTACAATCAAAAGTCTTCCAACCACTCGGCGTTACATTGGTGACCGTTACGCCCCTCGTTAGGGAACATTACATTACACTCCACGTACCTTCTGACACAACCGCCCAAAAATAACATACTTCCTCATGTTTAATATATAATGTCATGTTTAATATATATAAGGCACAGATATTTCTATAGATATTTAAATAGACGAAATCAAATCACCTCATCATAATTACGGCATTAATAAAATGGATTACACATAATGTTAATACAGACTCATAATCAAAAAAATGGAGAGAAAATTCACTTGCGGGATGAGTAAATGTGGCGTACAGTATGAGCCAAATAATTAATTCGTATAGTCAAATAAATGGAATAAATTTCGTGTAAGTTGTTGCAATTCGCTAACACTGTTGCGACACGATTAATAAACACTATATATACGAATCGCACAAAGTACACATATCAAGTCCGGTAGCATATGCCTGGCGAGATGGATTTGATCGTTTCGATCATATAGTATTTCAATGACGTCATCATCCGATTGAAACGATCGTCATCATCGGATTTGGGACAAAAACTTGAATTTTTAATTTTCAACTTCTTTCAGTGGAATGGAAGCGTCTCTCTTCAAAAGCGATGATTTCAACTTTTTAACCTATCTGTAGTTCACTATCGATTACTTGTCACACTAACAAATCATTAGGCATATTATTAAAACCTTCTCGTCCGATCGATCTAGCCAGTTTTAATTTCCAAAATTGGTTGCATTTTCTAATTTTTGAACATCTATTACAACTGTCGCTGTCAAGAACTTTAAATGCGTCCAACTTAATGTTTTAATTTTCAGGCCTTTTAGTGATAAGGATATTTTTTTCTTTCCTCAGGTACAAAACAATTTAAAAATCAAATCAGCTTTTGAATTAGTTGTCTAATATTTGTTTGTTTGTTTTTTATCTTTCCAATCTGTTTGCTCAAGTCACAGAAAAAAGCTGCTCCAACCGCCGCAGCTTTTTTCTACCAAAGCTGGGTTAAATCAATTTTAACAATTTGATGCGCTGTTCAAGGATGATGATCTACACTATTTTTTTCTAGATGTAACGTGGCAGATTCATGCTCTACCGATAAAATTTCACCTTGAATTTTAATGTTATAGAAACTTATCGAACCAACCTGAAATATGAGTTCGCAGAAGATTTTCCAGTTTTTATTTTTCTTATCTGTTTGATGAACAATCAAAAATCACCAGCTTGCAATATTAGGCTCCATCTTGTTAGTCGCCCACTCATGTCTTGTTGTGACACTAACCACTTAAAATTGATGAGCAACTTAAGACTGGGTGATATTGGTCTGATTTCGTTGTGTCATTAAATTTAAAAAGAACAGCAACTATACCGCGGATATTATCATCGTACGAATAAAATTCGGCTTAATTTTTCGTGAATCAAGCATAAGTTATGCTTCCCATTAGATTTGTTAACCAGAAAAACTGGTGAACTTTACTAACACTTGAACTCTCTTTAATTACGCTTGTCAGCTTCTTGTTCGTTCAAAAATTGAGGATTTGGTTCATTGCAATGTTCCTTAACAATGTCTAAGACATTGACAGTTCCAGCAAACTATTTATATATCCAGATTGTTCTAGATTAGAAGAATTTTCTTTACTTTCCGAATCATAGGAAATCGGACCAGCGATAGACGCTGTAGAGCGTTGCGTTGAAGAAGACCAAAATAAATTAATTCGACGTCGTTCTCAGCAACTGGAGATATGTCCATCCACTTAAGATTTTATCTAAAGACCTTGATTTATGTCATTACAAAATTTAATTTGTGCAGGAATTAAAGTTCGTCACAAAGGCTTGTGGATGAAATTAAATCCACAATCAATTTGGTGCCCTTTATTGTAAAAGAATCATTGGTTCATATGTCTTCAAAAACGATGATCGGTGTAATGTTACAGTCAACGGTAATACCATTCAAAGACATGATTTTTAACCTCAATGGAATTTTTGTACCCCAATGGGAGGCATAAATCTTGCTGTTCTGCGACTCCAATAGGTCGGTGCTACATGTCACAGAGCACGAATTACAATTAATTTACTCAAAGAAACTTACTTATAATTGACCACCGAAATCGTGTGATATAATTACATAACATTATTATCCGTAAATGCGGATAATCTGAAACTGTACAGAGTGTTGATCAGACCCCTTGTCATGTATGGATGTGAGAGTTGGACCTTGAGGGATGAGTACGAAAGATGGTTTCTAACATTCGAGAGAAGTATCATGCGTGTGATTTATGGCCCAAACCGAAACGTTGATGGCACATACCAACGAGATCAGGAATTTAATGCAAATTTCTGATATCGTGCATAAAATCATAGGACAGCGAGTACTCTGGTTCGGTCACGTTCTGCGTGCTGATCTGAACCGAATGTTACAGCGATCTTTGAAGAGAGAGCCGCCTTTCGGGAGGCGAAAAGGTCGCTGTCGGCGTCAGTGGCTCCACGGCGTAGAGAGTGATCTGGCATCAATATAAAAAGCTCGCTCGTGATCGAAACCGATGGAGTCAGATTGTTGACACGGTACGGGCCAATAATAGCCTGTGAAAGCTGTAAAAAAAATATCTTTAGAGATATGTTAAGTAACTTGTCTACTCCGATAAATCAGTCCAATAAATCTTTTCGAAGGTGGTTTCAAATGGCAGCTCGATTGCTACGTAAAGTATTTGGTGCTTCATTCGAAAATCATGAATATATCATTATTTAGTTTACCAAAAAACGACATTGCCCATTTGGGATGGATGATTTGCTCTGCGATATCAGAGACTTTAGTTATTGTAAGAAGGATTTTTGTATCCCCAATTGTATTTATTCACAGAATATTTATTTATTTATTTTATTTAATTGTAAATATATATTTTTTCTATGTAGTTTTATAGTAAACCCGTGTTGGTCGGATACCGTGTTGTAGGAGGGCTACCTGTATATATAAACACTTGACGCATTCAAATCAACGTCGTTAAACGATTTAGCGACAATTAATTTGCGTCAGTGTAGCGTAAAATATGAACACAAGTATTATTGTTTTATTTTAACAGCGTTAAATAGTAAAAATATTTGTTCACGTTTCCGCCAATTTTATAATTTTCATTAATTATAAACACATTAGAGTGAGAAAGCTTTGGAAAAACTAGTGCGTCAATGGATTAAAGTTTGTTTTTAATTTATTTTCTTGATAAGACAAAGAAGAAACCGCCTTCTCAATTTCGCACATTTTATGGATGCATATTATGTGCGAATTTCCGCAGACACATATTGCTTTATGCAATTCCCATTGAATGACGTGTTTGTTTGTTTCAAAAAATATTGTCTATCTTGTGTGTGAAATCCAACTAAAAAATCAACTGAATCATAGTTGTTATTCGACCATTGGCTGCATTCTCTTGCTACTTATGATAGTGAGTAATGTGTGTTGGTGCGATTCGTTAAAATAAACAGAACAACAAAAATGACAAACATAGATGTTGATTACTCATTGATTAAATTTAATTTAATAAATAATTAAAACAATTACATTTTATTTGGAGATATTAAATTGATAAATAATATATATCATCGTTTTGATGTTACTATACATTATGTAGTGTAGCGTCGTCGTATTGCAGTCGATTATACGTTGTTTTAACAGCTGGAGACATATTGTTTACAACATTGTAACCTGCATATCGAAATGTGTTAATTTAATTTTAATATTTCTATCGAAAAACAATAATTAACGCTAATTTGATTTGTATGAATGAAACTACATATTTGAGTTTTGTTTGCGAAATTAATGCGCGATATATTGAATTAAGGCGAATTGGTAACTAAATAGTATAAAGTGCAATTGCTCGTTAATACGTCATGTGTGTGTGCGTCTATTCGCAGTATAGTTATCAGTTACAAATTTTCTACTTAAAGAAATCGATTATGGTGTAGAATCGGTCTAGTTCAACACTCATGTTTCCTTAAAACTATCCAACCTATAAGAAGAAATGACTAAATGTGGTGGATGTTGCAAGTGCTTTAAATCTATAGTTGATGGAGTCATAAATTAATAGAATAAAGAAGTTGTCTTATAGGGTTACTGTATTGATAAAGACGAGTTGATGAGATTGATGAGTTGATGAGATTTTTATTGATGAGATAAAATCCTATAAAAGGTATTTATCAGTTTAAACCAAAGCAGAGAAGACAGTAGAGGTACAGACATATTCCTGGAATTGAACTCAACGGATCTGATGCGATTGAGTTTTACTATCAATAGTTTAGTGTGAGATACAGTTTTACTATCAGTAAAAAATATAATCTCACAGTGGGTAGTCTCAATTAATTCCGCTTGATGAATAGCACAGTATGTCGACAAATTGCCAGAGCGTCTCAGACCAATCGATGGATAGTAGATACTAAAGGCCTGCACGCATTTTAGAGAGAGAGAGAGAGAGATCTACATATATGAAAAGAATACAAGCGATTCGTATATCTGATTTAACTGGATGTATAGACCACCTCAAATGATTTGTAGAAATTTAAAATATTCAAAAACATCATTAACCATATGTCATAAATTGATCTAAGGTCTAAAGTAGTGCCGAAAACGTTCCACACTCCAGCACTTAAGCGAAAGGCTACCGAAAGAAGCTGTAAACCGTTAATGAAAGACTGTAACTGGGGTAGTGAGGGAATGAACTATGTCGCAAGGAGAAGAGTCTGACCTCCAGTTATAGTCCGACAAGCGATATTTGTCGACAGCAAACAGTTAACTTTTGTTTGCAATTGATAATTTTACTAATTCAGACACCACTATTCCATAATAAGAAGAGAGTGTTGAGTTAAATTTGATAAGAAATTCAAGTTTAACCATTAAATAAATTTAAACTTATGACATACTATCACAAGGAGAACAGTAATATAAAAAGGAAACGAATTGTTTAATCCACTGAATAAATACCAATGTGAACCCATCTCTCCTGGAAAACCAAGGTACGGATCATGAACAGATTATTGACATAATCGACATTTTCATATCGTGCTAATTAATCGAATGAGTAAAGTAATTAGTAGAAGTAATCGTTAGGAGAGTTTTGGATCACACCGAGGTTTCAATTGTTTGTGTTGTAAAAGCATTCGTTGCCTGACAACCTACAATTTGCACCAATACGTATTAATGGTTGGTAACGTCTTAGTTTAGAACGGTTAAAGCTTTAAAGCCATAGATTTCAAACTAAGTTAAAACATCAATTAAAAAAGTAACGACTTGCAATAGTTTAAACTAGACCACAAGAAGACAAAACTAGACTTAACAAATGACGAGACACTTAAAGGAAGGAAACAAGTTACTGAAAAATGAAACTATTAGCACACACTGACAAAGCTATCAAATGACATGCACTTAATTCGCTCTGGAAAGCAACCAACAATGGTCTGTAATTTAGACTATGGGTAAGAAGTAATGTTCAAAAGGCGATAAGATTTGTAACACTTTTGAAGCATATTCCAACCATACATAAGAAGGAACAATGATGAACCAATTCAATTTTAAAATTGTGAAAGTCAATAAAAGTTTTGATAAAACTTGCTGATTTGATTAAATGAAGCGTTGAGGTTTATGTGGCTTTTAATTATAAAATCCCGGATGAAATTGCATCATACAGACCAAAATTAGTATTACCGAGAAAGTCACAACTGTTGGATCAGTTATTATTGAAGAGATTAAAGCCATTAATTAATTGCACAGGATTAAAGTGAGCTTAAACATTCAACCTATTTAACGTTGAGACCGTGCTATGTTTGACAGAGTCATGTCATAAAGGGGTCTAATTTCATTCTTTTTATTTGTCTAGAGAAGTATACCAACAATTCCTTGATTTTTCTGGGACATTTAAACCATCTCGGCTTTCGAACTTCATTTTTAATTCATCAAACACCTTCTCGTCTGTCAATTTAAATTTAATATTATGTTTTTTTATTCTTGTAATAATTCGCCAACCCAACGAGTTGTCTAGACACGTGCTAGGTTGATTCATTATAGCGCCTGTTAATTATTGTAACCCTAAAACTTAACTTTTCCCTTTACCAATTCATAATTTACCACTTAAACCGCGTTGATGAATTTATCGTTTATATCATTAAGCCTGTGTCGTTTGATTATCATCATTAATTAATTAAATTTTTACATACCTTGGGGTGCCACACCAACGGCATTAACAACCATTTATTGTGTCCATTTAAAGTAACAAAAGCATTCATCGGTATGAAATCCTTCACCACTGGAATCATATTCTAATTCCAGCATTGTAAAATATCTGCAACCTACTAACCGTTGTTTTTGATGCTAGATGATCGATAAAGGAAGTCAATTTCTGCTCTTGGTTTGGTAAGCCATTTTTTTTAATATAGTCTACATTATTTCTTTCTACGAAACTTAATGAGCTTGTAAGAAAGAAATCTACTTGAACATAATTTAATTAGTTGTTTTGCTCTTTTTAGCAAAAGTAAAATAGGGTAGAACGGTCAATTGCTTTATCTTTATAGAGTATATTGTTAACAAATTATAATCAATTACGATAAACTTGTTTTTATTTGTAAAAAACACTTACAATTTACGTCAAATGGGATATTCCCATTTTAAAACATAAACATAAGATTATATTTGTAAAGAAATGTTTATTTATCATTAAATTCAAAATCAGAGCCCACACGTGATAGATTAAATATTTTTAACCGAGCTCTGTCTGAAAAGCCGGATATTTGTATATATAGGATATCACGTAACATTTACCGAGCTAGGCTTAATCGATTTCGATGATTTAGCTGTGAGCTAACTTTTGCTAGAGTCAGTTATCTCGTTGCTTTCAATATTGTAATTAAAAATTGGTTACAGCAGTGGCAAAATGACTTCCTTGGCCAGTAGTGGCGTAGATCCACATAGATAGCTCTCGATAAACAGTCAATTATTAGGTTTAGTTATAGCAGGATACTAAACAAGTGAACCATATGTTAAGATAGGCAACACAAGTTTGTGTTGTAAATGAAGAAAATAATTTTGAATTTTAAATGCCAAGATTTCCTAAACAACCTTTTCTATTGCCAAAAAATAGAGGATGTTTTTCTAAATTTACAGACCATTACAATTATTGGGCCTAGTAAAGGCGACTTGGTCTTTAGTTGGAAGAGTTAACATGTATATCCTTGTTAATCCGTCTGGTTGCTGTTTTATGAATGAAGCATTCTTAATAAATTTGGACACAATATTCAAGTGTTTCCCAGAATCTATTTAAAACCTGACCATCGTAGCTTTGACAAACAAATTTTTGTAGATTGCTGGAGCTACAAGTTGTTTATCCATAACTAAAGGGAAAATGAGTGTACTGTAACCTGAAGACAGCCTTAAAGTCAGACGAAAAGTTAGTTGAAACTAAGAATTAAAATTTCTCATATTTTAATTCTTAGTTTCAACTAACTTTTCGATTTAAGATTTTCTAGTACGTATAGTCGAAATAATTAATGTGTGCATGCCTCAAACTGGTCGCGAAAAATGTTTCATCCTCCTGTCGAAAAATTTGTATTAAACAGCCCGATATTGCTCAAATCTGTTTTTGGAACCTCTGATAAATCTGTTACCTAGCTAGTGAATTCCAAGTGGTTTAGCAAAAAACTCATTAAAACCACTAATATGTTGCTTCATTACTGCATTAGAGATCATCAAAGTCCGTGACCGAAAATAGCCAATCGTTTTGATCTTATTTACCCAGATTTTTAAAAAGAACTACCAAGGAAAACTCTTGTAAAGCATAATCAGAAAATAATTATGAGTCGCAAAAATCATCTGCTAATCTCATTATTGTCAGTTATAACTAAACTCTTTAATCATTAAAGTATATATAATAAATCAATAATAATTGAGAGAAATTAATTGAGAGAAAATACTTTATTTCAAATGATGAGTTAGTTAGGTTTTTAGACCCAACATTCAATAATCGATCAAGAACTCAGAATATCCAATATTGTTGAAAAGGCATTAGACGAGAAAAAGTTACCACGTTGTAGTAAACTAGAGCCGGACGTTTTTCTACTGTACACTTCCTGCATTACAAAACCACACTTCGGTGACTTTGGCTGATGACACGCTGTTGAAGAAAACTAATGGCGAATCAAAACAGTTGCAATCATCTATTACACAAATATATAAATGCACATAGACATCAACTTAAAATAAACTACTCGAATATATTTCGGTTACCATTAATCCAGAAATAATACGGCATGCGAACGACGCCTAGTATCCAGTTCATGTTTTGGCATGTTGCTAGGCTCTGATGGACACATCAAAAAGAAAAGAGGAAGAACTAAGACTCAAATACAGACAGGGCAGTTATTCTGCTGTTAGGTCAACTATCGGGTTGTACCAAAGAGAGCAATGTTAAAATCTTTCAGATTTCAGAATAATGTTTCAGAAACTTCGTCGATCAATCAATCCACAATGACCTTAAATTGGATTAGGTATCGAATGAAATCCAAATCAATGGAAACATGGAGAGAAAACTGAGGAAAGCAACATCTCTAATTTATTACACCGACTTAAAAGAACCAAACATTTTGAGCTGGTGACGGATAAGTGTACAAAGGATTTACTGTTGTAAAGATATAGTTTATTTAATCGTGCTAATGGAGCACACAAAATGATTTTCCGGGATGATGATAAAATTTTGGGATAAATATTTTATTAATTTTATCGCGATATAGTGTTAGTTGTCGTTTCATTGGTCTGCGAAGAAATCTGTGGTAAATTTCTATACAGAGAAATAGTTCACACAAATGAAAATTTTCTTGGAATAGCAGAATATATCGCCTTATTTAATTTTAAGATATAAAATATTTTTCTGCGAATTGTTTATTTATGTCGTGGTTAGATAAAACTAAATCAAATTTATGTTGTTAACTTTCAATCATGTTTGGTTATTCAACTGTTATTTAAATTGTTATAAATTTGTAAATTTTTATTTCAAAACATTTCAAATTTAACAAAATATATGTAATTGTTCGATGTAGCCTTAGCGCGGATAATAACATCAAGTCAGTCCGAGGAGAAGTCATCACACCCTGCACGAATGTGGTGTTGTGGTATTTGGCTCCATTCTCTGCGAAGATCTTCTTTTAAGGCGTGGATCGTCTGACACTTTTTAGTTAATTCTTTGGCCTGTAGAATGGAGTGTATAGAAAAATCAATTGGGTTTAAGTGCAAGGAATATGGTGGTCATTGTTTTGAGAAGAGCAACTGGGAACTTTTTCTTGTATATAAAACGTTAGGTTTAACGGATCTTATGGGATGGTGCCGAGTCTTGTTGAAACGTCTAATCTATCTAATTGTACGTGCCAGATAACAAAATATCGTTTAAAACCTGTTCACGGTAGATTCGTTGATTACCGTTTACGACCGCTTCAAGTTACCGCGGCCTAAACCTACACTGATGCAACCGCTTGTTTTTGCAGAGACAAAATTGTCTTTTGATTTGTACTCTAACCAAATACGATCGTTTTGTTTGTTTCCTGGATATAACCTATTAACGGGAGAAAATCTAAAGCAACTACCAAAAAGCTATCGCTAAACTAACGCAACTGGAAAGTTGCGGAAGTTATCATTTTACCGAAACCACGTAAACCGCCCAATGAAGCTAAATCGTACCGTCCGATATCCCTGCTCTCTATCATTTTAGTGCTAATGGAGAGATTACTCTTGAGGAGAAGGAAGCCAAAAATAGAAAGTACAGATATTATGGAAAAGTCGTTAGAAGATAAACAAATTTGTTCGACCTTATGTATGGATGTGGCGGCAGCTTTCGATAAGGTATGGCACGAGGAGGTAATACATAAACTTACGGAACCATATGTTGATCTTTTGAGAACTGAAAGACTTTTTCGAGTAAGACAAGAAGATGAGTATTATGGACTGCGAGATGTCCTCAAGACAGTGTTCTGGGCCCAATCCTATATCTACTATATACAAGTGATATACCACAGTTCGATAACGTGCGCATAGCAACATTTGCTGACGACACCACTATACTAGCAACAGGGCAAACTATGGATCAAACTTAATGAATTAAAATCTGTCCATGTCAACTTTATGAATACATCATTGGTTAATCGGCCGACAATCACCTTAAACTGATGGTGTCGTACGAGAACTCTGCTAAATACTTGGGTATGACACTGGATGCAAAGCTTAATTGGAAAGAGGATTACATATCAAACATATATCAAAATGGATTATATATCAAACTTATACAAAACTTCCAGAATAAGGTACTTCGGAGTATAGTCAGGTGCATTCGTAATAGTGATGTCCTTCGTGATTTGGAGATATCGGATATAAAACACGAAATAAAAAGATTTGCAACGACGCATGAATCATGACTAATGGAACATGTCAATGCGGAAGCCTCTCGGCTCCTGGACAATGAACATTGTATCACCGGATCAACATTGATCACATTATAGTTTAGTTTTTAAGAATTCAGATGTAAATTGCTGGTTGGACTAGAAAGACTAATTTCAATAATAAAAAAAAAATATATTACTTGAACCGTAAAAACTTTTTCAAGCTCGCCATATTCGCTTTTAACACCTTTTGTGCCTTTTCTACAGGGTTTAGTATTGGAGTTTTTGTATGTTGCAGGGCTTCAATCGTAGTTCATTTTTTAATATGCACTCTCCATTCGACGAGCAGTCACATTAAGATTTTTTGCCAATTTTTTTTTTCAATTTCGCTGCACTTGTATAGCACATCAGCAAATCAAACATGACTAGTCAATAATTTGTGGCAATTGTTCACCGCCAAAACTCGAGTTACATTTATATTCGTTTCTAATCACAATTTACGTCATCCAGTGAGTTTTGCGCTCATATCTTATCTAATACGACGACGAAACGCAATACATTTTCATTTGAAAAATATAAATTTTTGTTTAATTTACTGACAAGTAGTTGTAACGTAAATAAACATAGAAACTCACACAGAAATTCATTCATTCAACAAATGTGTAAAAATTGTATATAAAAATAACAAATTAAACCAACTAATTATCACTATCAACTGTACACAAAAAAAATATTGTATTGATAACGATGTTAGTGGATTTGTAAACCTCGGTAATATTATTATACAACAGACGACGCGCACACACCAGTATAGGGACTCATATGTGATGGGCAATACAGTCAACCGTAAAGTATTATTTAGCAATCAAAATATTTTTTTTCGATTAGAAAAGCTTGATGATACAGTGGAAGCTTGAAGCGTACAACATATACAGTACAAATTAGAGTTGTTCAATCAAATTTATAACGATCTGTTTTGTTTTTTTTTTCAGATATTTTCCTCATTTTTCTGTTGGTGGATGATACAATTTCCTTTTTAACATTTGAGACGTGATAAAAGTAACGCAGATAAACCGTAATCATTTTTAAATATCGTAAAAGTATAGACGACATGTCGTCCGAGGGGGGAATCACCAATCCTCAGGCAACCATAATTAAAGAGGGATGGCTATATAAACGTGGCGAACACATAAAAAATTGGCGAGCACGCTATTTTATATTGCGCGATGATGGTACACTGATGGGCTATAAATCACGACCAGATCCCGCCTCGCCAACCGAAGCAATCAATAATTTTACTGTACGCGATTGTCAAATTATGCCCGTCGATCGGCCAAAACCATTTACATTTATAATACGTGGCCTACAATTGACAACCGTTATTGAACGAACATTTCATGTAGAAAGTGATCAAGAAAGACAAGAATGGATGGATGCTATACGATATGTTGCTACACGATTGACCGAAATTGGAGAAACGGGACAGCAAAATCAAACGGGAAATGAAAATGATATTGATATGATGATAATGGCGGGTGGTGAATTGTCACAAGCGTTTTCGGTTCAAGGTACATCGACGGGACGGATAAGTGGGCGAAGGAAAGTTGTAAGTATATGATTTTATTACTTTATTGTAAATATTAATGTAAAATATTTTAAATTCAAATCGTTGGATAGATTTCTCCTCTTTACTCTGAATACTGGGGAGTATAAGTTTTTTCGGTACGAGCCAATTGATTATATAAAGCGGATGGCTAACCAGATTGAAAAATTAAAATTCATTTTATTGATATTTACACTCTATCGAATTAGAATAATCCTTTTTGAAAATTTATTCTTTTTAGCTAAATTCTTGCTTGATGTATCGTTCTACTACCTTTTCGACAATTCGTTCTACTACCTTTCTTATTTTAAATGGGATCAAATTCGCTTAACTATTTCGTATAATTATTTCGCTACTTAATGTATTTTGTTGCCAGCTTATTCAAAGAGCTTAGATGCCAATGGTGCTATATCTACAAAATTTTGGTCGCCCCAACAATTCGCCTCCAAATGCCATAAAGATGTTAGTTCCGTTATGTCCTTGTTTATAATCCGCACAATAATTCTTTTTTCTGTTCATTGTATTGGTATTTGCAAATACTTAAATCAAACACATTTCCTACTTTAAAATTGATGGTTCGAATCAAGTGAATTAAGAATTCAGTATTTTCTCTTGATTCGGAAAACTTTTGACTTATCAGAAGCTGTGGTTACGTTATGTTATAAGGTAATTCTCCCGAACGACCGGCAGACATATTTTGGTCAGTAGCCATACCATGTAGTTCATCCTTTCTCATTCTTTTCAAACCATCCTATGAGTTTATGATAAACCACTGAATATCCTTGAAATCACTCCTTTTGTGTTTGTTTGCAATGAGGTTAGTTGGATATCGATTTTCACTCAGATTGGTAAAAATGTCATGAAGTCCCTTAACAAACCAGTTCGTCCGCTTTCCATTTTCTATTACACTGATTTGCCCGGTGACCCAAAACAGATCGATATTGGACGGTATCGATATTTAGCGTTTTAATAAAAGCGAACAATCCAGCTTTGTAAATATACATAGCGGATTCATTATAACTCAACTAGGTAATAACTCCATTATCGTAACTAGAGCGATTTGAAAAATGCTGAAGATGGAAAGATAGGTTTATATTTTAATTTTTAACAGAAAATTCCAGACCCGGACTTCCATCGATTTTTGAAATTCAGAACCTCAGAGTTCATGACTTGCTGCACTTAACCAGAATTTATGTCAGTTATAAAAATACTCACAAAGAATGACGTCCTTATATTATAGTCAATACTGCTATTGTGTGCGATGGATGAGTGTGCTATGTTATTACATGTTCATAAGGAAATGGAATTGAACCTTATGAGTGCTCTCGTTCTCAAGAATATCAAGGTGAGTGAGAAGTAGGCGTGCTCTTAATTGCACCACTCATACAGGAGCTGGAGGTTACTTGAACCATCGTCATAAACTGAAGATTGGGCATTTTGTATAGGACAGGCCATTAACTATCGATCCCATACAAAAGAATGAATCGAATGACGGAAGACTGATTTGTTTACATGAACAGAGTGATTATTCATCTAAGGTGTTGAAAATCTGTCCTACATGTTCACTTAATGTATTTAGTCTTGGCCTCATTGTTCTGAAAGCCAATTTGTTCGGCTGTTGTTTCCAATGGCAGAGAAATTACATTTAGGAAGTTCGTTATAACTGAGTTATTTTGTAATAAAGGGAACTTTAACTGAACTGAAGTTCTAATAACAAGTTGAATAGAATTTAAGCTTCTTGTGAGATTTCATTTAATTTGGAAATCCTTTGCAATTTTTTATATTTCACATTTCACATATTGAAATATTCATTAGAAGATCGTAAATTGCCTTAATTTCGATTAACCAATTTTTTTCGTATTGGTGCCTAATGAATGCTGTTCCGGTATCGAGAATTCATCTATCGAACTTAAGATATCAGTGTGATAAGAAACTGTCTTAACCATTATGCTACATCGGGCGATTGCATGACAATATACCCAAATAGGACAAGACGTTCCAAGTGGTCATCCCAATACTGTCATACTTTTACTAAAAGTGAAAATAATAAGACAGCGCACAAAGATGTCCTTTTCATAGAGTACCTGCTAAATTTTACCGATCTCCTCGGGTGCGTCAAAATTTTGCATCATATGCCGGCGAGGATGGTTGAAAAATCTAGATATTGATAATTTTGGAGTAAACCAAGAGTTGGTATTCATTCAGCAAGTAGTGCTTGTCTAGTAAGGAGTGGGAAGTAATTCTTCTTCCGGATAGAACTTCAATATAAATCGAACTTGGTAGCTTTTCTCTTGTGCAGCGATATATGTCTGTTAGACTAGAGTTTTGGATTATAATTGTTTGTTGATTGTGCCATGCCTGACATTATGTAACCACTGCGTTATTTAGTCGGTTAGCATATAAATACTTCGTATATTTTTTAGTTTTTCTATTTTAAGTGAAATATTTATACTTGAAGCATTTCAAGTTCCTGTCTGAATATAAAAATGTTTTCTCCAAGTAGAATAGAATATAGAATTTGATTTAAAATACTAAATTTGTTTAAATACATAAAACATTTTTTAAAAGTTGACTTTTAGATATGATAATTTTGTTTTCAAATAAGAAATGAAAACAATCATTTTGTTTGTCAAATTTCATTAATTAATTTACGTTTTATGATTTATGAAAAAGGACCGGTTAGATACCAATCGAAGTTTAAAAGAATCGATTTGAAGTCATCAAGACCGAAATGCTAGATCCATACAAGAGACATCCGAATGAGATCGTACAGATCTAAAAAAATGTGAATTGGATTTTGTATAGTAAAAATCGACCAGTCTATATGTTGAATGGGACAGGAGGTCTATAAATTTGTGTACTTATCTCGCGATTTATAGAGAATACATCTATCATGTTCTGGTATTTTGATAGACAAGGGGTCTCAGTGTTTTTCACAAAACCATGTCATAGATTTGATATTTACCGATTTGAAAAGTCGATTGTTAAATTTTCGTGTCACTCCAAACAGCACTACTTCATTTCTAATTAATAAACTGACTCTATAAATTGTCAATAAAAACTTTGAAAATATTGAAAATATTTTAGAAAACATAAAACTAATATTTTATTTTTATTTTCATTTCAGACCTTAGAAAATTTTGAATTCTTAAAAGTTCTTGGTAAAGGTACATTTGGTAAAGTAATTCTATGTCGTGAAAAAGCAAACGCTCGTTTATACGCAATTAAAATATTAAAGAAAGAAGTTATAATACAAAAAGATGAAGTAGCCCACACATTAACCGAAAATCGTGTATTACGAACAACAAATCATCCATTTTTAATTGTAAGTGAACTAGAAATTTTGCCATGATTCTGGTGAATAGTTTGAACTAAACATTTGTTTTATTTTTTACAGTCATTAAAATATTCATTCCAAACAGCCGACAGATTATGTTTTGTTATGGAATATGTTAACGGTGGCGAATTATTTTTTCATTTAAGTAGAGAACGCGTATTTTCAGAAGAAAGAACGAGATTTTATGGTGCTGAAATTATATCTGCTCTCGGGTTCGTTCACTTCGTCTACGCGATTATAATTTTCAATTTGTTGTAATTTTAATTATATTTGACCTATTTTTAGTTATCTACATTCAATAGGAATTATTTATCGTGATATCAAATTAGAAAATTTACTACTTGATAAGGATGGACATATAAAAATAGCCGATTTTGGTTTATGTAAAGAGGATATCACATATGGTAGAACAACAAAAACATTTTGTGGTACACCCGAATATTTAGCACCCGAAGTTTTAGAAGATAACGATTATGGCCGGGCGGTTGATTGGTGGGGAACGGGAGTTGTTATGTATGAAATGGTAAGCAGCATATTGTATAAAATTTGTAACGTACCGATGACACTTAATTGTTCATTTTTTTATTGCAGATCTGTGGCCGATTACCCTTTTACAATCGTGATCATGATATTTTATTTACATTAATTTTAGTAGAAGAGGTTAAGTTTCCTAGAAATATTTCAGTAGAAGCAAGAAGTTTACTAAGTGGCTTACTACATAAAGCACCCGCTGAGCGGTTGGGTGGTGGACCTGAAGATGTCAAAGAAATTCAACAGCATGCATTCTTCTCGTGTATAAATTGGCAAGATTTAGTTCAGAAAAGAGTAAGATATTTCATTATATTTGTAACATTCGGAATATCTAAAATATATTTTTTTATTTAATTTTTATAGATTCCACCACCATTCAAGCCTCAAGTAACATCAGACACCGATACAAGATATTTCGACAGTGAATTTACTGGTGAAAGTGTCGAATTAACGCCGCCCGATCAAGCTGGTCCATTGGGGGCGATACAAGAAGAACCACATTTTCCACAATTTAGTTACCAAGATTTAGCCTCAACTTTAGGTACATCATCACATATAAGTTCGGGATCGGCTGGTCTTACATCAATGCAGTAGGAATTAATTTATATTGAAGATACTACACAAAAAGAGTTATTTATAAAATACGAAAAGAATAGTTTACGCATTACTTGAAATTATCACATAAGATGGTGGTGAGTTAATTATTATATTAAATCGGTGAATTTGTTCATCTTATTCAATATTTAACCGAAATGGACATAATTGATAAAATATTCGGAAAAACTGTATAAATCATCCATCGTTAGGTAGTGTAGCTTACATCGATGGATCTTTATCGCAATTTATCTAATTTACGATATCTTCCCGATCGTACATTTGAACGATTATTAACTTCTAAGATTTTGCGTGGTGATCATTTCCATTAGGATGTCCATGATAATTGTTCAATCATAAAAATAAATAATCTATGGCTTAAAGGTCGTAATCTTACCGCGTCTCAACTGAGACCTTACGAACCATTTTAACAATTGATGCACTTTGTAGGTGGTCAGCCAAACGAATGTTTTTAGACACAACCGCTTTTTTTATATCATCCGGTGAATGTTAATTTTTAATCAAACGACGATAATCGAACTCCAGAAGGTGGCGTTATGAGAAACTCTCTTAACCATTAAACTACAACCGGCGACCGTAGCTACAACCGGTGATAAAATTAGCAAATCCAGAAGCAACCATTACCGGTCGTGTTAAATCCAGACTTTTCTTTGATAACTCGTTTATTTAATAGTAAAATTTATCAAGAAAATCTAGACATCCATACACAATTTTAAATGTTTAATCCACAATATGAGTAGCGATTCGAAGCATTTCTAGGGTCATTTCATCACAGACCTTGACAACGCAGTACGTAAAAATTTGTAATGTCACATGGCGTAGGCATTTGGTTAAAAGGCACCACCATTGTTTCGATAACGCTTACAAGTATTAAGACTAAAGAAGACGAGTTTTAGTTAAACTTGAAGAATTTAACCTAATCTAATACATTTATAAGCTTATTGATTCTGACAACAAATTGCGCTTTGACGATCTAGCACTGTTCAAGTCTCTTATCGGTAAAATGATAGTTGCACATTTAAGTTAAATATACATACGTAGCTCACATCACATACAACGCCTTCCGCTGTTGTTTTAAATTTATTACCAATTTTTTATCAATTTTCCAAAAAGCTTGTAGCCATAAAGCTTAAAGCCATTAAGAATATCTCATTATTTTATCACCTCGGATGACATAATAAGCAATTGTGTGTAAAAGCATTCATTGGGCTTACAACCTACAATATTCGTTAATACGCATTTAAAATGATTTGGAAGGTTGGATGTTAGATATTGTGATTAATCGCGGAATTTGGATAAAAAAGTTGGACGATAGTCATTCGGTCGGTAGTACCGTTCATAACATTGTACTGAAACATTCCAATTCGTTTGAATCGAGATTTACTTGAAATTCTTCTTCGATCCTAGTGTGCTATTTTAGACTGCTGTGAGGTTTGGACGCATGAATAATAGGATAATCTATATGACTTAATGTGTAGTCCTAGTCCTCCTTATTCAGTTTCAAAGGCGGAGGAAGTGTGCCTTTATATACATTTACGAGAACGATCCAGATTTCAAACTCGGTGTAAATGTGATCGATGGTGGTTACATAACGTTTAGTATAGAGACACTACGATGAACCTGTTGTTTTGGTGGCTACATAGTAATGGCCAACAGCACAAAATGTACTAACGTCGAGCCATCACAACGAAGTCAGTTGACCATTATGGTCCAGCAAAAACACTTTATTAGCAATGAGTAAAAGAAAGCACAATTAATTAATAATTACCGATGGAATTGATGTGACACAAGCTGAGGTCTGATAACGATTGTGTTGTGGAAAATGACATTAGATGAGAGCATTAGCTAGTTATATCCGAAAGCAACATTTTGTTCGTGCAACCGGGAGAGAAAGTGGAAAGCAAATTGTATTCTATTTTGGAATTACAAAAAATCGTAGTATATCAAGTATCTGACATATTGGAAGAAATTTTCGTTTTTGTGAAACACACAGTTTCGTTTATGTGAATTTGACGGCCAACGATCCTAAGGTTGAATAAGCAAATCGGACTATACCATCATAAATTTTAAGTCTTACCGAATGTATTGAACCTATTACTTCAAAACTAGTCGTAACAGAAAAAAAGTGTACGTGAATATTTTTTTATCCACTAGTTTTGAATTAAAGAAGAACTAGCGTTTGACGACCCGCTATACAATATCGATAGGTTCGATACATTGGCTAATGCCTAAAATTAATGTTGGTGTATTTAGAACTGCTTACCAATATCTTAAGATTACAAGTCATTTGTAGTCAAATTCACATACACTGTTTTCGTGTATTCTACATTTGTTTTTCGCTGTTGACATGTTTTTGTCAACTTCAACTCGTGTGGAGATTGTAAATCCGTTCGAACCTTATCTATCCTGACAAAAACACAGTCGCAGTTGTTGAGCTATTTTGGGACAGATATATGTGTGTTGCTTTGTCGTGTTTCGTTGGTATAAGAGTTTGCTTATTGGTGTCGAGTTGGTCAATAACTGTGTCAAGAATGTTTCACGATTTTCGATGGAAAACTCACCAAATGGTTTGTCGGTTAACCATTTTAGGCGGTGAAGATTTTATATTATAACCATTGCACGGATTTCAAGAAGTTTGATTGGAATTTCTGAAAATCGATGCGCGGTTTTGGGCTGGTAATGGAAGCCTTCAACCATGCCATTTGCTTAATGTTGGGTGCTACGTTCTTCCGAGTCGTTGCTAGCCCAGAAGTTTTGTTAAGTTTACGAAAAATTTGGATTGAAATTGCGTTCCTTGGTCAGTTGTGATATTGTTTGGAACACCGAATCGCGATATATAGTTATGGATAAATGTAATTACAATTGTTGCTGTGGTCATGTCGGTTATATAGTATGCTTCTAGTCACCGATTTATTAAATAAGTTTGTCCATTAGATGGTGCTAAAGGTCCCAAAATGTTTATATGGATATGCTCGAATTATGTTCGTTAGAAGATAATCAAGATTGTGCTCAATGAATAAAATCTTTGTTTATACATCGCCAAAAGTACCGATCGAAATCGAAACTCTATTGGTGCTCTTTGATGCTTCGTAGTAGTTCTCAGGTAGTTAAAAAATCTACAGATTTTATAGTGAAAATTTTGTCTTGAGAATGTGATAGAGGTAGGACCAAAATTGAAAGAATATGATGGTGAGAGAAAGAAACATCTAAATAACTAGTCGATTTATAATGAAAGCTACTTGGTTTGAATGTTACGTTCAGGTGATTACACCAACTATAAAAACTATTGAATATTTATTTTTTCTCGTTTCAGTATTTTACTCTCAACATCAACACAAATTATTTGTTTGGTTGAATTTTGAAAATTTTGAACATCAATCGAGCAATGAGTAATGGAATAAAATAGATTAACAAATCAACACTCGTAAATACGAACACAAACAAACCAACAACATTTGCCAATCTCACATGAAAAATATTAAAAATTGTTATTATATATTATTTTTTTTTAATTTATATAAACATACAAAAAAAAAAAAAATAAAAATAAAATAATTAAATAAGTAGGTAATAAGTCAGCTTAAGAAAAAAAAACTATAAATAATTTTAGCTTAAGAAATTTATTATAATTTAAAATTAATAATAAAAAAAAAATTAATGATGCGACACAATAATGACTAAAAAACATAAATCCCAAATTATAAACAAAACATAATAATATTATTATATTAATAGTAAACAAACTGAAAATACATGAAGTACATAAATAATTAATTAAGGCCTACAGTTCTCATCGAGTTAAAAATGAAAATAACAATTAAACCCAATATGTAATATCGCTTTGATATCAATTTATTATTATATTTATTTATATATAGAAACCGTAAACTAAATAATTCATTAAAAAAAAACTACAACAAAAATTGTTTATTTTTAATTATAAAATTACAATAAATAAAAATTATTATAATTTAAAACAACAAAAAAGGTATTTTATCGATTAATAATACACTGTGAGTCGCATTGTTAGTGGCAGCAACATTTTCACCTGCATATAGGAATTGTAGATAACCACGGAAGCTGAATACGGTTTTAGTAGATCAACTATCTCTTATTCTTTCTTTCCGTTGGCACTAAGTCTAAACACACAAATTTACTTTGCAAACACACGGGATTTAATTTACAATAGATGATTGATTTTGAGATAGTTTACTTTTACGGAGGATTTGTTCCAACATGATATCAACAATTATTTGAGGCAGCGCATCTCCTCGTCGAACACAAGAACTAATAACAAATAATTCTGGTTGTCGATTTTGTGTTGAATACCGCAACGATGATGCAACAAAGATTTCTATGCAGGTTCTAAATGACAGTTGGTCGAGGTTATAAGGTATCCGGTAACTTCTGTAAAGAAACCAAGTGAATTGCTGTCATACAACTGAAGTATAAGATAAATACGCTGATCAGTTAGTTCATCTCCTGACAAAACCATACAGAATTCTCATTGCCAGTTATTAGAAGGAAGGACATAATAGTACATTTGTTGATGTTCAGATGAGTTTGGTCGATTTCACACCACTCATTTATGTTGGAAACTCATGCTGGCAGTATAAAGAAAAAACAATTTCAAATAACTTGACCATCTTATTGATGTTTAAATTGATTGATTGGGTTTGATCCTTTAGAGTTTTATAGGTGTATTGTTTGCCGGGTAACCGAGCTACCGGGTACTTTAGATCAGATGATTTCAGGACATAGCATGAACTGTATACATTTATTTTTCTTAAGTTATGTTCGGTGAGTTATTTGATTCAAAGTATTGTTATGCTCAGCTTTTACTCTATGGCTTATCTTATTTTCATAGAAATTGAAAAACGTGACATAAACGTTTTGCTAACGAGAATGCGTAGGTTCTTGCATTATTGAACTAAACGATACCGAAAAACCATAAACAAACCTGAGACATTAGATAATCGAGAGCAAAGTATGCATATAACGTTTTTTAACCCTGTAATGCATGAATGTAAAATGCAAATATATACCAAGTTAAAATCTTATTTTGAACTGCATTTAGATAGTTTAAATTTATGGTTCAAAACAGATCAGGGCATCAGCGTCATTGAGCAAAGCAGTCATCTTAAGTGGAATAATATGGGTCATAACCTAAAGCACTTTGAGATAGACGTCCAGAACTTATCTTCTCTGACACGATTACAAACATATATCAGTCAAAATATTGGAGTTTTCATGCGAATATGGTAGGCCCCTAACAATACATCCCTGAAATTGATAGTATCCAAATGCTATTGACTGGTACATAAATTTCATACGATGTTATAGTTGTGAGATGATTTGCTTTAAGTAAAAGTTTCGATTCTATTGCAATTATTGTTGAAGTATAGGTATACCAACAAATTGCTAAAAATCTTTCCCAGTAGATTGAAAACAGGGAGCAAATGATCTAATGTTTCTCAATGATCCTAAGAAATATGAATGGTCTCGGAAATTGAAACCGAAGTCTTCGCGTTAAAAAAGATGGGTTAGGAAGCTTATACGTTTCCTTATTCATATTTTTGTTATTAACGATTGTTCAGTACTTTTGTCGATTCTAATAGGTATTTAAATTGTTTGAGTCTAATCGAATTATTCATGTAGCACCCCGTTCCTGAAACTGTGTTAGCAACTTAACTTGCTACACAAATTGCATTTATACAAATCTCGTACACATTCCATGTAAACTTACCTTTAAAAATAAAACAGCTTAATATTTTAGTACATAGTACGTACTAAATTTATGCTGGGTTCTAAATTTTATAAGAATCGAATCGAGATTTTTCGAGAATTGTAACTATTTTGAAATTAATTCATTTTTTGATTTCAGAATATAAATTATGAGGTACTAAAAGTGAATATTACAATTAGTTATTAAAATATATTTTAAAGAATTACGAGAGTTTTAGTACTGACATCTATTAAAAGTTGTTATAACTGAACCGTTACCGCGATGATTTATCTTTGGTAAGCTAAGAATATTCTGCAATATCGTCATCGAAAATGTTTCTTGGATATCGAAAAATTTAAAATTCTGTCAAATTAATTTAAAATCTTTGAATCGTTGAATTGTTTCGTGCTTTAAAGAATAATGTGATTAAAAATTGTTTAATTTAATATTTTGTGTGCGTTCTACGATTTATCTTGTTTTTAGTTTTCACACCTAAGTGGTAAGTACTATAATATACTTTTGAAAAAAGTTGTGGTAATTTCGTTAGGGTAGTCAGTGGCCCTTACTGGATAGTAAATATGCTTCTAATATCTTCATATTCCATTAATACTGAGCTTTCACCAAATAAATTTGTATTAAGCGAATTGTCAAAGACTTTTATTTGTCCTGTATTTGTTCGGTATAAAACTGTATTCATAGTGTCTGTAATAGTCAAATGTACATATCGAGAAACTGGTGCTCTAGGTTCACTATATTGATGTCCCTACATCAGATCATTAAGAGGTACCTTATAGAATGGATAAGTCGCCAAGAATTCAAATGAAAATTGTCACACTAAAGTAAAGACAAACACGTCCATGATTAAGGAAGAAATGAAAGTTATAGAGCAAAAAGGCTTATCAAAATACGAACAAACCAACCCGACCACAGTAAAACTATCTTTCGCCCCTTCCAATGATGAAGAAACAATTAGCTTGAACAATAGAACCAGTAAAATGGAAAACAGACGATTGAAGACATTATTGTTGGAACTTATTTGATCATACAAGGGCAACGGTTAAAATCTGTAAATGTTAACGAGGGATATTGTTCTGAGTTCACTAAAATATACACATTTGCATCGAACATTTGCATATGTATCGAACATTTGCCATATCGAGAATATATCGAGAAAGACCAGAATTTGAAAAAACCGAAGCACAACAATGAAAAGTGTTGGAGTCTGTTATAGAGGTTAAGCTTCGGAACATACAAGCAAAAGAAACTATCTTTATTAGTTAGATTATATATGTCATTATATATTCATGATCTTATCAAAATCGAAGGTGAGCATATAATCCGCTGCCATAGAATGATAGAAGTAGCTCATGTTATGAATTCATGGTTTCGATTTTGATGCAACTTTTCATCTTGTTATAATAATTAGACGAATACCAAAACATTACCTACGTCTTTCGACAATCATTGCCGTAGCGATTTCATTTTTCAAAAGCTCATTTCCTTTGATTTCCTGCAATATTTAAAGAATTTTTATTCAATTCCTAATATAAAATTTCTGGGTTGCCATTCGTCTCCAAATCAGTTGAGTAAGCATTTCAACATCCAGGTAGTCTGGGTCCCCGGCTACTCAGACGTCATGGGAAACGCAGGGCGGGGACGAACACTCATGTAGAGTTGCAAGGCAAGTCTGGCCATAGCTGAACTTGAAACGCTCAAAGGCCCTTATCTCCTTACGAAGGCGTGAACTTAAAACGATCGTGAGGATACTCACAGGACACTGCCTTCTTGGAGAATATGCGAGGAGGCTAGGTCTAGAAGTTAATGACTTTTGCAGAAGCTGTATTTACGAGGGGGACGAAGAGATGGTAGTTCACCTCTTATGCTCACGCCCTGCTTTGGCACACAAAAGACATGAATATTTGGGTAAGTTCTTAATGGACTGCCTCTCTGACCTCGAAAACTGTAAGGTGCGAGACTTATTACGCTACGTAAGAAACTCAAACTGGTTCTCATAAGGATAAAAGGGGAGTAAAATCCTGTGGTATCACAACGAACCGTCGTCGGTCTAAGTGAGCTGTAGCAGCCACTCAACCTAACCTAACCTAATATAAACTTTTCAGTTTAGGTGATATAGTTACAAGCACAGGTTGGTTTAGCCCGACCCAGCGTCTACAAATTATTCAGCTGTATTACGAAAAGCAGCGTTCTACGAGGAATGATTTTCGTCCGCTTAGAGAAACTTATGGTACATACATAATTGGCCTACTGAACACACAATTCGCTATACCATTAAAAAATTTGAAACTCAATTTTCATTATTGGTTAATACGCGACCAATGACAACATCCACCATGTAGTGAAGAAATAAATTGATTCGGTGCCCTTCTCAACAGCTTTGTTTGTTTTGGTTTAAAAGAATACAAAATTCAACTCGTGCAAAAAATTGAAGCCGGCCGATCTTCAAAATTGTCACGGTTTCAGTTTTTGTGCTCTTGGAAAGCTTGATTATGATCAAGCTGCTTTCTACCAAAATTTTGTTCAGTGATGAGACCCATTTCTGGCTTAATGGCTGCATGAATAAGCATTATTCTTACGTTTGGGCTGAAACCCAAAGATATTCAAGAGATACCACTACATCTAGATGAAACAATGGTTTGGTGTGGTTTGTGAACTGGTGGAATTATCGGTTGATAATTTTTCAAAAACGTGGCTGACCGGAACGTGACTGTGAATGGCGCCCGTGATTGAGCCAGGATAACAGACTGTTTCATGCCCGAAATAGAACTCCGTGTTCTCGGCGATATTTGGTTCGTATAAGATGCCGCAAATTTCACAACCTAGATCATGGAATAACAAGCCACATTACTCGCGTCATTGGCCAAATACAACTTGAAATACTCGAAGACATCATCAAAAATTGGAACTTCAGAATGGTCAATGTTACCTCAGTACGGCCAACATTTGAAAGAAAAAATCTTTAAATAATAAATGTAAAGAAGATCCTGCCTTCGTGTAATTTACAACGAATTCTTTTCTTTTATTTATTGAGATAGTGTTCTTTTGCCACAGGTGTCAAGTAATGTCAGTTCTGTCAACCACTATGCTGTATAAATAAAAAAACAACAACTGCTACATGCCAGGTCGGTTTCTTCTGACACTATGTCCATGTGTATGCTAAAGTGAGCTGATACTATTTGCAACAATCTGAAAGATTTTGTTAGTTTGTAAATGCAACTGCAAGACTAGTAAAAAAGAGAAACTACTTGCCTCTGTTGAATAATGTATCATTTCGCCAGTTGTTGATTTTGAAATAGTAAATTAGATTTTTGTTCAATAACATTATCTTGAGTGAGTACATAATATATAGTTTTGTTTATTGTAAATGTTATATCAATTCGTTTTGGTTTCGACCCTTCTTGCGGTATTCGACTAAAATAATATCTATCTTTAGTTCTGCTGCGTGTTATCTGATATACTTGAATTATTCTTGAGTATCCTCGATTCTGTCTACACATTTTATTTTATAATTAATAGAGTGATGTAAAGTCCTTATTCGGAAATACATTTAAAAAAGTCACTTTCGAATTTCGACGAATATCGAGACATACCGTACACCGGAACAAATACAATTTATCAATAGAATGCAATTATCATACCCAATCGAAGAATGGAATTCGATCAACTTTTTTTGTTATCATTTGCTATTTTTTGTCGTTTTCTGTAAAAAAAAAAAAAAAATAAAATGGTTTTTGCACAAAGAAGGGTATACACACAAACATACTGAATAGAACGGGAAAATTCGTATATTTAAGAAGAAAAACTAACCAATTTTTCAATTTATTTCCGTCGAAAAATGTTTGGAATTTCCTTTATATTATAATATACATCGCAACCCTGAATGAAGCTGAACGAACAATTTTTTGTTTATGTATATTTGAAAGACAAAATCAAAGTGTGCCGAAAGGGTTAACGGATAAAATAATAGCAAACACATAATAAAGTGATTTAAAGTTTTTATGTTGCGTATGTACGGATATGTGTATACCGAACGAGTTGGGAATTCGAATAAATTCATTGTTGGAATTAACTTAAAGTTTAAAGGGTTTATCGTATGCTGATTTTATTGTTTATCTAACCCCCAAAATGTGATGAAATTTTTCCAATATGTCTTTTGTTGTGAATTCAATATGTAGATGTAACTACATATGTGGTATTCATATTCGCACTGTGGCATTCATTCTGGTTAACTGTGCGATACCGATATCCAAGTAAAACATGTATATTATCTCTTATTTACTGAATCGAGCTGTTCGCAGATATATACACAGACACACGAGTATACGAGAAAGCCAATAAAGTTAGATTATTAAATTTTCTTTTAATTTATTTCCGTTTTTCATTGAAATGAAAATTCTACCCTAAAAGAAAAAAAATATTATTTACTTTACGATGTGACTATATATGTAAGTACTTCAAATAAATCAGGACAGAATGTCGGCACAAAATTTATACGAAATTTGATGTGGTGAAAATATTCGTTTGGAGGGAGGACAAATAGATGATTTGTATCTTAATATGAATAAAATGCAGCTTTTGAAGTTTTATTTAGGAATGTTAAATATTTTTCCAACCCAGTGGCTGCAAATATTATCATGTTTGTCTTCATAATTATTATAAGGGGTATGAGCTTTAAAATATGTTTGCTTTTTAACCTAAAACAAAATTGACGGGTAATCGGGTATATACTTGCTTTTGATGTACCATATATAGATAAATATTACTAATAATTTCCGAATATTTATTCTTACAGTGTATAGCGAAGAATTTTGTGTACTTACTCAACTTCAAATGTATTTATGATGTTTAATGCTGTAGGTCGTATTGAGTATCGTGTCGATTGCTATATAGGCTGTTTATATTTTATACAAATGAGCGAACTTTCGTTCAGGAATTACTCCATCATTGAATTTGGTTTCTGCTATTTGTTTTTATGTTAATGGCATAGTGGTTAAAGGTCAAGATATCGGACTCGAATTCCAATATAGGACAGACCGAGTTTATATATCTGGTAGCCGTTTTTCAATTTTATGAGTACTTTCCGCTAGACTTTGAACTTAGGTTTGGCCATCTGTGAGAGACAATCGAGGCTGTTTTCAAAACTCAATGTTGACTTCAAATGAGTTTTCAAATTGAAGATTTTTGATGTTGTGCTGCATCTCAAAAATGGTGTCAAGCAGGCTTCTGAAACTCGCGGTACCAACAATCGTTGGTAAACGATTGATTATTCGTCGGTGAAGTTTTTGTATTGATCTTCCTCGTTGATTTCCATGAGGTTACTTCGGTACAGCCGATCAATTTCGTTCATCTCATAATTCAGTTGAAGTATTTTTAATTTGAGGTACTCGTCTGAGAAATTTCTTGATATTAGTTTTGTATCCGTTTTTCGATATTAGATTTTCGTCCGTTTTTTCGAAAAATTAAACAAGATAAGATACTCTTGTTGACGGAGTAGCTTTTTATATCGTAAAGGTTGAAACTTCAAGATATGTAATATTTGTATTACGTCCCAAGTTCAACAATATGTTTACGCTTCTAGATTTCTCTTGAGCGTGTCGTAGAAAATCCCAGAGCTCGGTCGGCCGTCATCATGCGCTTAAGTGTTGTATGTTGAAGCAGCTCTTCACTAACGTTCGACTGACTGCAAAAGTGTGTCCATTCTGACGATCTCGTTATTTGAATGTTATTCGAAATGTTCTACGTTTAAACGCCAACTGAATAATGTTATGCGATTATAGCGGCCTAGATGTTAGATTTATAGATGTTTTTACGGATAGATTGATTGTTTGAGGCTAAAAGGACCGTTAAAACGCAATTTTAATACAGAAATTTGAAATAACGAATTGAGGAGTGTTGTGTTGATCTTCACACCGAGTGGACGTGTTTTTTCCTCTCGGTGTTATTAAATAAAATAAAATAAATTCGTTTGTTGTGTGTTCGTGGTTTTAAATCGGATCACAGATGAGTATCGCTATTATATTATTATATTATATTTTATTATTATTGTTATTACATTATAAATTATATTATATTGTGTTGTGTAGTATTTAATTATATTTTGTACGATTCTATTACATCTCCATACGCTATTACGCATTGACATCTCACAGGCAATGCTTTATACAAGTATTGGTATTATTGTGTTACATTTGTTTCTCCGTTTCTACTTGTTTCTCCGTTATATGTTTAATATTGTAATTTGTAATATATAACGATTTGTCTTTGTGTCTTATGTACATCAATTTTCAAATCACACGCACACCACAGTATTCCATTGAAAGCGATCGCATGCTTTGTATGTTTCGTCTTCTTTCGTTTGTCTAGCACATCGCTCTTCATACAATTCTCTTATTCCCCTTTCCTTTAGATGTTTTTTTATATTTTGGTTTATGTATCTTTCAAAACATACAGTAGTAGGGATTTTGTATATTTAAATTTTAACACGATCACTGCCATTGTGCGATCGTTGTGTAGGAAAATGTTAATATATTCAATGTAATTGGCGAATTACATTTTATTTTTATAAATTTTTGGATTGTGTTTGTGTTGTATATACATCATTATTTGATTGTTGAAAACGCAAATTTACACACAACTGTCTCATTTAAATGCCTAGGTATTCATATTATGTATATAACAGAATTCGTTTCGTCCATCAAAATTCTGTTTCCTATGTTTATTAGAGAATTTTTTGTTTATTTTTATTTTATATATTTTATGCAGTTGTTATATATACATATATACAGGTGATCCTTGACTTACGTCGTAGATTATCATATACATATATACAGGCGATCTTTGACTTACGTCGTGGATGCGTTCCTGAAAAGTTTAACGTTACTTGAAACGACGTAAGTTTAAAAAGTATTCAAATGTGTAATGAGGGAATATGTTGGTTCGGTGCGGGCTACAATGTATTTAAATTCTAAATGTAATTTAAATACATTGTACTTTTTACGTTGCCGGCATGTTTTTTCATTGTATATTTGAATACTTTAATGTAATGTAATCTTATCAGATGATGAAATACTTTCATCATTTATCCTGCTAGGTTAATAAATTTTCTACGTCAGACGGATCAGCATCTATGAAGCCAGTTTTTTTTGGCCATGTTGATGATTTGAGTTTGTACTTCAGCTGCATCTTCAATAGAACTGGTGGACTGATTCGACCAAGGCTTTTTCCACGATCCAGACTTGGTGGTGTCGCTGACTTCATCCCAAGATTTGCTAATGTTGAAAACATGTCATTTCGTGTAGAGAGACTGGCAGTAACCCAAGCCTTTCTATAAACAACAAGTAAACTTGTTTTTGTGATACCCTTTAAAGCTCTCGGGTTCTCCGAATGGTAAATTAGCAAACGATTTAACTTGAAGTCACCGACGACATTACCACCAAGCAGAAGCGTCAAACAATCTTTTGCTGCTTTAAAGCCGGAAGCCTGTTTTTCTGCTGTGGTCAAATATGTTCGCGAGGGCGTTATTTTCAAGTAATAAGAAGCTGTTTCGTCGTTAAATAGTTGATGGCTTAAATGGCCATCTGCAACGATGCTTTTAATTGTTTGCAGAATGAAGTTTGGTGCAGCTGTGTCTGCGCTAGCAGACTCACCTGAAGTTTTAATATTTAGGAATTCGTTCCGATTTTTAAAATTTTGGAACCAACTCTGACTATATTGGAAAGTATTTGTTTCTTCGTTATTTAGTTGACAAGAGGCCCGCAAATACTCTTAGCTTTGGTTTGGATGATCGACGTACTAAATGTAATATTTTTTGGATTGAGCCTTTTATCCAATCTATCAACAATAATTCCATTGTCTCGATTCTAAAATTAGCAAAAATTTTCGTACTTTTTGAGGTTCCCGCTTTAGCATGATTTAGATTCTTTAGCGATTTTTTTTTTGCGTAAAAATTGTTCTTTCAGTTGTTGGTGGAATATTTAAATTTCTGGAAATTTGTTTTCTGTATTCCAATTCGAAAGGGTGCGTGTGTGTGACACATAGTTAATAAAGAAGGTGTACACATCCTCAGGGATTTTGAAGGACAGGAGTGTTTAGATTTGGTGCAGAACACGGGTATGTATCTTCCATTATCGGAGTTACATTTTGGGATTACGGTTGAGGGTTGTTTTAGTCTGGAAGATTGTGATGGGTCGGGCGGGTATTTGATTCTAGTGGCAAGGATTTGGAACTATCTAAATATTTGGATGTCGGCGAGATCGTAGCTGTTTTGCAGTGGTGGTTTGGAGGCATTCAGTTTTGCAGAGTGGTGGGAGGTTTTGATGTTTTGGTTGGATTATTGAAGGATGTCGGAAGCGGTTTTTGTAGGTATGAGTTCTTTGACTCATGATACTGCTGCGGTTCGCGGGGGGGGGGGGGGGGCGTTTTCGAAGCTGGATTTGATTGAGACGGGCATGAGGGTTAATCTAGTTGCGGTGGCGGTTGGGAGCCTCTGTTGGCATGTGGAATTTTGGACGCGAGTGGGATTTGTTGGGCCCTGGAGGATTCGCCGGAATGTGGGGTGTTTGGATGAATTTCGGTTTGTTGAAAGTCAGTTGAGATATTTCTGTACTTTCTATTTTTATTTTTTTAAGGTTGGTGTTCCGTTGTTGAGGGTGCTCTGAAAGAGTTTGTATTTTGGATGCTTACGATTGGGTTCTCGTGTTAGAGTTTATTTGCTACTAATAGATGTATGTTTGGTTGAATGTTGAGTTTGGATCGTGTTTGGTTTGCTTGAATAGGGTTCGCTTAGAGGGGTGTTAATTTCCTTCACTTTTGGGGTGCTTCTGCTCCATTGCATTATGTGGCGTCCCTGCCTGCTTTATTGCCTGTGTGTCGTGCATACGTGCCTGTGGGTTATCCATGCGTAATTTCAATTTATTAAGTTTCGTATTTGGATTTAAGGGTGCTTTTTAAAGACAATATCAATTGTTCTTTTTTGATTTATGAACGGCGAAGGTCGGAGCGGATCTACTACATTTGTAGTAAACTGACATCCCTGATCACGACCATAATACGGGCATTGTATTACAATTACATTGTATTGCAGAAATATAAAAATAATAATAATAATTTATGGAAAAGGTTTGGTTTTAATTACTTATATAAGTGTAAATATGACTATAGTTGGAGAGGGTTTACAAGGAAAGTTTATTTTATTTTTAATAAAATGTTGCATAATTTTGGAATGTAATACGTTTTAAGAGAATAATTTGGATTTTCTGATAAACATATTCCAATCCAATATCAGCGTAATGGTTGACGGGTACTTAATCTAGCAAACCATATTAATTTAATTTATGGTTACAGATTCAGGAGCCGTAAGTTAATTAATTAAGAGTTTTGAATTTTATTTTAACTTTGATAGGTGTACGGACTGGATTTTAAATAAATAATAAAATTAATAATAATTAAGTTACAGATTCCTATCTAGTAAATTTATTTTTAGACATGTATTAAATGATTTAATTTTAATACGTTATAGCTAAGTTGTAGGTAATATCTAACTTACTCAATTATTTATTTGTATAATAATTTACCCTATACACGAATGTATGTATATGAAATGCTGTCGGGTCATAAAATAAATAAATATTACCCCTCGCGTTAGATGGTGGTGGATCTGTAAATATAGGGACGCAAATTTATATGCAGCATATGATGAGAAGACCCCAGGATAATTAATCCTAAATACTCCAGTTTCAACTGCTGAGGTAACACCAATATATATGATGGAATTGGAAATGTCCTTCCTATCCAAATAAAAATAAGAACCAATGATAATGTGAAAATGATATAGATTTTACTAACAAATTATATTATTGTAATAATTATGTAACAGGAAAATGGTTCTGCTGAAGATTGTCGCCCTATTGTCTATTTTGACTCTCTGATGAGCATGTTACAGTATTATGGTAACATTATCGTAATGGATGGCTTAAACTATCAAACTAAATTAATTAAATTGTTTCAGATACCTGAGCGATAAGTTAAAAAAAAATTTCTTTCAGAGTTCTGTACTTATGTTCTAATTAGGTTTGTTGTGCGGATGGGAGTTCAAATAAATAATAAAACTAATTAATTAAGTTACAGATTTCTGAGCGAACTAATAAATTTATTTTAGAATTTTAATTTTAATTTAGTTTTAATTTTATTCAAAATACAGAAGAGCGGATAGGCGTTGCGGACTGGAGAATGCTGATTGGCGATTGCAGACTAGCAGATTAAAATTGTGATTGTCTTGTGATAATAGTAGTTTAGTACCGACTGTCATGGTGTCTGTAACCGGGTCGCTCTTTCCTAACTAACATACCTCCCTATCCTTACCTATCGTTTTATGTAAACGGCTGTAGGAATAGGCCCGGCGTTATCCGGGAATCTTGCCTAGCGCTTGGTCCTACAGTCCTATCAATCAATCAATCAATCAATCAGAAATTTGAAATAACGAATTGAGATTTCGAAATCATATTCAGTTAAGATAATGAAACCGAAAGTATATTCAAGAGTTAAAAATTGCTTATTCATCTACTATGCACTCATTGGTTGTCTGAAAGCTTCGAGCTCATAAATTTGGCTCTCTTATCCTCTCTCGTTTATATACTTATAGAGTCCTTATTATAGCTTATATAGATTTGCTTAGTTCTCATTTATTATGAAAGTATCCGTTTGTGCACTTTAATTAATCGTAAGACTGAATTTGAATATAACATCAAAAGATTTGGCAGCGTACGATTGTGCTCTATTTCAAATTTGATCGATATTGGAAATCCTGGTCTATATAGAGAGCTTTTCATTTTGGTTAGTTTGGATCGAGGTATAATTTTAGGGCAACACTTATTTAACTCACTGTCTATTGAAGTATACAATGGAAATATTAGTTAATTATTAAAATTATTGTAACCTGTTTTTCTATACCAAAAAGATAGACAGGTGCCGACGAAATCACATCGCTAGTCTCTTATTAAAAATTATACCCGTGCCTGCTCCCACTTAGCAAAAAAGAAGATTTAATGAATTTAGCTCAGAATTACTATTTTTTTAGCTATCTATCTATTTTAATAGATATATTAATAGGAGGGCCACCACGTAAACCCAGTCTTCTAAATATTAAGGAACGCAAATTAGAAGCTATTTATGTGCTGGTAAAAAAGGGTGACACACATAGTCTATAAACATCTTAAAATTTTTAAACTATGAGTAAATCACATAGGCCGAAGAAAACTACGTGTCCACAGGGAACTGAAAAAGTTTAAACCAATAATAGATAATAGTTGACTGTTGTTTAATTAACTTACAGTTGAACACTGTCAAAATCCAGACAGAAGCATGCTGTATAAGATAGAACAAAAATTTCAGCAGAAAAAATGATTTTTATACTCGCCACCAGGGGCACTACTGTCGCTAAAGAGAATTTCTTCTGCGAATGAGAATTTTGTATAGCCAACAGAGTTTTTCTGTAAATTTTTTAATTTTCTTCAATATTTTAACTACTAACGTATTCCAGATTTCAATTTCAGATATTATTTCCATAAGATTATAATATACTGTATAAAACATATTAATTTCATCTACAGTTTAACTGCTTACTGTAAGCTATGAATGAAGCCCCTGTAATAAATATTTCAGTTTGACTTTCCAGTAGCTAAGTCATCTTATCTCTATACATACAAATATGAAGTTTGAGGATAATCGACCGAGTTTGAGCGCCTCCAGAATTTTTCAAAGTTTTGGCCCATACATAAAAATCAGTTTTTTCACTGTGAGCTATGGATGAACCCCGCTGTAACCAATATTGCTTCGTGCGATAAACTTTTATGAGAAGGTATGATCAGGAATTGAATGTGGTGACTAGTACCTTCCAGATTTAATTCGACCAAGTACAGTATGTACTCTGAAGTATGGGAAGATTGTCGTACAACCTGATTTGTCCCACAGAGTACTATGACATATATTCTTGATATATCTCGGCGGCCAGCAATAAATCGATATTTTGAAACTTAAAAAACGAAATCGTAGACGAAATCGTCTACGATTCAAAATTATGATAAGATACAAACATCTGATGTGATAGAAAAATGTTTATGTAATTTGATAGTCATTTTCAAACTACCAGAATAGATAACGGTATTGGATCCAATTCCTCGTATTTTGACAACTCTGTTATGATGTGAATGTTTAAGTGACGACGCAAGTGGTTTGGTCATGAAATGAAGTTAAGAACCAGAATAAAGGAGTTTGCTTACAATATGCTGGCGTTGAATTGCAATAAAACCGGAGCCAATTGTAAAGAAATTGTACCGTAGATCAATAGGTAGATTAAGCAACTTGTGACATCTTACTACTGCGCGACTATTTACTGATCAGATCTATCGATTTGTTTGTGTTTGAAAGGGCTCGAACGAGTTCTTCACATAGTAAGTGTAGTTTAACTAACCTGGTTTGAAGGATGTCTCGGGCAATCACGTAGGAGTTGTCGTTTGATAATTCAACTAGTGTTCAAGTGTGGTTCAACTATTATATTGTTCAGTTCGGCAGTCGATGCTGTATTAATTTCTTGTAACAAAACGCAACTATAGCGTTCTATTTATTCTAACTGATAAACAGTTTTAAAGTATCACCGTTAGTGAAAATATCGTTGTTTTAATGTATATAGTAGTTTAAATTACACCAAATATTGGAAGGTAGGATAGTTTGGTCCTAATGATGGTTTCGTCTAATGTTGTAAACTCATTGCTTCAAAATGGTATAAGTAATGAATATAATCTCTTACTATACACTGTTTAACCCAGTAGCTTCTATAGCATTAAAGAGGAATACTATAGCCAATTAAAATAATATTCTACAATAATTAAGATAACTAAATTGTTTTAATTATTTAAGTAGATAGTACAATTGCATGTAGTTCTTAAGCTAGTACAATTAGCAGTGAAAGCAATGAGAACTAATCTAACTATATGATATGTATGCCTCTAAAATAATCCTCAAACTTCATATTCAGATGTATTGTTTACTAAGCTATTGGAAAATCATAATGGCATATTGGTTACAGAGGATCCATCCATAGCTCACAGTGAAAAAACGGATTTTTATGTATGGGCCAAAACTTTGAAAAATTCTGGAGGCGCTCAAACTCGGTCGATTATCCTCAAACTTCATATTTGTATGTATAGAGATAAGATGACTTAGCTACTGGAAAGTCAAACTGAAATATTTATTACAGGGCTTCATTCATAGCTTACAGTAAGCAGTTAAACTGTAGATGAAATTAATATGTTTTATACAGTATATTATAATCTTATGGAAATAATATACATATTTTATTTGAAACCTGGAATAATTTTGTAGTTAAAATATTGAAGAAAATTAATAATTGCTATACAAAAATGACAGCAGAAGAAATTCTCTTTAGCGATAGTAGTGCCCCTGGTGGTGAGTATAAAAATTTGTCTGCTGAAAATACTCTGCTATCTTATACAGCATGGCAGAAGCATAAGCGGATGGAGTTATTCTAATATAATATCTGAGATAAAATAGTTCAATCAAACTTTAACTTCTTTTCCAAAGACAGTCTAACACTTAGATAACTTCAAGTTAGGTGACTTACGGCAGAGAGGTTCTTATCGCTGTTTTATTTTCCTACCATAATAAAATAAGTACAAGCGGCTTAGGACCAATCCAGGTGAATAGTAAACCAGATTTGGCTAAAGAATTAGAACTTTCAATGTCATAATGAGCAAAAATCGATAAAAATTTAGGGATAGATTATAACAAAATTTTTAACTGGGATGTCCATTTAGTTCAAGTAAGTATGAAGGCATTTGGTTTACTAAGCTGTCTGTGGCTATTGTTAAAAGATGATTTAATGATTGTACTCGTTATATTTAGAAAATATCACAATATTTAAACCTGTCCAGAGTTGTTATTTGCTGAAGTTTAGATAACTTTTGTTAACTTTTTATTGGTGTGGTTATTTAAAACCTTTCAAAACTAATTAAAATAATATACGCCATTTAGAGGCCATTTTTATTCCGTGCCATGTCACCGAATTGACTCCTTTTTTCAATAACGCGCCAGATCTTCATACTATTCTGAATAGCCTCTCTACGTGGTAGGGGCATCGCCGCCGATAGCGACCACTTTATTATCGATAGGTGGTTTTGCCATAAAAGACTGTTGCAAGATATTTCTGTTCGTGGCTGATAACTTCTTCAGCCATAAGAGTAATTTTTATTAGCTTTATTGAATATGCTTAACTATAAGTGAACGATTTTTTAACCGCTGTATGGCCCTAGTGAATTCATCATAGGAAATCTTCATTGAACATCTCTGTTAAGATTGGAAGGTATTCACGCCATATAAAAACGAGTACAGCATCGATGTTAAAATAGATATTTCTATCCATGGTTCCGAAAGGCAGTTGAGCAAAGTCTTAAGGTATGATACAACCCAGTAACTTCTTTAATGAAATCGCGCACATTGCTAAGTTAAAACCTTAAATTTTCCTTGCGATGGTTATTGGAATTTACGTTTTACCATATTACAGGCCATATTTCGTTGCTCAATAGCAAGACGACACTGCAATCATCTAATCAATCCTTTTTGGGGTCAGTTTTCACTAAACTGACAGTCTGGTGGATTGAGATTCTCACATTGTTCATTTCTCTATGCTCCCTGACTTGTACGAAAACTTCCATGGGAAACTTTGAAATAATCAGGTAATACGCCCCACTTACAGGACATCTCAAAACTAAAGAACCAAACTATCCATTCAAAAAGTTATTTTTAGTCAGTCGCATTATGTCAATCTTCCGTTATTTGTTGTTCATAACATTTTTTCTTGTTTAGTAGAGTCTTGAGTGATAATATAGGTAGTTTTTTCCAAATCTCTGAGGGTGAACGTCACCGTATTTTAAATACAATATCACGTGATACGGCTCTGCTGGTCAAACCAAAGGCCTAATTAGTTCAATCATTTATTTTCTAGCGGACAACCATGCAGCCTTAAGTGCACTATGTTTGGGACTGTTTAAATAACTCGATAAATGAATTGGCAACCAGGAAAAAAGTTACTCATATGTAGAGCCCGGAACCGTTCTGCGGGGTTATAAGAGAACCTTGCAAAGCGGTGATAGAGCGTTTCAAAATGGAACCAATTGTGACGAAACACTCCAGGTTTAAACAATCTAAATGAATAGTCTTTCTTTTGATCTATAGAACAAATTAGTTTCTAGCATTCAGCAAACCTGAGTTAGGCTTCCTCGCGAAAGCTCTAAGATTAAACCTAAAAAAATGAGGTTGATGAGTCCGAAACTTAACGTTCTTGCGATTCGGAAGTTGAATCTGTGGAACATGCCATGTGCTATTGCGCAGATATTGTCGAATTATGACTGCATTATCCTAGACCTTATTAGGATTTTAGAAAATCACGTTTCCTGAAAAGAGCACTATTTCCAGTTAAGTAGTTATGTTGAATTGCCACAGATATAATAAAAATATAAATGTAAAGGGTGGCTCATCAAACGTTTGTAATTTAATTAGGCTTTAAATTCAGAGACAAATGAATAGTTTCCAAAGTGACCGGTTTTATTACATTGCGATTAAGTACGGATCACAATTTTATCCGAATGTCTGTCCATCAATTTCAACCCAATTTTTCAGAATATTTTCAATTTTATGGGCTCCTATCTCATCATTGGTAACTTCGATTTGATCTTTCAAGTCTTCGATAGTATCTGTAATGTAACACTTTGGTTAATGCAACAATTATCCTTAACTGCACCCCCAAAAAAATTTTCGTTTGTCTGCAAGAATTATTTTTCGGTATTTCTAATCGGTAAAGCTAAATGTCTTGAACGAATCCATAGGCAATGTTCAAGTCCTCCAATATCTCTATGATGGTTAATTTGTGGTTATTGACCAACATTTCTTTTACTTTATCAATGTTTTCGTCGGTTTTCGATGTCGATGGTCTGCCACTGCGTTCATAATCATCGAATGATTCACGACCACTTTTAAACCGCTCGTGCCACTGGTAAACGACAGTTTTCTTTAGATAATCGTTACCGAAACACTTTTCCAACATGTCCAACGTTCGCGCACCATTAAATCCGTTTTTACAAGTTCTTTGTTGCAAATTTAAATTATAGATGTACTATTGACTATTCTAGACGCTAAGATTTAGAGGGAATTTCAACAATTGATGTACCAACTACCAACTTAACAAAAAAAAACAGAACTCAAATCGAAATGATGAAAGCGCCACACGGTGGTTATTCCGGAAACTTTTTGATCAAGGTGTTACTAACAACCTAAAGCAAACATAAGATTTTTAAATGTCTTCTGGATCAATTTTATGAATGAACTTGATTCAAAATGGGTTGTGCCACCTTAATTTAGTTGTTAAATTCATTATTCTGGTGTTCATTCATTATCCGGAATCCTGGTGATATAATACACTAAATAAAAACTTAATCACTACCATCATCGTTCCAAAGCAAAGTATAATTTTCTGCTCATTTTTCCCCTTCGCAATTCTGTTATATTCTCTTATTCCATTCCACATGCAAATTTTTTCTCTTCGTTTACTACCGCAAAACAATAACAAACATAACAAAAAATAGAGAATTTCAACAAAAGAAACGCGAAAGCAAAAACAACACCGAGAATCGAGCATATACAAAAACAAAACAAAAACCGAATAAAAAAGCACATTCACCAGAAAACAAAACAAAAACATGAAAAAACTTTTTTTACGTCAGTCTCTTTAAAGCGGTCAATGGATTAAGTTGAATATTTTTCGTGTGTGTCAATAAATCTCGGTCTTTTGAGTAGAAAAATCAGAAATAATTTCGTTTTGGCAAAATTTTTAATCAAATTTGGTTTGCCTTACATCCGGATAAGGAAAATTAATTTATTTTCCGCAAAAATTTTTTTTCCTCGTAACTCATCAGTGTTTTGTGTTGAACTTTTTAACAACAAAACGAAATAGTTGATTTTTCGTTAAAATATTTCGTAATTTTATTGCTACTGTTTCTTACCTACATTCTTGTGTGTTTTTAACTTTAAAATCGCGATTTTGTTTTCTTAAGAATAGGTAAATAACAACAAAAACAACAGTAACATAAAATCGTGAAGTGAATGTAATGTACAAAAGTAATAAAAAAATTGTGAAATTTACTTTTTTAAACAAAAATTTTGTGTTAGAAAAATTAATTGGAAAATTATATAAAAGGGAAAATTGTTAACAAAAAAAAAAGAAAATTGGTGAATTTAATTTGAAGTTGAGCTTTTTCTTGTTGTTGTAACTAAACTACTTAGGAATATATAACAAAGTAAAATTAAGCAAATAATAAAGAATATAAATAAAGTTAAGTGATTAGAGTATATAAAAGAGTGATTAAAGTGAAGAAAAGTTGTGTGCTTTAAGCTTATTTTTTTGCGCGAATTTTTAATATTTCTACTCTAGCGTATACACTCAGAATTAATTACGGAACTTTGCTATAAAGAATATATATAGTATTTATATAAGCGTGCAAAAGATTGTAAGTGTTTTACATGTATAAGTAGTACATAAGTGTATTGTGTTGCTTTGAACTTTTTAAAAAGTTCATGAGAAAGTTGTTTTTGGTTTGGTTTGGTTTATAAATGTTTTCGTTAATATTGTTATCTTAGGTATTTGTATACGAATGAAAAATATTTAACTGATGTTGAATGAAGGTACTTTTTAAGGATTTTATCGTATGACTACATATACGAGTAGTTAAGTCTTAAATTTTGTGCAGATTTTACATTTATTTACTTCTAATAAATTATTATTCTTGTGGTACACGTATATAAGGTCACCTTTCAATTTTTTTTCTAAAAGTTGAAAGTTAATTAAATACAACTAAAAACCAGTTTGGATTGTGTCTAAGATTATAGTGACGAACGAGTTAAGTTATTTCGTTTTCGGGCGGGATCTAGAATCTTTTGATTAATAAGAATAGAAGTATTCATATATCTATTGTATAATCTACTCAATGTAAAGCCAATCATGTTAATGTTTTGTGTTCTCGATCTGTTTCAAGTCAAAGTGCACACGTTTCATATAAACAGTGGATTATACAGATGAAAACATTTGTTTCTCGTCGTCTTTGAGAGTGTTGTAAACTTTAAGTCAAATAGGACCTTCTCGAAATATGAATGGGTTTTAGCTTGCTCAAGTTCATGATAGTGTGTGTGTGCATTATAACTAATGATGGGAATTATAAAAAGAATAAGAATGTGGTACCGGGTTTGAATCTCAATAGAACTATATGCGCTGGTACCGTTTTGTTGGAATGTGCAACTATCTACACAAAAAATAGCCGAAGATAATTTTTTCAAATTCAATAAACATTTTAAATCATGTTAAATTGTGCTCAAGGCGTTTTGAATAAATATAAAAATTAAACACAACCGCAATAAGTTTGACATTTATAAAGTTGGGCCAGAGTAGATACATTACGACAGTTTGTATATTATCCGTCACTAGGTTTAATTGGCCCATTGTGACATTTCACTTTAACTTGACGTTCGCGGCTATAGGTCCGAGTTTACGTAGAAACCATCGGTACGTTGCATAGCCAGTCTTTATTACTGACATGATAAATGGGACGGTCCATGGATCCTAAACTCAACAGGGGTCTCAGATGTTGTCATTCACACCATCGATCGCTCCGCCCAAACGATCGATGGTCTAAAATTCCTTGTACATCCTGCTTCTACTGGGATTTAAACCCAGTACTTTCCGCTCCATTCGCCGCATATTTAACCAGTGTGGCATCTGGGCGGTCTAACAGTCCTCTTAATCCTATAATTAAAGCTGTTATCACTTCTTCGGTGACCTATAGCACTGATATTGAAAGTGGATCAGCCAATGATTTTTAGACTAGAAAAGTTACTCTTGACATATGAAGCTTGTTTCACTACCAATTGATATAGGATTTGACGCATGTTGTAATTTTTGGTTGGTGATCTTAAGTTAAGCATTTCAGTGACATACAGAGTTCACATGTGAAACCTCACTTGATCGGACATTCATGAAATCAACGAAACTATCCGGTTTAGGGGAGGTTCTTGTATATCTGAGGTTACGATTTTTAATGTATGTATGTATGCACAACATAATTCGACACACATAGTTTAATAAAACAGTTTCATTATTCAGAAGATCAGTTCAGAAAGCAATTCATTAAAGGATACTGATTTACATGCTTGTTTGACATTATTTTGTAACACATTTTACGTTGATCTTAGCAACGACAAAAGCTCGCCTATATTTATGTTACACTTTATTAACTTTTTAATGCATCGTTAAAAGAATTAATATTTGCAGTTTGATTTTCATCAAAAGTTTAAACTAGCGAAGTAATTTAAACTTGGTCATTTTCAACAAAAAATCCGGCATGTTTGAAGCAATTAGTGATAGTAACAACAGATATGGTTCTCCATGTGTAGTCGATCCACCGTATATGGAATTTAATAGATTAATGACTACATTTGCATTCAGGACGCGTGTTTTAACATTTTTCATCGATAATAATGCTTACAATTCTCCGTAACCCGATTTATTTCGAGATAAATCAAATTGGAGAACTAAGACATTTTATAGTGTGTGTTGTATTTTGATTGGTGTGTGTGTGTTGTATCGTGCTTTTTGATTCGACTGCCATTCCATAAATCTTTTTTCTAGTTTTAAGCCTTTGAAGCACCTCAACAAAAGTTTAATTCCCCTCTTTGGACGTTTTCCGCCTCTACACAACGTTGTTCGCATAAATGCGATAAAATAACAACAATCTCTTAAATTGTTGTCCGTGTCCGCTCAATTCAGGTAGTTTATCATGTTCGTCTTATACATTTCACTCAAGTTAGTGCCCGTTGAAATAAGGTTTCACCTTATATACTTACATATCAATCAACAATTGAAGGGAACTTTAGTTTAATTTGGTGCACAGTTGGCTTATTAACGTTCTTACTCTTTGAGAGTTTTTGTACCTAATGCGAAATTCGACAAGTAAAGGTACTAGCAGCCTTATTTAGCAAAGGTATACTAGCAGCCTTATTTTGGCAGTTTCGCACTGCGTGAATTATTGTTATACTCTTTCTAGAGTAACGAATGTGGATATTTCTTCTTCAGGTGATCGACACTCTGCGAACTTGGTTCAATAATAAATGACATATGATTTAGAATATTCCGAAACCGTTCTTTTGATTCAGGGATTTTTGTTGTTTGAACGCTTAATTTATGTGTCAAGTAGTAAATTCCTATCTGTTCCTTAAGTTTTATTTGTTAAGTAAATGGTAGAAGTGAGCAACTACATTTGTCATGGAGCAATGTAGGTATTTTGAATCACAATATTTAACGATTAGAATATTTTATTTGTTAAGTGTATTCGGAAGACTAAAGAATTTTGTATTACATGTATGTGCTGTGGTGTATAAACCATGTAACCATGGTCTGAATCAATCAATTACTAATTATAAATTGATTAGTAAAATGCTATCCTTTTCATGATTTTGCCACTTCACAATGAAATGGGATATTTTGCTGTCTCTATGTTATGTTATACTATTGCGGCTGCTAACACACACTTAGACCGGCGTTTGGTCCGTTGTGATATCACTTTTTTATGCGCCGCTATAGGTCCGATTTTTCGTAGAACCATCTGCTCATTGCATAGCTCCATGTTAGCCTATATAGTACTGACATGAACGATGGGACGGCCCATGAATTCTAAATTCGAAAAGGGATCCAGATGTGTTCATTCACACCACCGATCGCACCTCCCAAACGATCGATGGTGAAAAATCCCTTTTTGCATCCTGCCCCAGATCGGGATTCGAACCCGGTAGCTCCCGCTCTAACTACCGCAGCTTGAACCACTGCGCCACCTGGGCGGTTTTTTGCTGTCTCTAACTAGAAAATACGATTTTATATACTGGCAAGCCTGAACATGATGGTTATCTTGATTACATTCTCATGTTCATGACGACTAAGTTAAGTATGTAGTATGTCTGATTTAACCAGGCAGCACTTGTTGCTATTTTGGGCTTTGATACTCTAGTTAATTGACATCTAAAACTCGGTAAGATAATTATAAATTCCAAAGTGTTGATATACTGATTAAAATGTCTCATATATTTAGAATACAATTGTCTTTCTATAGTTAACATCATAGGTATTATATGGTCATGATACTTCAACAACAATTCAATTTTCTCAGCAAAAACCTGACCTTTATTTTCTAGTTCTGGACGCCACACAATTTGACCTACACACTATTTCACGTGTTCGCTTTATACTTATAAACTTTTTTAACGTGTTTTTACGGGCCAAGTACCATGTCAACAATCTGACGCCATTGGTTTCAATCACGAGCCAGCTCTTCATACTATTGCAAACAATTAAAAATGCCAGATCGCTCTATACGCCGTGGAGCCATTGTCACCGACAACGATGCCTTCGCCTACCGAAAGGCGGGTCTCTCTTTTAAGTTCGCTGTTTCGTTCGGTTCGGATCACCACGTAGAACGCGACCGACCCAGCGTACTTGTCCTTTAATTTCATGCACGATATCAGGAATTCGAATTAGATTTGTGTCCTCGTTATTGAACAGAACTCTGTATATACCATCAAACGTCGCGTTTTGGGCCATTTATCACACGCATAATTCTTCTCTTGAATATTATAAGTCATTTTTCGTACTCATCTGCCCACATCTGAATCAGGACCCAAAAATGTTAAACTATATGTAGTACAGTCTCGTTTCATATATCATCCATATAACCATACTATATTATGATTTGTATGGGTCAACGAGTTATTTTAAAGTAATGTTTGAACTACTTGGAAAGTAGACAGCCTTCAACGCAATACAAAAAAATCGCACTATACATTTTATGTGTCTTATATACTACTTTTGTTTTTGTTGAAGAAATCTAATTACATCACCGACCACCATAATAAAAATAATATATTCTTATAAACTATTCCAAACGATCTATCATAAACAATCTATAAATGGAGCTAGCCCGTAAGTTTATATATGTATATACGCGATTTAGAAAGTCATTTCACATTATGATCGAGTAGAGTTTTGCACAGATTTTTTTTACCATTTAGATTTTATCTTATATCGATTTAGACATCCATATACGAAATATATAAGGCGATATAAACACGTGTGGTTGTATATTGTGATATACTTATGCGGGGATAATAAACATCTTGTACACATAATTCATAAATCACTGTCGACTACTTTCTCCGTAGGTGCTAGAATATAGTGTGATAAATACTTGTCTATATATCGAAATCGCACAAATAGGTTGCTTAATCGAATACATTAAATACATGTGTGGTCAATAATGTTTCACTTGACTGATTGAAACCATCAAAATATTTTCACTTTGTTTTATATTGAGATAAGATGTACCTTGGTCTGTAATATGAATTCATCAACATTAATTTTCTAATCTTCTACCGATTACCCTCATTTATAATTCATTATATGGTGTGTATACACGTAGTACATAGATTATAACTACATATACATAAATTGTATTATGCTCTATTCATGTTTAATGAAAAGAAACTGATATGTACACATCTCTATAGATAGTCAGATGTACATGCATTGTTTAGATATTATGATGAATGGTTGTGCATTGACATTTTTTTTCGTGAGGTCAATTTTATGTATAATGCAAAATTATTTATTACACTCGTGTCGAATTCATGGCATAGAAAATACAAAATTTTGATAAATTACAATTCTTTCGTATATAGAGAAAATTTTTGATGGATTTCAAAGACGTGTCGCCAAAATATCATACCACACGACATATGATGCCATCATTGACAAATGTTGAATTATATGATATAAAGGTTTATGTCCACTTATTCTATTGTTGCATGGTTTTGGGTAATTTGACTCGAAAAGAGATTCGATATATCGTGACCAGAATGCCGTGCTGACGATATATACCAGAATACATTTTAAGGGTTATCAGAATACTTAAACCACATGATAATGATAATTATTCTTTTGAATTACATTTCGAAATAATTTCACAATTTCTTATAGATGTACAAGTTTATATGTTATCAGTTTGTTATGTTAAAACATTTAATGTACTTAAGCGTAAATTAGCGATCTACGAAGTGACCTATGAAATATTCACAGCCATCTGAAAAAATACTGATATATATATATATATATATATATATATATATATATATATATATATATATATTGTTACGACTAGTGGACGGTTTATCATCCAGACTCGTTACTATTTTCTTCGCCAGTGGTTCTTTCGTAATTAGGTGGAAAACGTTGTTGTTTCTTTTGAAGATGGTATAATTCGATCATGATTCGATCTCTTGGTCATATCTAAACTCATTTTTCTTGCTCCTACCAGTGTTTTTTTTAGACATTAGCACATGGCTGAAATCTGTTTGTTTCTCGTGGAACAGTGATATCGTCAAATTCTTCGGCAATTGACATCCTTATTCGTTTATATGATATTTTTACCTTGGTCACACTAAACCTCACTTTATTTGCATTATTCCGTCTTAATCAGTGAGTACTTTCCGATTCGTTACTAGTTTATTGCATAACCCAATTTGCCACATTTCCACCATGTAAATTTCTCCGATGGAGATTGATTTTATAAAATATTATTCCCGCTGTTCTGCAAACTTTTACAAATTCATCCAAGGTTGCAACCAAGGCAGTTTGGTTGGCTCCTCGACTACTTCCAGTTTTTGCACGCGTTTTGATCCTATAATTTTCTTTCGACTTTCATCTGGAGGGCCAATATTCTCTACAGACTGTCTCTGTTTACTCAGATACAGTATGTCTCACATTAACATATCACATATTGATTAATTTATTTTTGGGCGATTTCTTCATTTGTGCTGTCCATTATCTTGATTTTCGTGTAACCTCAGTTCTAAAGCGTCCATATTAAGTTTCCTTGGCTGGTTCTTGCAATACCAATATTATTGCACTCCTGCCATAGCAACATGTTGTGGTTGGTAGAGTTACTCCACCATTTTTTAATTTGTCAATTTCATCACTCAACTCGTTGAACTCTCTTGTACTTTCGTTGCAACAGATTCTTTAAATGTCTATAAATTGTTAGTTTTGTATAGTTGTTCTTGCTCAGCTGTTGTTGTTTCTGCTGGTTCAGCCAGGATTTCTTCTAGTTCCTGTTATTGCTGCTCTCAAGGAAATATGAACTGCAACATTGCTCTGGTGTTCACGCTATTTAGTTTATATGGTAAAACGCCTTTGTTCGGTTCTTTTTGCGCTGCCTCTGTTAAGCTGCGCAATGTTATCACCAATTCCGCCTTTGCCACATGCATCGTATTCATTTGGCGAAGTTTATTCACTAGCCTTCTCTGACCGAGTACTTTAATCACCATGGTCAGTTATCAATTATTCCACTTCTGACACCAATTGTTATACAACTCTCAGACGGATTACCTTCACAAAGCTTACACAATAATTTGTTGTTCTCAGATGCGAATGAGCATTATCTATAAACCCAATTAACGGGTTCTCGATCACTCATAATCCGCACATTGATATTCAATGTATAGTGAGTGGTTCATCCAATTTTTGCATAGTATACGTTCGAGCCAACTTGTTTGTTCTTATATTTGTTACCTTATCTTTGTTATACTGACATAGAAAATGGATCGCTTCGTAAGTTCTACATTCCGATCTCTACGGCTGACTATAGTCATGTACTATAGGGTTATTTTGTTGTTTATTTACTTGTTTCGATTTCATCATCGTCTCTCAAGTTATCTTATTAATTTGTGGTCTATCGTATATATATTTGTGGTCGACAGTCGTAAATTCGTGGCTGTGACATCAAGGCTCTCAAATTGATCCGGAGACAGTATTCCACACGAGAACAAGCTTATAGATCGTTCTCTGTCTTACTCTTAAGTAATTATCTCCGAAAATAATCACTTTTCCACTTTAAGATGGTTTTAAATATTGTGTTTCCAGCAGTTAACGTACTCACTGTTATTTCATTTCATCTAGGATATCACAAACTCGCATTAAAGCTTATATACACATATTTAGATTTCTGTAGTGCTACACTGAACCAAATGTACCACTCAATATAACAAATTTTAGTGACAAAAATATTGATAAATATTTGTCAGTATTTTTATTGTTATTTTGAAAAAATTATTTCATTCTGATAATTTATTTTCATTTCGAATTAAAATATTACAGTTATACCTTCATTTATATTTTTCAATAAAAATATAATTTTTTATTTTTCTTATTGAACATTATTCTTAACAATATTTTCTAAGTATGATAAAAATGTATTCTATATGATAAATTTATTATTTTTTTTAATGTTCTAACTGATCAGTTTGCTATCAAAGTGTACATCAATCTAGATCGATAAGCAAATAGAAATTTGCGTAAATGGCCGATATTTCGCGTACATTCTTGTAATTCGCTAGCACTGAACGTACTCGACTGAACGTTTTTTATATAATAATTGCACGTCAATTCAGGTAACATACGCCTGAAGAGATGGATTTGATCTATTCGATCGCACAGCTATTTAATATGACGTCATCCAACACATCGAAACCGGCCAAAGCAGAATTAGAATATAAAGGCTCCAAAAATTTATTTATTTTCACGTGAAATAGATCTGAATTGTTTTGGAGAATTCAAATGTTCAAATTTCACGTGAAAAAAATGGTTTGAATCATTATTTTCGCGTGAAACCAATTTGTAGAGTTTATGCGCGCCATCTTTGGTGCATTGAGAAAACTATAGTTTTTGCGCTAATGAACTGAGTACTGCTTAAGCCTAGTACTCAGATCAAAGTGAAATGAAATTTTACCGTGGTCTCCAAAAATTTATTTATTTTCACGTGAAATAGAAATGAATTGTTTTTGGAGAATTTTAGTGTTTGACATATCACAACAAGTTATCACAGAAATACAAATCACAAATTATTCAAAATGTAACAAAATTTAATCATAGAACTTAATCAGATTTATAAAGCATACAGCAGGAACGTAAATGTCGAAATTTCACGTGAAAAAATTGGTTACGATCATTATTTTTGCGTAAAATTAATTTGTAGAGCTTATGCGCGACATCTTTGATGCAATGAGAAAAATAAAGTTTTTTCGCTGATGAACGGAGTACTGATTAGCGAAAATCGAACTGAAATTTTTCATTTCTAAGTTCACTTTGGTAAAATCGTATGGAAATTTCACGCGAAATCGATCTGAGTACTAGCTTTTAAACAAAAAAGCAAGAACGAATTATATTATAACTCCGGTAAGAAACCAACAATAAAAATGAAAATTACATCCATAGGAGATAGATCTTGGAAATAAACCCAAAATTCCTACTCCCAAACCGGCCTTAGAAACAAAATGAGGAACTCATTATAATAACTGGGGAGGGGGAGGGATGATTATAGAGGGGGAAGTTCAAAATAAATGTTACCTTCCCGGAAGAATGTTCCAAACTAAGAAAGCTTTTTCTTTTATAATATATTTTTAAGCACGTATTTTTATGTATTTTAGTGAAATTCATAAATTGCTATAACATACTTATATGCATATATACTGAAACATATGATGTTAATTTAACAGAATTATTTAATAAGAAATTAAAATCAAAATATAAAATATTCCAATCGATAAATTCACTTTTCTTATTGATAATATATTTGTTGAAATTTTTAGCTAGTTATAAATTCGTAAATCTCATTGATAGGAATCTTTGTCGGTTGTAACGGGTTTTTTCAATAAGAGCACTTCAACTTTTTTTTGAATAAAACACAGACTGTTCGACTTTTGAGCTAACTTTTTTTTTATTTAACGAATTTGAACATATACACGTTTTACGAAGGCCAATCTTTGAACCCAATTTTCAACCACTCTTTCGCATAAATCGGCCGAAATTCCAGCAATTTCACGTTCAATATTGGCTCTGAGCTCTTGCAACGTCGCCGGCTTATTGGCATAGACCAATGACTTCACATAGCCCCAAAAAAATAATCTAGAGGTGTCAAATCACACGAGCGCGGCGGCCAATGGACGGGTCCATTTCGCGAAATAACACACTCATCGAACTTAGTCTTCAATAACGCGATTGTATCGTGTGCTGTGTGGCATGTGGCCCCGTCCTGTTGAAACTACGTGTCGTCCAAGTCCATTCCATTCAATTGTGGCAAAAAAAAAACGTTTATCATATCGCGGTATCGATTTCCATTAACAGTAACGTGGCGATCGTTATCGTCGATGAAAAATATGGCTCAATGACGCCGCTGGCATGCAATCCGCACCAAACAGTAATTTTTCGGGATGCAACGTTGCCTCATGAATCACGTGTGGGTTGCTTCCTGCCCAGTAACGCATATTTTGCTTGTTGACAAATCCATTAAGCCAAAAGTGAGCCTCATCGCTGAAGATGATTTTTCGGTGAAAATCTGCATCATTTTCGGTCAAACGGCTTTAGTTGTTGTGTCAGCTTGATCTTATACGGATGTAGGCCAAAATCTTTACGTAAAATTCGCCACAATGATGTCACAGAAAGGCCCAATTGTTGCGAACGTCGTGTGAGCGACACATTCGCGTCTTCTTGAACTGAAGCCCAAACTGACGGCTGCGATGTTTTCATCACTTCGACCACTTCTTCTTCTTGAGGGGTCGGAACATTATGTAGCGAAAACGTAGACTCAAACGCTGTTCACGTGTGTAGCGTTCCATAATGAAATGTATACTAATGAAGTTTCCAAATGACAAGAGAACAATAAAAAATATGACGTCGTTCGCCGTCCCTATCGGAAAAAGTTGAAGCGCACCTGTTGAAACACCCGTTATATTGATAAGGCATTTTTGAATGTATTTTGGTCAGTTTGAACAATAATTTTTTAAGTGTATCTGTAATCGTAGTAGTTATAGCGTGATAGTCTTCCCCACATTACTATAGTGAAAAATAAAAGCTACTAAGATCCAAAAATCTCATCGCTCTCTTAAACATAGTTTTGCCATTATTAAGCCCCTTTATTCAAATCACCTAAATGTCATATTTATATAATAGTTAAATTGCTAATAATTTCGTCTTTTCAAGTTATTTGATCCGAGTGATTCGCCGATTTGATGACTTCAATATTTCTCAAAATAATAGTTTTGATCTTGGTTTGCCAATTGTTCTTTCGAATACCAAGACTTTTGTGATAATACAATTTGCTTGGTTTTAATCGTCTACTTTGACCTTGGGCTTTATGAACTTCTTAAGCGACATGCGGAGATGTGGCCGATCTACAAAATTTCGTTCAGTTGTTCCTCTATCAAAGATCTTTAGTTTGGGTTGCGATACCAAACTGGTATTTTTAACTTGACCTACTTAAAATTTCATACTCCGTAAGAATTTATGAATTCCTAATTCGCCGTAAATTAGCATTTAACTTTTTCTTCCAAATTTTAGGCAGCATATAAATCCAGGGTTGTAAAAACTGGTCATGTGCGATTCGCAAATTGATCCAATTCTTGAATTTCTGGTAAGCTCACCGTTTAACCAAAATCGAGTTATTCCTAAGGCAGAAATTGAGGCCTTTTGAAATTGGTTGCTGAGCTACTTCCCAATCTTTTTGACTTTGATCTGCTAATTCTTAATTTGAAACTTTGCTCTTCCATCGTTAAACCGGTCGTCGACATGAAACCACTCTTTCACTTATAGCGACCTCATTATAGTGTTTAAGATCATTCAATGAGCCTCAGTCGTAATTTCTTCATATTAAAGAAATATATTAACATCTCCGGTAAATGACGAGAATATAGTTGATAAACTGCCATTTATAATCGCAAATAACTTTATGATGTAAAAACATTAATGACTATGAGGTTATGTTCAGAAGACAACAAACGCAATGGCATCTGTGTTATATTTATTTCGACGACTATTTACTGCTTACGCTATCTATAGGAAAACAGCGGGAGTAAAGTTGTATAACTGATGTCAGGGAAATAAAACGTATGTATTGAGTTTATCTATGCCGGGATATTGAGACAACCCATGTGTGGGAGTCATCCCCCCGTATTTGAATGGATATGACTGTTTAATTAAATAAGTGTCTGTGCCTTAGTATTTTTCTTCCTGAGTCTTGCATGTGAAAACTAACTTTTCTTATATTTGACTGCCATTTAAGCCTGGAGTGAGCTATATATTGTCTTTGGCTTATGAAATAAGAAATTGAACTCGTAAAATTGGTTATAAAACGAGTTATTTAATAACATCTTGAAATGTTGCACCTTTATCATTGTTAAGGTATATTATAAAGCAATAAACACAAATTCTAATAAAAAAACTGTTGTTCCACATTTCATTTGTATTCAATTCTTAGTCGACGATACATAAGACGATTGAAGAATATTAGAAAATACAGCATTACACTATATATGCCGACAATAATTAATCAAATTGAGATAAAACAAAAAGTAGAATAAATTTTGATAGTTTATTCAAAACAAGAACGGAGAAAAAAATCTTAAAATTGGAACATAAAAAATTCTTACGTCTCTTGGAAAACGTAAAGGTAACCGAATTAAAAAACAAAACAAATGTCGATTTAGTGATAACACGCTGTATGTCTCGTGTATATGTAGGATAAAGTTATTTACACATTTTTGAAGCTAAAATCTCGATCGGTAAGGTAGGTAGGTAGACGAAAGGTTGTAAAAATAAATATCATGAATATTTATGTATATCTGGATCGGTATTCCCATTATGACACCTAATCGAACTCTTATTTATATATCGAACGTATACGTATGTGGTATTCAACAATTAAATTCCCAACTATATGTAAGATACATAAAAAAAAATCTGTAAGTTATTCAAGCTGAAATATTTTTCCTTCTCTATTTATCTCTATATACCTTATGTTTGTTTGTATAGATAGAAGATTCGAGCTAAGAACTAAAACCGATATAAAGTTTTAATAAAAATCTAAAAAGAGGTTATGGTGAAAGTAAAATAAAAGTAAGAAACTTATACATGCAAGATATGATGACGTTTAGATTAATATCAACTTGTTCCAAGATTTTGTTTTAATGTCTTATGCTAACTGGTTTGTTGGCAGTTGGAGATTTGTTTATGCTGGAAATATGTGGTTTTTCAACTGCATGAGGTGGGTTATCATGATGTGTACTGTGTATAGATGGGTTTTTTAACTTTGAATATTTTTATTTCGATTTCTTCTATATCCCATTGCTTTAAAATATCAGACACTATATTTAGGTATACCAGTAACCTCTATATATTAGATTTGAATAATTTGGGAATATATGTATTTATACTAGTTGAACGAAACATAATATATTGGTTATCGCCGAGATAACACCGTAATTTCGCTTATATGTTTGGACACGAGATAAAACATTGATATGTGGTATGTTCGGCTACTTAGAAAACGTAGACCGTTCGACATACGTATCTCATGAATGAAAGAGTATCGGCTGGAACTCGTTACTTTTCATCAAACCATCTAGGCTCAAAAGTGAAGATCATGTAATTCAATTATGACATAAATCTGGATTAGCTACACAAACAGCTTCTAACATTTTCTACATTATTTGTAACTGAATCTATATATGTAACATGAATGTACTTTTCTAAATTTAATATCTGTTGAGATTCTCGAAATAGTGAAAAATAAGCTTAAAAATGATTGAATTGATGAGAAGTGCCTTCCTTGCTGTTGAGCAAGTATATATGTGGTCTATAATGAAGCAACAACTCGGTTTACAATAGCAAAAGAAAAATAAAGCTTTTCCTGCTAGGAAAACAGCTAAACGAACTGGTAGGCAGAAAAAGCGTGAATGGTGATAAAATTAATGCATTAAGAGTACAAAACTCATCAATGAGCGTATTTCACGTTGTTTCTTTAAAGATGTTATAGGATTGACATTAAAATGTTAGCGTACCTTAAAACCTCGATCAACAGCTCCCATACAGCACTAGGAGCGAAACCTCTGTTTTAATATCGATGCTGTACTCCTATATATGTCGTGAATCTTTTTCTGACCAACAATGCAGAGAATCAGGGTTATAGCCTTTATATGCCTATACTTATGAAATTGAGAGTGAATTTGTACCTAATGTTGATCAGTACGATGTCGTGTATAACTGTGAGAGTTGGATCTTGACGAATGACTATGAGATATCGCTTTTAAATTTCGAGAGAAGAACCACGGGCTTAAAATGATGACAAGGCGATGGGAACATATCGAGTTCGTTTTACTCACGAGGAGTTTAACGCAAATTCTTAATATCATCAAGAGTGAACTAGTCAGTTAGCATCTTCTGATTGTTTACAACAGTGTGAAGAGCTGACTCGTGATGGAAACTGATGGAGTCAACCGTAATCGTATTGTTTAGGAATCATTGTGTGTAAAAATTGTTTGTAAGCTTCAAATATTTTTATTTCATTTATTAGATGGTTTCTTTTTTTTGCACAACATGGTCAGACAACACTAGTGACACTGCAATACAAAGGTAGATTGTTCTACTCTATCAAAGGTATCTCTTATAATTCAGGAACCAAGCCGTTTATATCAGGCAATTGGACAATCTATCCCAATCATGTGAAAATAATTTTTGAATTAAGCAAAATAGAACCATTTTGACTAAAAAAATTTTAACACACTTAGATTCGGAGTGGTCGCGTAAGGTTTAGAAACTGTTCATTGTAATAATGATTAACATAAATATTAACATAACAATCAAATGAATTAACTATTACCAACACTAGCAGGCAGTAAATTTTGTTATAAATTTGAGTGCCATCTCTTATATATAGGAACGTAGCTATACAACTCGTGGGCTCATATTATCTCAGCAAGCAGTGTAAGTTTTCGCTATTGTGCTCTTGAACGATGGTCAATATGTATGCTCAGTTGAGGATATGTATGCTGAGTTGATGCCGATGCCATATGTATCTTTACACCAACCAGGCTCACTTCATGTTGATTTCCATGCCTCCAGTGAAGATGCCAATTGGTAATTTAACCGCTTCAGGGTGTTCCAACTCACGAAATTGTCTCTTGATCACACCGTGACTGCGGTTATAGTTTTTCCTGGTGTTTTGAGAATCCATGGTGACCTAGCCCTTTTTAACCGATATGTTATCTTTCTTCCTCTTCGTTGCAAAATTACCATTATTTGTTCTAATCCGCCCTTTTATGAACTTTGTTGATTCTTTCATTGTACTCTTTCCTTTTTGTCTCGGTGCAATCTAGAAACTATTTCGCTTGTATCTTAATCTGCTTATTGATAGAGCAGTGGCTAAAGCTGCGCAGTTGAAGCGAATAATACTGTGTTTAAATCTCGATAAGAGCTGCATGAACAACACACTTTGATTTTATGTTTGGTGTGCATTACTCTTCCATCTTCCATAGAAGTGTATCGGCCTATAAGAAGATTGATGAAAGGTTAAATTGTTCACAAACCGAAACAAACAATTACATAAAACACAACATAACAATAAACCAAATATTATCTTGACATTTTGACCTAACTTACTTTTTGAGATGACAGCCAGCCTCATTTACATATATACGAATAGTAAAAAAGAAATGAAAATGTGTTAAACAATTTCCGTCTGTCATTTCGAAGAAAACTCGCAAGTACTCGTACATAGTAGAAAATATAATTTAGAATATTAATTTATATCGCAGACTCTCATCATCACACATATACTTTGTATTCCACCCAAGAATTATATATTAAATTTTTTCCATTTCATTTTAGAATCGCGTGCGTTGAAATGAAAATATCCACGAATTTTCTTAAGTGAAGAGATATGCGACATGACATGGTAAATAAAATACAGATAAATTTAGTACCAAAACGCAAATGCAAACAAGACAAATGTATCTCGTATGCGATTTTGATGTGTATATGAGACATGGAGGAGTATTATGATGATGATAAATGTTTAGTTATGTATAGTACATGCGATATACATTGCTTAGTTAAAAAGCTTAGAAAATATGTAATTACTTGTTTACCAATCAATATGTATCGTATACAGAATGAGTTAATTATCGACATTTCGAGTGAAACCCCTACGAAAAATATACATTTTCAATTAATCTTTATACTCTCCTTTCACTTGGTGAACGCAAGTGCCGAGTAAATTAAAAACGACAAAATTAATCAATTTTGAAATATAATTACATGTCAAACTACTATGTACATATACGAGTGTATATATGCTTATGTAGTTCCGAAAATTGTTAAATATCTTAACACTTTGGCTGTCAATGTTGTAATGAGCATACATTCTAAATTCCACCGAACCATGCCAATGGTGTTCTAGACATATACATTCGAAATACCATCTTACTATGCCAGTGTTCTTGTAGACATACATTCTAAATGCCGTCCAACCACGCCATTGTTGTTCCGGACTTAAATTCTAAAATCTTTCTTATAGGTCCATTGTTGTTCTCAACATACATTCTAGATTATCTGTTACTATGCCAGTGTTGTTTATAGTCAAACATACTCAATGCCATCTCACTTAGCCAGTGTTGTTATATACATACATTTAAAATTCGATTTCATTATGCCAATGTTGTTCTAGACATACATTATAAATTCGATCCAGCTAGTGTTGTTCTTAACATACATTCCAAATTCAATTCGCCTACGCCAGTGGTACAGATACATTCTAAAAAAATTACTATATGCCAGTGTTGTTATAAGCATACATTTAAAATTGTTTCCCAGTACGCCAATGTTGTCTGTAGACATTTCATTGGTCTATGTGAAAATTATGAAATATATGTTGACGACAACACCGGAGTGGTGATATATAATTTCTAAGAGAGATTCTATGAAGTTTATATTCAAATTTATTTTTTATACATAAATGCTCTCTATAAAGGCGACAGTGGTGTATTCGAGCTTTGATAAATCATTAATCATAACCAAGTTCCATAACTAGATATTACTGTGACTTTAAAGCACGATTAAATATGATTTGTACTAGAGAAATCCAGATTTTAAAATTAATGAGAGTGGTGAGTCTTTAACTGAATTGCTTTATTGCAACATTTTTCTCTCACTCTCTAAAAGTGAACATTTGTTTAAGTCGTATTTACTGCCTTTCAGTCATGCAGTCTTACGAGTAGTTAAGTAATTGCACTATCCTTATTATTATTTAAGTTGGTTGGAACCCTTAATGGTTCTGCATTCAATGCCACAAAGAGCTCATGGTGCAAACCTAGGATTTCATCAAAGCGCACAGGTGCGTTCTGCAACCTTAGCAAACTAGAGCAGTTTGAACCAGGGAGAGAAGACAGTTGATTAACAGGAATATTCTTGGAGTTGAACACAAGGGATCTAATGCGTTCAAAATCCGGATACCTGCTGATGAAGTGTAGGCTGTCATCAACATCCTCAAGAAATTCGTCGCATACGGCATGACTGGCAAGTCCCAAGCGATGAAGATGACTTTTAAAAACGGCCATGGCCAGTAATTAAAGAAACCAAAATTCTTAAGTTGTCCTTTTTCAACGAAAGAACGTATTTGGTCAGCTTCGGGTTAAGCCTTCTTATAAAGTATTTTGCCTCACGGCAAGTAGGGATGGTTGTCCACGTCAGTTTTAGGTTCGATATGGTAACGGTTTTGATTGTTTGTTTCACTATGTGAATAGGTACAGGAGCAGTTGGTCCTACGAAAAATAAGCGAGAACCAGTTTTAGCCAAACTGTCTGCAATGGGCTGTTCAATGTCACAATGGGCAGGAACCCACATGACCGTTACCTTATTATTAAAACCAAGGAGGATCAGCAAATTCTTACACTTTCCTATACCAGTTTAGAGCTAGTTCGAGGATTATTCAATGAGTTAAAGACAGTTTTACTGTTCGTACAAAATATAATCTCTTTGTCGAAATTAGCGAAATTAAAATCACCCAGTGAGTAACCCCAATTAATTCCGCTTGATGAATAGTACAGTAGGACCCCAAATTGCAAGAGATTCTCAAATCATGCGATGGGCGGTAGTAACCAAATCCAGCACCCTGTTCAGAGACAGAGCCATCAAAAAAGAATACAAGCGAGACGAATATATGTTTGAGCAAGTCTGGTGAGAACCACATATCCCTGGATTGATACACCTGGATGGACTTAACACTATCCTTAGCATATTATGTTAAAAGAAAGCAGTTTGAAAAAATTTCAGTTGCTTGTACTATTCAGAAAGAAAGAGAAGAGATAGAGGAAAAGATAGATAGAGATAGAGAGAGAATACACAGCACGGATTAGACTTCGTTTTGATCGATTAAAGCTAAGATCTAGGAAATACCAACTATTGGCGGGAGAACGGTTTGAAAACATTGTGTTCCATACTGTTTGACATGCATACGCTTAGAACTTATGTTTTCAGGCTGTGATTAATACACACATCTTGTCTGTATGTATGATAAAATAGCAAAATGTCGTAACGTACCGAATTTATTATTTAAAGATAATTATTTCTTAACTCTTATATGAATAATGGCTCCAACAACTAGGTCAAGGTGATAAGATCTATACCTTGTGTATTGAAATATAAGATTGTTCGGAAAGTTATTTCGTTTTTTTTCCAATAGAGGACCTAATTGTATTTTTTCACAGCCAACTTCACACTTAAGCATTATATATATTGACCGGATAATCATTATATATATTGACAGCTGCCAAAGTAAGGCGTGTTTGTCAAAAATTTTGTTTGATTTCGGCAATGCCGAAATTGGTTTGCAAAATTTCGTTCCGACAATTTCGGTGTTCAAGATGCACCACGTTCTGGTGGGTCCATTGAAGTTGATAAAAACAAAATAAAGGCATTGATAGGTGCAAACCGTAATTTAACCATTCATGATAACGTGAAATGACTTGGTTTATTTTAAAAACTTGACTTATGGGTTCTATATATGATCTTACAGACGAAATTGGCTTCGCCGCATTACGACTGTGATTTGCTTCTCAAACGTCAAGAACATGACCCATTTTTGATGAAAATGATGATGAAGTAAAAGATGATGAAGTAAAAGGGATCAACCAGCTCAAACCAGTTAAAGGCCGATATTTACCAATAAAAGTTTAAGCTATTTGTTTAGTGGGATTTCAAGGTAATCGCTTTTTTATGAGTTTCTACTGGACAATACCACTATTAATTCTAACTTAAGTGTACTGTGATCAACTGGACAAATTGAGTGTTCCACCACGATAATGCAAGACCTCATACAGTTTGGTTATTCGCCAAAAGCTTTTACATCTTGAATGGGATCTACTATGACACCCACCATATTCCCCAGATTAGGCACATTGGAACTATGACCTGTTCTGGTCTCTACAAACATTTTTGGACGAGAAAACCTTCACTTCAAATCAGGACGTCAAATATCACTTGAACCAGTGTTTTTTATCGATGGATTCACAACGAGTGACTGTTTGGTGTGGATTTTGGTAGCGGCAATTTCATTGGTCAAAGTTTTTCCCGCAAAGGATCAAAAAGCAACTTCTCAAATTTTGCTTTCATGGCATGAAAGAAATAGCTTCCCACACGTGGCGGGAAAAAATTTCGAATGGCACTGATGTAATAAAATAGAATTTGGAATTATGTCTATAGAACACTGGCATGGTTGGGTGGAATTAGGAGGGTATGCTCATTGCGACATTGGCACCCAAGGTGTTAAATAAACATTCACTCAATCCACTTTAAATTAACTTACTCGATGAAAACTTGTATCGTACAGACATGGGGGACTTACATTTACTATAGATAGTACGGAGATAAATCTTTTGTATACGCTGGTGTGGATATCGATTTAATTCATCCCGTCTATATATAATATATCTATAGAGGCACCAACTGTGGAGCATACAATTTGTCACCCTTAAACACTATATATACGCAGGCACACATTACATAGAGTACCATCAATAAACATTAAATTCACTGAGCCGGTAAATGTAATTGACATCATCTTGTAAAAATCAACGAAAATTTTCTTCTTATATTTTCATATTTTCATCGCCCCATAGTTAAATAAGCACTTGGTACGTGCGATAGAAGATAATATTTACAATCCGGATGTATATACGTATTGTACATGTATGTATATAGTTGGTGCAATTGTAAATTAACAATTGTTTCATTACAATTATAATAATAAAGATAACACAGGGATGATGTTGAACGAGAAAACACAATGAAGATGGAAAACTCCCCTAAAATAAATTTTCATTAGAAAATTGTTTTTCGTTTTGTTTTTTAAAGAACGATATTTGATCCAATTTTTGCTTTTGCTCTGCTTGGTATTAATATCCTTGGAATATACATATACATACATGTGATGTGTATATATATCAGTGTATATGTGTTGTTTTTATACTTCTGTGTAAGATAAATTTTTCCCATGGTGATGTTAAATTTTCATGAAAACTTAGAGAAAATGAAATTGGGTATCAGTAGAATCAGATTGCAATTATTTGATTAAAGATCTGTTTTGAAAGGCGGTTTGAAAAACGATTTTGATGGAGCGATTTATAAATTGATGTAATTTTGAGTAATCGAAATGTAATATTTCGGTTTTTTTTGGATTTTGGACCAGAAGAGTGAATAGATGATAAAACTGTGAAATTATTAAAGCCTTTAGAATAATTTATCTTATTACTGTGAGGAAGAAACCGAATAATGTGTTATAGATAATATGATCTTTCAAGTGGTGTAATGGTGATTGATGTAGTATTTATGGATTCTCTTTTACCCAGAATCGGCTGGTTTGTTTATTTACATGTCCACTTAAGTGAAAATCACTCATAATTACATACGTAGAGTGCCGCAAATGTCCTCTCAGTAGCTGCAATATTTTCTGACTATATACCTTGCTGCACACAATATGGTTAATTAGCCACAGTCTCTCTTTCTATAAATTCTTTGATAGTTGGGTAAATTGTAGCCGGGTTTGATGGCACTAAATACCTTCTGAAATGTAAGCTTCTTCTTGTGTACTTCATGACTGTCAAGTGTTTCCGATTAAATTGTGAAAATTTGTATCAAATGGACACCTTTCGCTGAAATTTTGAGGGTTTCTTCCTAAAATCGGCATCACCTTCAAACATGTCAGTGTCAATAATAAAACTCAAGTTGGAAACACGTACAGCATCAATTTTGTCAAGATAGCTAATGGGAAAAACACGATTTGGAGTCTAAACATTACTGTCTTGCTCAAATTTATAAGTTTGTGGGCTAACTTCAGGATAGCTAGTACTAGAATTTTCAAAATTTTATAACTAGGGTGGTTGATTATATGCCACCCACACTCATACGAAATGAAGTAGTTTGGACAAAGTATCCACATTACAACGCTGTATAGTGGATGTATATGCAGCTCATTTCTATGAATCTATGAATGTGACCAGTGAGGAACTCAGTAGATAGCCTCAACTCGGGTTTGCTAAGTCCTTGCAGCTTCTTGGTTATATCGATCAAGTGAAAGAGCAACCTATAACATTATTTTAGACCTGAAACATTGCACTAATATGAGGTCCAAATAGAAACCCCCAGTGATGTCATCTGATGATTCAAAAGATTGGTTTCGTTCCAATAAAATGAGTCTGTTGCATTAGCACGAGACACCATAAGCGACCTCATTTCGCTCAATTCCAGCATGCCTTGTTACACTCATAACAGTTATCTTACTCCTGGTCGCATTTTGTTTTAATTAGTTTAAACAGTACAAACCAGCTTTGATTCACTATGGTGTGTGTTTGCACTTAATGCCTTTAAATATGTATTTGTTTCCAAAAAGATTTAAATTGCACTATTTTTACATTTGGTTAGACCGGCCCTGTTGTGTACAGAGCTCTATCGTCTATACATTTCTGTCTGAAATACTTTGGCACCATATCCACCAACTTGGATATGGGTAGGCCATATCCAAAGACTCCTATTCCTGTCTCACCGTATGCCATCCCGTCTAACTCTGAATGAGGACCCTCAACTCCACAAATCTCGACCAGAGAATATCAAATTAAATTGTGAAATCCTTTTGCTTTAGATATAAAGAATTTTGCTTTAGATATAAAGAACACCTTATAAATAAATCTTTTTTCCCAGGAGATTTCAGTTTGAGTTATAGTTAATTTCCCTTGCATGATACCTTCTGACTCTATATCCTATATTATGAGCTTCATATAGCTTAGCATTTAATAAGATCACTATATAATCTGACTGCCTCGCCTCGATGTCACTGATGAGCCTAGGAAAGTAAGTAGTAGGAAGAACTGTATAATTTTTCCCGGGTTTCAGTAAATCTTCTATCCTAAACGAGATCTATTTCTTTGTGAATATATTTTTGAGCCTTGCTGATGCTGACAGTTTATCGAAAACAGTTAGAAGGCTCCATGTTGCTATCTTATATCGTATATTGGCTCGAGGTTATGTTCTTTTAGAGCTTCCATTTCTGTTTTGTGGCCAAATAAAAATAAATTTATTTAACACATTATCGTTTCCTCATAATTTAACAACAACTCAGTTGTTTAATTTTCAATTATTCGAATATCAAAGCAAGGTATAGTTTGAGAGGTACTCAAAGTATATTACGAGCATCTATTAGAGATTTAGAGAAAATCTGTTCCTTCAAACGAGAAAGTGTGCTGGAAGACAGGTAACGATTAGAATGCCTGCAATAGAGGAAGTTATTCTTAATAAAATGAATAATCCAGAACAATCTAAGTCGAGCACAAAAAAACTTCACGTATCTCAAAAACTAACCTCGTAAGAAGCTTCTTTCAAAATGATCTACCTATCTTGATAGATGATGTATCAGTTTTGATCAAAAACAGAATCTAGTTCAAACAATATTCTCATTTCATTTCAGTGCAATTCAGTTTGCGAGTTGTGGAAGGCATATGTGACTAATTACGACTACTTCAAAATTACACTAATCTTTTAAAATGATCTCATCAAAAATTTAAAATGTTCACACCTTTTTCAGTCTGAAGTGTTTTTCTTATCAATTTAGCCTTATTATTGGTGTTTGATAAGCTAATTAATTCGCGATAAGAAACAGATTAACAAATTTGTGAGTAATAGTTTTTAAGTAAAGAGTGAAATGCGAAGTGACTAATTTTACAGTAGAACCTTGATTAACTCTATGGCGGTCATAGATAGAATATGTGTTGTCATATAATTTTTGCTTAGATTATGGTCCTCCAGCACCTTCCAACCTTTTTACTTAAGAGTCTCCACGTGTTTGTATATTTGTAAATTTAAATGAGGCTCCAATAATATGTAAGCCCTTTGGGTGAAAGTGTCCGTTTACGTAAATATTTCACACGAAACATAAGAACAATAAATTACTACCACAGTAACCAAACCTCGTAGGAGGGTTCAACATATACCCTTCGGATACCTTCAACATAACAACGAAGCCCCGCTTAAGTACTTGGACACGAAAAAACGGGTCGGTATACGTAGAACGTGCAGTCATTAAGAAAGCCTAGATTATAATAATAAACAAACATGTATGAAAGATTATCGGCTAGAACTCGTTGCTCGCCAGAAATTCCATTCCCTAAAATGAAAGGAGAGTGACCATGTGCAACAAGGTTATACATTGCTCAAATCTTGGAGTTGTATTTCTCATAGGCCAAAGGTAAAAAATCCAGTATTATAAATGGTGGTTAAATTATAAGGGCCGATGTTGATTTTGAATAAAACACAATTTAGTTAGTAAATTATTGTCAATTCTTTTTATTATGATAATATGGTATGGTTAAATTATGTATGAAAGAAAATATCAACCAAATGGACATCGCGACCTTGCGGCATACCTCCACCCACCCGATGGTCCAAATTTTCGATGACGCTTTCTATGCCATTAATGTGCCAATTTATCTCATCCTTTAGCTTTTGAATTGTTGCTGGCTTATCGACATACACCTTTTTTTTCAAATAACCCCAAAGAAAGAAGTCCAACGGTGTCCAATCACCACGTGAGATAACACGGTCATTGAATTTGTCGCGCAAAAGAGCTATTGTTTCGTAGTTGTGTGGCAAGTGGCCGCGTCCTGTTGAAATCACATATCGCCCACATACATATCGTCCAATTCGGGCCATAAAAATTTCGTTATCATCTCACGATAGCGAACACCATTCACAGTAACTGCCTGACCGGCCTCATTTTGGAAAAAATACGGCCTGATGATGCCGCCAGCCCATAAACCGCATCAAACAGCCCCTCTTTGTGTGGTTTTTCGACAATCACTCTTGGATTATGATTCGCCCAAATGCGGCAATTCTGCTTATTGACGAATCCACTGAGGTGAAAATGTGCCTCATCAATTGCACCTTATAAACGTATAAATGCAAGTCTTTATGCATAATGTCCATCAACGACGAGCGTGAGAGATGCAAGTGTTGGGCACGATGACGAGTTGAGGTGGACGGCTCTTCAGCCAAACTATCGCGAACAGCAGCAATATTTTCTGCAGTACGAGCTGTACGAGCATGCACTGGTGTTTTAAAATCTGCTATAGACCCGGTTTGTTCAAAATATTGCACACGATTTTTTCGATTGTACGCACATTTGGACTATTAAATTGACCGAAAAAATCACGAAGTGCACGATTTGCATTTTGCTTTAAACTTGACATTTAGGCGTGGTTCACATTCAACGTCGGCCCTTAAAATTTAATCACCCTGTAGTTTTAAGCAGTTGGTATCCGATTGTGTAAGGTATGCTTGCACGTACGATTAGTCATCAGGTCAATTATTTGTGAACATGCATCGACTGCTGTAAGCCAACCCCAGGATAAAGAGTAACTTTACAATAATTAGGATAATCTGATGTGGCTGCTCTAGAACAAAGTTTTCTATCTTATTCGATCGGTATGGCTAATTACCTGAAGAATGGAAAGTGGCTGCGTTATGTCCAACCTTTAAACAGAGTGATCGCTTAAAATGTGCGAATTATCTAAATTAAATAGATGAGGTAGAAGAAATTATCAGTACTAAGGAGGATTCCATCCAAATATGTAGGTGACATCTATGTAATTGGATTAAATTATCTACTAGAACAAGATTTAGGCTGCTCGGTCATAATCTGAATGCTAATCTGAACCGAATGATACAGCGAACTTTAAAGAGAGATAGAGCCGCCTTTCGATGGACGAAGAGGTGGCTATCGACGACGATGGGTTTACGGCGTAGAGATCGATGCGGAGTCTTAATTATTTACAACAGTATGAAGAGTTGAATCGTAATCGAAACCGTTGCAATCAGATTGTTGACACGGTACGGGTCAATAATGGCCTGTATACAAAAAATAAGGTGTGTAGTAGATGTGTTAGGATTAGGAAGTAGCACTTTTTGCTGTCATTTTTCTTTCGAAGCGATTTGAATTGTTCGGATCTAAGCCAACTATCGCATTTATTTTTGAGTATATTAAATACTCTGTGATGTTATCTTAAAACTTTTTTAACACAAAGAATTTGTTTGAGAAGACTAGAATTTTAACGTAAAGCCTCCCACTCATTAAGTGTGCTAAACGCGTGGCATTCCATTCTAGTTAGTACTATTGAACATATAGTTCCTTTCGAATCTTACTGTATACGATTTTGCATAAATTATTTGATATTTACTGTTATACTGTACGATTTATGAGGTCACATTGTAAACATGTTTCTTAGAACATTATTATTAATAATTAATTGTCGATTACAATATTAGTTACAATGCAAACTACTATTTATGTACTTACATATCATGGATGCATATATTAAAAAAAAAAAATTAGATTCTCAATGGCATCATCTAGAGAATAAATTCAATCAGTAAGTAAAAACCTTATGTCTTATACCCTACAAAACAAAATTCTTAACGGTGTGGTGCTGTTGTTTACCTTGAAACAATCAATGTACAAAATAAGAAACACATTTCTATTCACAATACTATATAAATTTTTAAGACAAATAAACTTCTTATATATATTGTACATACGAGAGTATATATGTGTTATAAAACAAAAAAAAATGTTAATAAATAATTAAAGAATTTAATAAAAATAAGAAATTAGATTGAACGGAATTCGTTTTTGCGAGATCATAAATTCTTAAAAGGTTTAAAAATGTAGGCTTGTAAGACGATGAAGAAAATTTATGTATTGTGTTTTGCGATTTTTACATAATTCTCTACACACTCGTACATATGCATATGGTGGATGGATGGGTTTGGCTGAGAATTATACAATATTGAAAATGAAAGGAATGTCTTGGTTGTTTGTAGGTTTGCTTGATTTAAATTTTTAAAGACGTTTTTAATTATATTTATACACCCAGCTTTGCGGTTTAAGGTTATATACGTAAATAGATTAGCGTTGAGCTTAATGATTAATATTATATGTATAAACTTACTGTCAAACGTGCATAACTACTGATATAGCTAGCTTTGGGAGGTCTTCGTCTTCCTATGTAGTCTGGTTTGGTTATACACTCACTTGATCAACCATATAAGTTAATCTTAAGTAGACAAATTGTCCAAATGTCTGATATTATTTTGTAATTTACTGCATGTACCGCGTTATACGAATGATACCTGTTAATATTTGTTTAATTTTTCATTATTGTTTTTAATTTTTAATTCAATTGTGGTAAAAGAATATTTTAAATAAACGAACAAATATTAAGAATAATGGGTTGGGCATGAGCTATGGTACATGAATCATCTTGACAACGAAATATAATTTTCTTACGAATGAAAGCTGTACAAAACAATTGATCCAAATGTAAAGAAGCAAACAGCAGCCAAAAAAACTTAAGTCAATAAGCCCATCACTGGGAGATGGCTTGGTTGAAAATACAACGTCACCTTGGAAAATAATAACATAATCTTGTTGCTTTTATTCTCTGGTTGCCAAAACAAAATTTAAATAATGAGTTGGCCGTAAACATTCAGTCATCAGACGAGATACTCTTATTTTGATTTTGTAAAATTTAAAGTTGGGAAAATATGTTGAACATCCATCTGCTTTTTGTTTTTGATCTGCACTTCACTTAGTGTCAGATATAGCTATTATCTAATCTTCATAAGTTCCCTATGAATCTGTGGGGTCTAAATTTACTATAATCAATACCTGCTGCTCCATACCTGCTCTTTCAGGTATGATGATAGCCATGAAACCACCATTTTGCCTATTGGAGTATAATAGAATGTCGTATGATTTAAGAAATGATAGCTGAACGTTTCAGAGATTTATGAATACGGTTTTTTCTTATATCGAAAATATTTTCAATGAAAGTTAAGAGGGAACCAAATTTCACCTACGGGTAGGGCCCGCACTCATAGGTGCAGATGATGCAGCTAAACAGGGCGCCAAAATTGTAAGGAGGCCAAAATATTTATAAATAACAGCAAGAAAATCCATTCAAAACAAATTCATCCAAAAATGTGACCAAAGTTCATATTCTTAAGAATCAGTCAAAACATGGAAAAATCCTATCCGGTAAAGGTTTAGCCAATTTAGTTTTAGAGCAACTAATTAGTTTGGGATTATCTATTAATGACTGAGGTCAAGAATATGACAACGGGGTTCGAATATGAAAGGGAAAAATATTGGAATGTAAGGCAATTGGAACCAATTTGGTACTTCCAGATTCAGTACAATGTAGCGCAGACTATACAGTTATTCGATACTGTCCAAAGCCTATACGTTTTTGTTTTCTAGCACAGTTTCTAGATGGGATTTAATATTTTCCATCACGAAGAAGGTTAAGGTTTTAAATATCAAGCTACTATATACAACAAGATGGGAAAGTCGTATAGAAGCATTAAAGCCGTTAGTTTTAAATTTAGAGGATATTTATGAAACTTTAGTGGAACTAACAAATGATAAAGATCCAGCAACACTACATACTGCAGAAGTTGTAGGAAACTTGAGAACTGATGAAAAGTCTAGACAAGAAACATTGCTTTACAAAAAGACATTCTTGCTATATTTCCTTTGCACCCGCCGAATATGAATACAATAATTAAAGAATCACATAAGATTTTTAAATTCTTATGTGAAATTTCATCGATATTATTATATACTCCTGACATTTTAGAAAAGAATTGTGCGAAGTTCATGCACTACCTTTCACAAATGCCAAGTCAGATATTAGTGGATCAGAATAATTTGATGAACTTATAACATTTTCTACGCTAAATTTTTCAAAACTACCACCAACCGAAACATTGAATAAAAAATAGACTAATATCTTCCTAATATAGCGTGATAGCTCTGAAAATTTTATTAACGAAGCTTTTCTAAATTAAAAATTATCTATGAACCACAATGACTCAAAACAGATTTGTAGAATTGGCTATGATATCGATCGAAAGCGAATTACTTCAAAATTTAAACTGTAAAGACTTATTAGATGATTTTGCTAAGATAAAAGCTCGTCGAATTAACTTTATGCAATAATCATTTAGCAAGTTATCCAAAGGTCTGATTTTTTTCATTTATTTTGCTCTAGAATTAGGTTTCTTGGAGAAACCTCGTTAAAAAAAACTCATTATAAGTCCTACCGCCGCAGGGTATGTGGAAATGAATTTTTATATAGGGCGCCATTTTCAAAAAGTTCACTGGGTGAAAAATAGTCTAGCGCCGGCCCTGCCTACGGTAACTATGTAGTCTTATAGAATTTCTTAGGACATGGAATAACTTCATTGCCTTGATTGAGTTGCAGTTTTTACTAATTTTCCCCGCTATCATCAACTATTCAGTTGCAATCAAATAACTTATAATCACTATAAGGGAAATGGCGTCGATATCATGTGCCATTCCGGAGAATATTAAAAGATGGCACTAGTAGTAGTTGAACGAAATCTTTACATTTTTTAACTGCAGTTTTTTATATTCAACGAATTATTAACGAAACCAAAATATAAAATCTAAAACAAAACATTTAATTTTATAATCGAAATTGGAATTTTTTTGAATTAAATGGGCTTATATTTAATAAAAAATAATAATAAATAAATAAAACAAAATTTATTTTATTTTTTAATTATGTCATTTCATTAAAAAATTACTTCGCGTGCCATCTATTGTTCTCGTTAAAACGTATTGGTATGCCATCTAGAAATCTTCTCGAAAACTTATATTTAACGAAATCATGCTGTCGTTCGCATTTACTATGAAAATTGACACGATTTCCTTTATAGTATTATAAGTTATTTGGTTGCGGTACTTTATTGGCACTATCATTTTTGTTAGTCAGTTTATTCCAACCAATGCTTCGTTTTGAGCTTCACTTGAGTGCAATTTGGCTTCCATGGTTAAATAAAATCACGGAGAATGCATTTAGTCTGATGAATGTGAAGAGTTGTATAGTAAGTGTAAAAGTGCACTAATTATCGACTTTTCAGGTTGATTAGTAGGAACAGCACTCGAAGAATATATCAATGACAACTGAACACGTTTATCTTCTTTAAAGAAAGTTTTTTGGTGTTTGTCAAGCTATAAAAATTTCAGATATATCATCAAAGGAAGAGAATTCGTAATCTATACGATCATAAACCACTTACAAGTGCACTTATTTACAAGGTAGCCGGAAGCGTAGCTTATTGCCAACATAGCAACATTTAGAGTAACAAACTTTAATTTCTCAGTATATATTTACTTCAGTTCGGGATTCCTTTAGATTACAAATTGTTTTCAGAACTAATTTTTTAAGATGTTATCACATATGCGAATTGTTTCATCACTAATCAGGGTATTACAACGGTTTCAGAGTGTTTTGAATAATCACTTAGAATAAGAAGAAATAATATATAGTGTGACGAAATACCATGGAGGTTTCTAGGTTAAGACGTTGCGGTTAAAGAAGACATGAAGCATTCACTTATCAGCAGACGTACAAAATTCTTAATTCCTGAAGAATTGTTCTCACCAATAGTAAGTGATAACAAAATCCAAATATCCAGTTTAGTCACTATAACGACAATCCAACGAATCTATATAACCGCCCAGATGGCGTAGTGGTTAATGCTGCGGCAGTTGGAGCGGGAGATTCCAGGTTCGAATCCCGATAGGGGTAGGATGCAAAAAGGATATTTCATCATGAGATTACGATCTGGAGTGCAGAATTCATGGGCCGAGCCATCTTCCATGCCAGCACTATAGGCTGGCATGGAGCTTTGCAATGTGCAGATGATTAGAAAAATTGGACCTATAGCCGTACGTTTTCGAATTGGCTGTAATGGCGTAAAAGTAAGGATGTAAATAAGCGAACCGCGAACAAGTAGGGAGTGCCTTGAGCCCCAAAAACAGATTAGAGATAAAAAAAAAGAATCTATATACATATGTTCAGACGATTGTCAGTGAAACGAATATGTGTTTATATGAAAGTCGATACGTATCACTCCAGGTTATTACCTTTTATACTAGCTTTGAAAAAGGATGTAATAAATCAACGTTTGATGTGTAGTTTACTTAGTTTATTCTACAACATCATTTGGTTGAAGTTAGTCCATTTTTGACTCTTTAATTCAGGAACCATAGATTGGCGCCTAAAACAGATAAATAAATCGGGTTTATTCTATAGGTATCAGAATCCCGATTTACTGTTCATCTGAAAGTACATTTCAACTTCGGTTTCAGTTTGTTATCACACTATATAATCCAAGTATATTGTTATACCACAGTCACAGAGTAGTGATTACTGTGATGTCCACTAACCTATTGCCTATGATCGAACTATTGGGTATATGTTCGTTTTATGTTTCAAGGGTATGATCGTTCCATGCTGATCTCTATGAGAGTGTTGGTTGATTATAAGATAACAGATAATGAAGTCGTTGATTCTGATACCATTGTGGCAAACTTGTATGGCTTTGTGTTATGGCGTTATAATTGTTATAAGTGGTTTTTGATAACATCGATTTTGTTTCAATTTCATTGCTATATTTGGTTTAACATCTGTGTCTTCACTAAGCTATGAGATATTATTTGGCTTTGATATGATTGTTCTCGGAAGCTTATGGTGATGATACTTAATTGATTTCAAAATCTGTTCTGAGCAACCAAAACAATTAAAATATTAGAAATTGATTTCAAAACTCAACAAAACCATCATTACAAACAAAAATTGATGCAATTAAATCATTATTTTTTGACCGCCCAGGTGGCGCAGTGGTTAAATGGAGCGTTTAAGTATCATTGATTGTTTGGGCGGTGCGATCGATGGAGTGAATGAACACATCTGAGACTTCTGTTGAGTTTAGAATCCATGGACCGTCCAATCTTCCATGTCAGTACTAGAGGAGCATGTAGCCTTGCAATGTGCAGATAGTTTCTACGTTAAACCGGTCCTATAGCCGAATGTCAAGTTAAAGTGGGATGTCACAATGGGCCAACTGAGTCTGAGTGACGGATAACTAATTGTGTATTATCTTAACTTCAACACCAATTTATTCTCAGATATAGGTGAAAATTAGTTTTATTACAAGCTAACCGCATCAAACCACTACTGTAAGATCATTTAGAAGGCGTGCTTCGAGATATTTCATCCTGTAACACGCAAAACTGGGTGTAAATAAGTTGAGTACAGTTTCTTCCTCCTCTAAAGCTTTACAGCTGTGATAGTAATCATGCCTTCATATACCTATGAAATAGAGATTCGTAGCAACTGACTGATAGTAGTATCACTTTTATCGGATGTCGCAAATTAAAAACAACTATTTGGATTTGAATCGATCCGGTTATAACCAGATTGAGTCAGCATGTTGTCCTCTGACGAGTAAGTTCATCTGCCTTTTCACTTCCCACCACAATGAAATGTCTTGGCAGCAACAACAAGTAGATGATCTTAATTTTAGATTAGAGATAATTCTAAACAGTCTCCGATGCAAGGAAGTATGATCGGGTGACGAACATTACATTTTATCTCAACCGATTTATAGCTTCCATTATCACAATTTGCACCGTGCTAGAATGTTAGGTCGAAAATAACACATATATATATTGGAAAGATCAGAAATAAACACTTTTTACGTTAACACTTTATAACTTTACTAAATTTACTCTATATACTAAGTATGTACTTATATAGGTAATTCACGAATCAGTGAACACTTTTCCTAATGTTTGCGATACCGTTAACTCCCCTCTTAATATATATAAATTATATTAACTTTCTTAAGGTAACAAATCTTTTCCAATTGAATAAATCACCCAATATTGTATGTGTGTGTGCGTTTGTGTTGTATTAACACCATATACATGAGCTTAAATTGATAAACTAATGATTTAAACTTCATTTTAACACCATATAAAGTATATACAATCACTAAATTTGATTACAAAGTTTATTGAAACCAAAATAAAATTCTAGCATTTTTTGATATGAGGAAAGACCGAAAATCTTGTACATTATATGCGATGTTTAATCTTCATGAACAAAAAACACTTTTTCCTAAACTAAACTTTTTTTCGTACGTAGAAAATGGTAGCCGGTATTATAGTCGAAAAGATTTTGTCGTCATAATTTGTTATTCAAAAATATATCGTACTTGTTCGATCTTTTAAATGCCAATGCTAGGGTAATGTTCAGTGTTTGTGTGACGAGGTGTCGACAAATTGTGTCGTCTCAAAAACACCCGATTTTGTGGTAGCGTCGTCCTATGTTAAGTATTGAAAACATTTTTACAGAGCTTTCTTCTAACGATGTGTCAATAGATTCATGAGACTTCAGTTACTGCGCATACTTTTCAGTGTATCTGAGTTGATTTCTGTTTACAGTCATTTTTGGCTCAGGAAGCCAATCGAACCAGATTTAGAGACAGTATATTGTATACGATAAAATGGCTTCGTCGATATAGGCTGTCAACCTATAAAAGCATGTATAATAAGAGTTGCTCGAACTTTTCCCGAACTATACAACAACACCAATAAATTTAATTCAGAATAAAAAACTTTTTGTTTCTGTTTAAAAAATAATAAATTTTATTATACAAAATTTTTGTGATCCCTCGGAAAATCTATAGAAAACTCGATATTAATATAAGGCTTATATACGGATCTGTGAAATTACCCTTCTGGAAAAAAATCACTTCGTTCCTTTAAAATGAAAAATGTAAAAATTTTATTTTAGCAATAGAATCGTATATAAAAGCTTACTAATCGGTCTGTCAAATAATTTTCTATACATACAAACGTACATTCGTACAGTAGATGTTCGACAATATTCTGTGTCAGTTTATATTTTCAATTAAAATTTTCTCTTCGTTACTGGTAAAGTTTTTTGGCTGAGAAACCACAAAACAAAAAGAAAAAGTTTTGTGGTTAAAATGAAAATCCTCCAACAATAATGTAACAAATAAATGTTGGTGAAGAAAAGTTTTATTGCGGGATGACAAAAAATTCATTCGGCATCTGATGAGTGTTATTTTTTTTTTACTATCTCGATGTTTCGTACAAACATACTCGTGTGTGAATTTATATTTGGATTAACACAGGGCATGGTTGGTAAAGTTGAATAAAAACTATCTAGATTTTCTAACCCACAGATGCTATGATTTTTTTTTCCAATATAATGGTCAATGTTATTTGTGCGAAGTATATACTTGCTTCGATAATAAGTTAAAGTTAAAGACGCTGAGTTGGATGAGTTATTGAATCAAGATTCATAACAAATTCAAGAAAAGCTCGCTGAAACTTTGGGAGTTACTCAACAAGCGAAGTAATGGTGGAAAAAAGGATTAACTATACAGCAATCTAAAGCACAGATCAATTTGAATTATTTACTATGAGCGGATCCAGCCTAACGCAACCATCACTGCGATCGGTATCAATAGCTATTGATACAATTAAGAAGAGTATTGAAGCTCAAATGTCCACAATATATGTTAAAATGCACGATAAAGTGGTGTTTCAGTACGTCAACGCTCAATTACATGTTGCAAAACTTATTCCGGCTGATAATTAATGGCCTGACCGAGCAGCACTTCTCTGGTTACGGATAGTCTAAAAATTGGGTTGATTGTTCGCGTCAAAAGATGAGAATGTATCCCACCTGAAAGATATTCTGGAAAAAAGTCGTTGCTAATGAATCTATGAGGAATCAGATGGTACTTTCATACCTACTTCCCATGGTGATGGTTCATTACACGTTAATACCAAGGACATATGATATTTAGATTAAAACGAGTTCATGTGAGGAAATATGTACGTACATCATGTGTTGTAAGCTGTATACTATTCCTGGGGCTATTCAGATTTCTGATGACGAATTTAATTCCCTCTCCATTATTGAATCATACTTCAGTATCGCCATTTTTTTATTTACTTATTGATTTATATTCTGCTATCTTTCCATTCACGGAATTTGGTAAACTTATTATTCCACAATAATATGGGTTTTTCCTAGGAAGCTCAACTGCCAACGGTATTCATTTGAATTTGTTGTTATTAAGGTCTAATGTTGCCGCTAACGATCTGCGATTGTTATTCGAGTTTCCTGGAACTGGTGTTCTAATAACTGCTTCCATTTAACATAAGATAATAAATTAAACTTTTCGGAGCTTTTTTCATTGATTTTGTACGAAGAAAAATGAATAAAATAAACCGATGATTTATTCAACCACGTTATCACAGAACCGATTACGATACTCCTAACTCGATTTTTCGATTTCTGGTCGGCTGTCGGCAATAACTCGTCAAATATTGGCTTCCAAGTATTCAATAATTTCTGTTTTAACCATTAAAGAAATAAAGTCGAGCCCAGTCGTCAGGTATATTTTTCGATATTAATCGTTCATCAATGTTTCGTTCAGTAAATTAATTATATATTGCGCGCTTGTTGGTACCACATGTCAATTCCATTCAATTGAGGCACAAAATAAATTTGTAATCTTGTCTCGATACCGATATCTGGCGAGTGTAACGTTTTCACCGTAGCATCATTTTGGAACACATATGGTCCAATGATTTCTTCAGTACACGAAACGTTAACTTTTTTTATGTATGTAATGATTTTTGAACAATAGGTTGAGGATTATCTTCATTCTATTGGGTTGGCAACTAAGTATTTGTGGATTTTTTTTAGAAAATCAAAGTCAATTTTTTCATGGAACCAAATAACTTTATTCTGTAATGTAATTCCAATTTTGATCAATGACCTTCCACGTTTCAGGCAGCATCATAATCCAACGTTCATAAAACTTCTGGTTTTTATGAGCAAAAAACTGAATCAGATACGATTTGACATCATCATCATTATTGAAATTTTTACCATTTCAGGAGTTTTGTAAAGATCGAAACAAAAAGTAATTAGATGGTGCAAGGTCAGGAATTTATGGTGGATGTGGCAAAACATCCTAACCAAGCTCCAATAGTTTTTTCCGAGTGACCAAAAATGTGTGTCATGATGGAATACAAGACCTTTTCGATTTGTCAATTCGGGCCGCTTTTGTTCAACTGCATTGCTTAATTTCGTTAGTTGTCCAATGTAGACATCAGAATTGATCGTTCGGTTAGGTGGTAAGAGTTCAAAGTAGACAATTCCTTTGTAATCCCACCAAACTGATAACAAAACCTTCTTTTGATGAATTTCAGCTTTTGATGTTGTTTGAGTTGGTTCACCTGGCCTGTTCCACAATCTTTTCCGCTTTATTGTTGTAAACAACCCATTTTTCATCGCCAGTTGTCAGTCGTTTTAAAACTGGAACATTTCATTAAATTCGTTAGCAAATCGCAGCTGTTAATGCGTTGCGTTAAATACGTTTCTTTCAGTTCGTGAGAAACCCATGTATCGAGTTTTTGAACATAGCCAAGTTGTTTTAAGTGATTTTCAAAAAGCAAAATATGACGAAAACGTTTCTTTTGATTTTCCATTTTTCAACGAACGCCAAACGAAAACTACGAAATCGATCAAAAAACTTTTTTTACTGATTGACAGCTGAACTACCAACTGTCAAATAACAAAATGTGTTTTACATTTGTACTACGTCTGAAAACCTAAACATTCAGCTGAAGCCATCTATGAGTGAAATCCGCAATTACTTAGTTGCCAACTTTATAAAAGCCACAATTCTGCTTGCTCACTAACCATAGTTTTGGCTTATTCACTAAATTGGAAGCGATATGGTTTTAATTCTTGCACAAGTTAAATCATACAAGTATAAGGATCAAGATTATCTGTTGCTTGCGGACAGGATTAAAATTTTCTAAAATTAATGCATTTTGCAACATAGTACAACTATTGTGCACGTGCTCGTATGGTTACCACGCCGTTTTATTCGTATAGGTGATATAGGATACTGGTTCTGCCTCATATCCTGGATACTGGTTTAGTCTCATAGCAGTATCCACCGGTACAGCTCTCGCATTCATGTGGTGTTTTTTTGGTCGAAGTGATCCATTTCTAATTCAGCCGTCCATATAGATTTGTCAATTTTGCAGAAGTAATAATTTATATTGGGGTCTTAAATATAAATGGTTTTTATGAAAATTATTTACCTAATGATTGAGCTACAATTTTTCTAACTATTTGATTACAACCACCGGTTTTGCTTTCAAGACCATTTCAATGTCATGCGGCATTCAAATCGTGACAGATACCAAGTCATTGTGATTTTGAAATTGGATATACAAATATGTACGTATACTTAGATCGCATGACTGACCCAGCTAATGGTATTACAACACAGTCATATTTTCCCATGATTTAACATTTGTCGATATTTATAGAGTTAGCTAACTAAATGTGAACTAAGTATATCTTATAATAAACCGTTTAGGGTTTTACTCGTCATTATTGGCCAGCACTGTGTCAACAACCAGACTGCATTGATTTTAAACATGATCCGCTTCTTCACACTGGTGTGTTAACACCAGTGTGAAGAACCATATTGTTCTCTACGCTGTGAGACTGCAAAGTATCGAAAGATAATTTTTATTAAAAGATATCACTGCTCGATTCCTTCGAGCCGGATCAGGACACAGGACGTAACATGTCCCTTTAAATCATGCATGATCCCATGAATTTATTTTTTATTTAAAATTTTATTATTAATTTTAGTCTAAGATCTTAACGAAATTGATCAACGTTCTCTATAATTAAAGCTTATCTTCATTACGTAAAATATATTAACTACGACAATGTACTGTAATATATGAACTGCCATACTATTTTGCTGAAAAGTAATAAAAATTCAAATCGACAAAAAATATAAATATCGACCAATGCCGACGTACTCGATCGACGTATCAATATCGACGTACTCGAATCAAAAACAGGAACCAACATCGTAAGTAACACAAGTACACGTTTACTTATCTGCATATACCCCAGAACGTATAAAAGATCGTTTTTTCAAAGATAATTAGTTATCTGCCTCCACAATCAGTATTGGGCAACATGTTTTTTTTTTCTAGTGCTATCCGTCACTCAGGCTATATTAGCACATTCTGACATCCCACTATATTATATTATCGGCTATAGGTTCGATTTACGTAGAAACCATCTTGCACATTGCATAGCTCCATGCTAACCTATAGTATTAACATGGAAGATGGGACCGCACACGGATTCTGACCTCAACTGGGTCTCAGAAGAGTTCATTCGCACCACCGATCGCACCACCCAAACGATCGATGGTGAAAATCTCTTTTCGCATCCTGCCCCTATCGGGACTCGAACCCAGTACCTCCCGCTCCACGCTGCAGCTTTTTAACCACTGCGCAACCTGGGCGGTTTACAACATGCTTACATGTTTGCCATTTGTGAAACTGCACTACATGAACTTGTTACGTGCACTACATGGGCTCGATATAGTAGGTGCCTTTGATTGTACCTTACGCAATTACTAATGTTTTGTCATGTGAATTGAGTATGCTTAAGTCACCACTGATTATCCTCAGTGAAGTGTGCTTTTGCTCTTGGTCATTGACAAACTACTAAGTTGTGGAAGTCTTGTCTTACTGTACATGGCTACTACGAGGATTTTGTTCTAACTATATTAGACAAACGTTTGAATGTGTTATCTAAATTAACACATCATGCTCAGTTTATCATTGACTCGTGGTTTTCTGTGAAGAGCTTAGTTATGAATCGGTCTTAATTATAATTGAATTATCTTCTACTAAGGGTATGCAATCTAGATTTTTCAGTGAACATCAAGCATGTGGGTGTTTTCTTGCATACTAAGCTCACCTGAAAATATCACCTCGAGTTCAAACTTCAAAACGCTACTGCCGTATTCTGACAATGTATAAGAACGTTTATAGGCTTATGGGGTCTAAAACCCAAAATGCTATATCTTTTCTATATAAAGCACTGGTGCTATCGTTATTACCTTGCGCTTCTATAATTTGTGCGGTGGCTAGGAATCAAAATAAAAACGTCAATAGCATACTTAATTCGTTTTAGAATATTGCATGAATCGCGATTATTGGATCTATGGCTACGACTCTTTTGCTTATACCATATTTTGTCTCGCACTGGCTGGTTTTGTTTTGGCTTAAGCATGTTCTGTTGGGTTTCGTTTTAATTGTGTTGGAGGACATAAACATATTGTTTTCAATTTTCATTTTAGTTTTTGGGGCTCAAGGCACTCTCTACTTGTTCGCGGTTCGCTTATTTACATCCTTACTTTTACGCCATTACAGCCAATTCGAGGACGTACGGCTATAGGTCCGATTTTTCTAACCATCTGCACATTGCATAGCTCTATGCCAGCCTATAGTGCTGACATGGAAGATGGGTCGGACATGAGTTCTGCACTCTAACTGGGGGTCATAGTTGTATTCATTCACACCACAGATCGTAATCTCATGGTGAAAAATCCCTTTTTTGCATCATGCCCCTATCGGGATTCGAACCCGGTACCTCCCGTCTCCAACTGCCGCAGCTTTAACCACTACGCCACCTGGGCGGTTATCTAACAGTGTGATATAGTTTATGGTAGGTTATTACACTAGAATATAACTTTAACGTTATTTGCTGCACTGTTGGGATTTTACATGTCAAAAACGTCCATGTAAATTATGTAAAAAACAGCGTAAATTACATAAAACGTAAATTACATGTAAAAAGCGAAGACAACACTTTTCACAGTGCCATCGGTTTTAAATGTTAAAAATTTACCAACGTTCAAAAATAAGTTAGTTTTCAGGTCCACGTCATTAGTTGAAAAGCGATTTTTTTCACCTGTGTCAATTAAGATGATTTTTAACGACAAAATGGTACACAGTTAATTATTTCACCAATTATATTTGTAAAATAGTAAGAAATTTTTTTAACAGATGGTGCATTAGTTACAATTACATTTAACAAGAGATGGTGCATCGGTATATGTCGGGATGTTTTATTTTAAATAGCTGTTTTTGACAAACCCTACCTGCCATAAATCAAAACTTTTTGTTAGTGATAAAATCATGGTTTTGGTGGTGATTCTTACATATAATGATCGTTAGATACCTAGGCTTTCTCACGATGTTATATGCGAGAGCTGTTTTGAAGACTCCACCCATTTCGTTTGTAGCTCTCCGGATTTTGTTAGACTTCGTTTTTCAGTATTGAACTCTAAGTGAATTAGGGTATACATGTGAACTTCAAATAGGTCTATGTACGATGGAACTTGTTTGAATAGATCATATTGCTTCTTCCCCATTAAAAAATTGATTCGATTCGTTAACACATGCAAACACTATTACACTTTGGCTGCCAATGCATACACTCTAAATTGCACCCAACCATGCCAATGTTGTTTTAGACATACTTCGAAATTATGTTTTCCTGTGCCAGTGTTGTTATAGACATACATCCAAAATACCATCTTACTATGCCAGTGTTGGGTGGAATTTAGAGTGTATGCTCATTAGAACATTGGCAGACAAAGTGCTAAAAGCTTTTTGATTGTTATGTAACAAATATGTGTCACATATAACGTTTTGCTCCTGAACAGCCATAATCATGAGATTACCTTACGATCGATGTTGAGAGAATCGTTTTTTATACAAATTTATTATAATCACTCTAGGTGCAACACTTAATTGTGTCTCATTTCATGCCTTAAACATTTATTATTTCTTTATTTTTTTTTTATCTCTAATCTGTTTTGGGGCTCAAGGCACTCCCTACTTGTTCGCGGTTCGCTTATTTACGTCCTTACTTTTACACCGTTACAACCAATTTGAGGACGTACGGCGATAGGTCCGATTTTCCTAACCATCTGCACATTGCATAGCTCCATGCCAGCCTATAGTGCTGGCATGGAAGATGAGTCGGCCCTTGAGTTCTGCACTCTAACAGAGGGTCATAGTTGTGTTCATTCACACCACAGATCGTAATCTCATGGTGAAAAAATCCTTTTGCATCCTGCCCCTACCCTATCGGGATTTGAACCCGCTACCTCCCGCTCCACCTTTAACCACTGCGCCACCTGAGTGGTTTCTCATTTCTATTGCGAAAATACAATTCTCTCTAGAGTATATCGAGTACATACTTGAAATGCAGCTAATATTTTTTTTTCGATTAAGACAAGTTGAATTTTTAATTTTATGTTATTTATTTTAAGAATGATAAAAAGAAAAACTCATTTTCAAAACATTATCCAAACGAAAAGTGTATTTTTTTTATCATTTTAAAATTATGCAAATAAATAGCTGAGCATAAAATTTTTGTTTAATAAGGAAATGTACGATTCATTATTGTGTATGCATGATGCTACGAGTATAATACTAAAACTATATAGTCTGGTATGATTCTCTATTTCCCATTGGAAAATCATAGTAATTTTTTCACTCTGCACTATGTACAAAACCATTTACACACACATTGAAACTATATATGTATAGTTTGTTTATATAATTTTATGCTTCAAAAATATTCATTTCACTTCAAATGTCTTTACCATTTTCCATCTTTTACATTAGCACACTCAGTATATAAGTACAGATATGGCGTTATATAAAACTGAAAAAAAAATTATCTAATATGCTTTCCACTTTCTTTCACAATGCTGTAGATGTAACGAAATTGCATATAGTACAAAACGAGGAACAAACGTGAAAATGAATTTTCATTTAATAATGTTTGCAAGTGTTTTCCTCAGTGTCTTGTGTTTTTAGTCAGCGAAGCTATCTCGTATAATTATTGTATATTCATTCTAGAAGCGAAATACCTGTTTGTGGTAGTTATTCTTAGTATAATTAGTCTGTGTATATAGTTGAGTTAAACATCTCACATTTTTATTCTTGTTTTACTTTCAGTTCGTTCATCACAATCAATCAATTAAGGTAAGTTATCTGGAATGCCCCGAAAATGAAACACTTAACACCTATAAACGATGTATGACATATTTTCATACATATTTAAATAGATCGTGTATGAAATATTTAAATTGAATTTTCCAGATATAAAGACAGACTATGTTTTGTTCAACATAAAAGAACAATTATGTACTCGGAAAAAAATATGTAGGGTATATAACATTACAATCATAAACCCAATTCAATTTGATATTCTTACTTGTTTTGTTTTTTTTTTTTGATGACAAGCAGTGATAGTGAAGGTATGTTGGACGAAACATTTATGTTCCATAGTGAACCGTAATGTTTTTTGAGTAGAGATACGAGGGTCATTAATAGTCGTTCCTATGTTGGTTCAGTTCACGTAGTTTCTTCAAAGATGAAGCTTTTTGTGTCAATATCGATGTTGTACTCGACATATAGAGTCTGTATAATCTATGGCTTAGAGGCTCAACTGAGACTTTATGAACCATTTTAACATATTGGTGCATATTGTCAACCCAACGAATGTTTTTACACACACAATCACTTTTTATGTGCATGTTAATTTTTGGCCAACGGTGACAATTGAACTCGAGACCACGGTGTGATGAGAAACTCTCTTAACCATTAAACTACAACCGGCGACTATATATAGAGTGTGTATTAATCAGAAATAATTAATGTTCCGCATATGTCATCATTGATGCATTCCACAAAAGTTTGAGAACTATGTTAAATGTAAAAGTTATCAGTGAATTTTTTCAAATAGATCCATTCGGCTAGTGGAATGAATTTTTGGCATGACTACTATGGGTATCATTACCAAGTTAGATTTTGCTCACATTGATCAGATTAAGTTTTATCTCGACAAAAAATTCTACTTTTTAGTCTTTCCATATATTGCGATACGTCTCAATCAATCCAGATCGTTTCCTAAAATAAAGCTTTGAAAACTCACAATCTGTTAATCGGTTACGATTTAACTATACCGAGTACACATTAATCATTGGAATGATTGTGCTACGTTACTCAAACCAAATATCATCCTGAAAGATTATGATAAGCCAAAAGGTGTAGTTTACCAGTTTTTGGATTTTCATATAATTTGGCTGTCCGATATGTACCAACCCACCAGTTTCTTTTCAGTTGTCATATTCTGGTACGCAGCATTTCCGATATATCATAGAGGACAAAAAATTAGAGGTGGTGGTAAACGCGTTATCACGCTATAGTTAATTTCGATTACTGAAAGTATTGACTATGAAACCATTACGGATGCTCAGACCAATGGTATCGAGTTACAACAAATTGTGTTCTGGTTATCTATTTTAAAATACTTATGGCTTAAAAATGGAACCACAGACTAATGGGATGGAAAGATTCACAGTTTCGGAGATTACTGCTGCCACTTTTGCTTTTGTTATTTATTCAGTTTGTTTGCGTGATTTGGTATCGTATAGTAGTCAGTATATGTTCGTAGGTTTTGAGAGAAGAACTATTACTAGCTACACCCTACAATACAATGGCATCGCATCATTAAATTTGCCATCACGTTTCCCAATAGTTTGAATTGGGTTCTTTCCATAATTTTGACTGGATTACGTACTACCTAAAGTGATGAGCTTCAAACCATTCTGGCTAAATTTATTTGAAGCTGAAATTCAACCTTTTATTAGTAACAACTTTAATTTATGTATCGAAATCTGAGTACAAATCAAGAAGCTTTTGGTGTTCTAATAAAAACTCATTTTCCCGAAATTCAGAATTCTAATGTAATAGATGGAAATCAACTACCACGCCAACTGCCAAGTTGCAGAGATGGGTTCTTGGCAGCAAAGGTAGTGACAAAAGATAAAATCCGATGAAGCCTCGGTTCTTTCTCAAAATTTAAAACACCGGGTCCAGATGGGATATTTCCGGGTCTCCTACATGATGCACTGAAAATTATCCTTTACCACCTTGAACATATCTTCAGAGCCAGTTTGGCACCGGGATACCTTCCAAGATCATGGAGTAAAAAGTCAGGCTAGTGTTCATCCCGAAGGATGGAAAGCTTAGAAATGACCAGACAAAAAGTTTTCGGCGTATCAGCCTGTCTTCTTTTGTACTTACATGCTTAGAGAGATTGGTTGAGAGGTGTTTTAGGAATAATGCACTAAATATAAGCAAATCCCACACATTCGGAACAACACGCATACCAGAAAGGCGAATCTGTTGAAACAGGCATCCATGAAGTCGTTGGACGGATTGAAAACATGATGAACAACAAGGAATTTGTCTTGGGAGTGTTTCTGGACAACGAAGGCTCATTTGACAACACTTCGTTTAGTGTAACGATCCTTGCAGCTGAAAGACATGGCATGGAGACCACACTTGTTTAGCGCTATGAGAATTATCGTAGACTTAGGTAGAGACCCGCTCGAAAGGGATGTCCTCAGGGTGTGATTCTATTTTCACTTGGGTGGTGTCTCTTGGTCAAATCACTCATAGTACAACTAAACGACAATGAACTTTTCTGCCAGGATTATGCTGATGACATCGCCATAATACTGAGAGATAATTATACGGATGTAATGTGTAATCACATGCAAATTATGTGATTAACATAATTGTAGTCTGGTGTCTTGACCAGGGTCTATCAGTCCACACTAGGAAAACTGTGATGATTCTTTTCACTAGACGCAGATTTTTGGGAAACTTAAGTCTTCCAAAAATTGGCTCTCATATGATCCCGAAATCCAGCATGTGACCTACTACTGTTGGCGTGTAATTCTTTTGGGCCATTTCATCATTGATATCAATTACTATTTGGATGTACCATGGAACCTTTATACATTGAAAATTCGGATTATCAAATCCGAACATTACCCCCCAAAACTCATTTTCCCCTCAGGCATGAGATTAAAAAGAATAAACTGACTATATGTTGTATTTGTGGGTGCTCACATTCGCTCACCGCGTTGCACTTCGAGGCGAACTTCATGGAAATATCTGTGCCTTAAAAGAACACCGACCAACAATTAAGAGAAGAAAGAGGCAGTCAATTCGATTGTGAAAAGTTATTTTTGCCGTGCTAGGTTAGGCAGGATGGTATACAATTTGATAGGTTGTGTCAGAAAATGTTGACGGGTAATGCCCTAACTAAAGAGAATCATAGTTTTTACTTATATAAAGTGTGAAGTTATATTTGTTTGTTTTATATCATGTATTTCGCTTGGCCGGTGGTTTCGATCTGATGATGACGCTTGATCAAAACGATAAAATCCGTCTCGTCAGGCATATGCAACTGGATTCGATATATTAACTGTGCGATTGATGTATGTTGCGTGCGACATTATGTTGGCTTGATGACTAAAAGTAAATTTGATATGCCATTGAAAAATTTTATTCATGTTCCATTATCACACAAAGGTTAAGAAAACCTGACATATACGATAATTTCATCTTAAAAAATTTATTGAATATTTTGATTTGAAAATTACATTTCTATTTTGTGCTGTTTGTGAAAGGTTGATTTTTCATATTTTTTACGTTCCATATACATAGTTGGTATTTTGTTGTTATGTTTTAGGGAAATATATTTGATTGGTTTTCAAGTTATGTTTTGTTGTAAATATATTTGAAATTTATGCAAAAAGCACTTAGAGCAATAATATGTTTGCAATAATAAGTGATTATATTATAAATTACAAAAGTCATATCCAACTTGAAAGACTATATTATAAAGTGTTGTTGCTCTCTTAGAAAAAGAAAAATCAATATAACTGTGACGTCATTGAGTTCCAAGTAGTTACTGTATATGTATAATCCCATCGAAAATATTATTCAACACATCAAAATAGTTTTCAATATTTGGAAGTATATTTGATTAAAATACATATTTGCATAATGCAATGTAATCTTTATGTTTTGTTGTTGGCAATCGTTCTTCTCTTAATACGTTTCGACAAGTATTTATCTATCTTTTATTATATGCAACAACTATTCTGTACGCTACAAGATAAATTTTCAACAATAATTTTCTTGTTGTGCATCCATTTCCATGGTTCTATAAGCGCATTGTTCTATTCTTTATTATAATATAGAGAAGAATCTATATAGTCTAAAGAATTTTGATAAATATTTTCTTTTGTATTCTTATCGTAAAAATATCAAATTTTCGAAATGTGAACAAAATTAATGAAAAACTTCAAATATTATAAATTTATATGCAGATATACCAGCAATAATAGATTCTCATTAATTTTAAAGATTGAAAATATAAATAAATATAAGAAATGAGGACAGTGTAATAGATTGGATGCTGTATATCATGTATAAAAAGATTTGATTGGTTTTTTTTATTTGAGTGTATAAAGGTGTGAAATTTGTTGTTAGATATTGTGAATGAGTGTGACTGAACAGGTTATTTGCCCCGGAGATACGTTTCATAAATCAAAGATACAATGATTACAGGTGATATTTGTCTGGAGTATGGTGTCGGTTATGTGGTGTAGAGATCTTGTGCTAGCCTCACACCGTTATAAACAATCAGAAGACGTCTAACCGCCGTGGAGCCATCATCGCCGACAGTAACTTGTTCACATACCGAAAAGCAGATTATCGTACTATTTGCTTCAAATAAGCATGCACAATGTGACCGAGCTGGCCTACTCGGTTTCCTTTGATTTCATGCACGATATCATGAAATCGTTTTAAATTATTTATCCTGTGTTTGAGAAAAACTCGTTATGTGTCATCAACGTCGCGTCATATAGCACACACATGATTTTTCTTATGAATGTTCCAAGCTATCTCTCATATCATATTCAAACATGGCAACGGGCCTGACCAACACTTTGGACAGTTTATCCACATTTGCAAGATATTTTGATATTAACGCCCGATTGCCAGCGACATGGCGAATCTTGATACCTTCTCTCATTATCGTTAGTATTAAGAGATCAAAGATATTTGTATCTTATCACTCCTTTAATAGTGTGGTTATCATAACTGAAATGCATTGTGTCATGGTCTCTAAAAGCAGAGATCAGATATTTCGTTTTGGACCCAAAATATTGTTGGTTTTGAGAACAAGTATGCCTTTCCCTCCATTTTCAATTAATCCAAACACACATATGTCATCTAATCGGAATAAGATATTGTCTAGAGGTGTTCACTTCTACAAAGGATGTACAGCGCATCCTCTTGTCGAACACCAGAAGTGATTGCAAAAGTTGTCGATAGTCTATTCCAGCTTAAACATCGCAATGCGTTATTGTCATTATACACAGCTGTTCGTATATTTGTTTGGTAGCCCTCAATATTCAAGAGTATGCCATAGATTCTCTCGATTAATCGAATCACAGCCTTGCTTCAAATCAAGGATTACTTGGTGTGCATCGCGAGATGTACTTACAGCATTATACCGATACCATATTGCCCATTGCTAGGTAAATGTATTGCGACTACATGTATGTGAGTATTAATAACAATAAAACATCTGCTTTGATTCAAAAATGTTTCTAAAATGTTACCAAGTATAGTTATTTTAGCAAGCCAACAAGCTCTTGACACAGCACTCCTTGAATGATCGATGCCCGCTGTTATCACAAGCTTGTTTTAAATGTGTCAATAAGTTATTCCATTATCTGGTTGAAGTACAAACGGCTGTCTGTTTTCCAATTTAAACTTGTGATCGGACACGTACATTGTTCTATTCCACCTTGAAGGTTTTTCCATCTTGACTAAATACAAAAAAATTACAACAATGCTATTACAAAACATACTACAGTTAATAGAAACATACGAACCTTACTTATCTATTGTGTCTTGCCACGTCTGCACTTGTACCGCATCTACTTCAATTGGTGCACTATATGTTTTTCCATAGAATCGTGTAATATAAATTGTGTCACATTATCACACTTCAATGCGGCGATAATCTAACCTATAACTATTATAATGGCCCCCATCTTCTTAGTTTGCGCAATTATTACAGTCAGCAATCCACCAGCATACCCAAATTTCTGTTTAAAACCGTTGAAATATTATTAATGGTCTTGTCTAAGCTTAATACACTAAAGGCATGAATTTATAATTTTGAAGTGGTGGAACGATTGGCAGTTCATAACGTTTTCGTAAAAGCTTGTACCATAATTTTTATCCAGATTGAATTATGATATATATTATAAGTGACCCGATGATCACGGTGTGCATAAGCGCAACGGTTCTAGATTTTACCAGCCCAAGCAAATATTTAAATAAAGAATTTGGAAGCGAATTAACTTGATCGAACCAAGCATCTTCATCGTCGATCGCTTTGTATATAGAGATATTTGGCTAGAAGTGGCTTCTGTAATAATAGTGGCATCCTCTTAACAGTCGTTTGTGGCAGTTTGAATGTTTTTAGCGGTACAACAGTTTCCCAGCTTAATTAATATATGTAGAACAATATAGTATCGAAAACATTATACAGGAGCTCCCATTACCGACACTCCGTTACCCGTATCCATGGGATGGGGTGTCGGGTAATGGATACGTTAATTTTTTCTACGTTAATAAGATATAATCAGAACTACTACGAGATGAACTGACTTTATTAAAAGGTATACGAAATAGCAATATTAGCCTTTTTTCTCTGCCGTTTGAGATTTATATATTTAATGAACTGGTATAATCGACACCTTTACGGTGCCTATAATACGATTTCTGGGTAGATCACCCATGAGTTGTTCTGTTTAGATTTGATTTGGAATCGAGAATAGACAATGAATTTAGAATATGATTCCTTACGTTTTGAGCTCCTATTATTATCCGGATAAATGCTATTGTGCATACTAATGCCGTGAAGCATATATCGTGAATTAGATGGTTATATGATGACTTTCTCCGAATGGTAGATCGAAATTTTTAAGTTTTCCTTCTTACCTTATGAGTCAATCGTTGTCTATAGATACGGATTCAGTGAGGCGAATGTGTGCTTCTTCGTAAGTGATTGTTGATGTCTTAAAATAGATATTTTGTATGCAAAGACAACACATTGAATTTCTGCCCTGAGTTCTACTGCTTTTATTTCATCGTCAAACGTTGTTGTTGATAATAGATAATATTTGCAGTAGCTTTAAATAATCTGATTTGCAATAGATGAGCTTTATTATGTCGCGGTCGCAGGGCCGAATTGAGAACGTGATGTACAGTTTTTATTCTTGTTAGATCAAAACTCGTATCAAACATGTCGATGTTTTTGGACGTTACGAGATTTTTTACAAATAAACCAGTTCTGAACTGCTCAACTCACTATAACTAATATAGACTGGGATTTCTATGACGAAATATCCAAGGCAGTTATAGGGTACCCAAGATTATGTCTTCCAATTCCCGTGTTATTTGCATCGACCGGATGGATCATGACCTGCAACCAGTAATGAATCATTTGAACTAGTTGCTTCGGTAAACTCAAAGATAAATTGGATTGTATTTCAGATAATTACCAGGCGACTAAGAACTTCAAACTATATAAATCTAGTTGAGCATGCTATCGAAATCTCAGCACAAGTATACTGCAAGGGTAAAGTTACGGAAACTGCACTCCTTTATCGATTATAGTTTTAATATTCTTGAGTGTTAGAAACACTCAATGGTAACCTTTTTCTATATAGAGCGTGCGTTGATTTATTAAACCTGAAGCTATCACTTAAGCATTTGCGTGTCTGGAGTGGATGTATCAGGGAGGCTTGTTAGATCAAATAATAGGAGATGGAATAGTTACTGCTCATCGTGGTGGTTTGTATATGTATCGCCATTTCGGATTATATGTATTTGTTAATGAAGGAACCTCTTTGTTGGAACAAGGTTGAATTTTGCCTCCTTTTCTCTCGATTTTTTTAATGATTTGTAACTCGACCAGAGCAATCCTTTAACCTGTGGCAGCTTATGAGAGAGGCTGTATAATTTAGTGATACGGACGTTTTGGCCAACCCTAAGCAAACGATCAAGGTTTGGCGAACTGAATCCATGTCTATATGAGTGTTCTACTTGGAGCACACCAAGGTACGGTCTGGCGATTATTTTTCATCTAGATATTTTAGGTAAACAAATAGATGGTAACGATATATATATATATATATATATATATATATATATATATATATATATATATATATATATATATATATGTGTATATATATATATACATAAATATATATAAATATATGTATATGTATATGTATATGTATATATATATATATATATATATATATATATATATATATATATACATATATATATATATATATATATATATATATATATATATATATATATATATATATATATATATATATATATATATATATATATATATATATATATATATATATATGTCAATCATCTATCCTATACGACAAGAGCATCTTCAATAACAGCTACTGTAAATAATATCCGGTGAATGCGTTTTTGACTGGCATATCGTCCAATGAGGACTGGTTAAATAAACTAGTTATCATGAGGTTCTTAACTTCTTTTCCGAAATGGATGGTAGGGTTGAATGATCGTTTTTCAAGTGGATTGCGGTAATTAAACTATTGATCTGGTTGAGATATTTGAATTTTTCGGACAGCTTAGCTTATTTCTTAGGTTGATGGTAGCTCAGAATTGACTCTCGTCTATAAACGAGATGACAGATTAATTCAAAAGAAAACTTTTGTGGGTGCTGGACCACTTTAGTGTTGTGGAAGATCTGCAAATGATATAGATTGGAGCTATTTTGTAACTATATACAAATTAGGCCAACACTATAGATTGGTCAAAATTCGCTCAACTAAATCCATTTAGGCGATTTCTAATACGAGTCTTAAATACAACCAAACCAACTTTGACTTTCGACGTAATGCAACTATACATCAATGTAAATCAAATTGATTTGATTTGCGGTGGAATCGAATTGCAATATACTATATTCGTGTGATGCAATTGTATTATAAACAACCACAACGTCTATCATTCTATTGTGTTCTGTATCCGTAATCAATGTGCGATTGTGCGGTTATGTCACCAACCGTCAAATTATACATAATTTGATTACATTCTCGTTTCACTTTTATTATAATTGTATTTTTCTTAATTACTAAACTTTACAATTTTTTTAATTAACTTTCGTTTTGCATCTCTCAATAAAATACAATCGGTTTGATCGGCGATTTATATTTATGTAGATGCAACGGAATTGCATAAATTGAAAGTAGTTATGGTTCGATGATATCTCTTATATATTTATTGTTATTTTATGACATTTATTATGTGACAACATTACGATGTAATGGTTGTTAAATGTATTCGCGAAGAATACACATATTTGGTTTTGTATATGTTACAAATTTTAACTTATACAGGGTGGGTCAACGTAGCCGACCTTGGTGGGAAATGTGAATAAGTATGACTTTGTACTAGTTTCTCTGGTTTCGTGAAGACCACCAGACATTTAAGCGCCGTCAAGTAAAAATAATTGAACACCACCCTGTTGTATACATATTGTTTATATTAAAACGGTTTTGTATCATCAAGAAATGGATTTTTTATTGTGCAACTTGAGATTTTCCTATCTAAGTATAAAAAACTGTACGTATCATCTATATGCGAAACATTATGCTGCTTATATTTTTTCCAGGGTATATAGTAGATCTAACAATAATCTAGCATAAAAAACTAAACTCATTTCAAAAAACAATTTTTCTATTTTGTCTGGAAAATTTATTTATTTATTTGGTTTTTATTATAAGAGAGAATAATATTATATATTTTATTTTATTTATAAAAGAATTTTATTATTTGTCTGTATGACGGTATACATAATCTATGTTCATTGGAACTTCTACTGTGTATAGAAAATGAAAACTCTGAGACCGGAATGAGGAGGCTGTATACTCTTATATTAATGGTGAAGCGATATACTTGCTATATCTCCTCTGGTACCAAAAATATACAAACGTTGGGAGGCACTGCTTTAAAAATAATATTTGTATAGTATTAAATTTCAAATGTTTTTATAATATTATTCGAGTTTTTCGTTTTAATTAAATATAAAGAAGTTTTTATTTTATATTATTTTAAAATGTTTGGGATCTCCTGTTAACTAGAAACGTGCTAATTACAGCTTGAAACTTTATAAATTTCAGTATATCAAGTTATGTTGAATGAAATAGAAAATTACAAATTTTGATGTTTCGGAATTGTTAGTGTTCTTGAGATATACGATCGTGTCTGATATATCGATAATTTATCTGGCCTCTCTCTATTTTGATCTATCGGTTCGGATATTTTTGTTCTACAGCAGTTCTATTAATAAGAAGATGTATTATCACTAAGCCGTTGCAAATCTTTTGTTCTTTCTCTGGCCATGTGGGAGCTATGCATACCATAACCATTACAGCACTCAAGGTAGTTTACTGCCACTGATTATTTTGATCAGAACGTGCAAGCATTAAGTACAGGATAAGGATAATCATTCTAGCATAACTGCGCCTGCATGTTCTCGAATACTGAGATTTGGGAAAAGGCATAAATGGGACCACATACCTTTCCGGTGGAGGTATAAATATTTTTACGGATGGATCAATACATTAAAACTAAAAAAAGTATGGCTTAAAAAAGGATAAAAAAACGGAAAATTAATAAAGTCAAGTGATTTTTTCCAAACAAAATTCAAAATTTCTTAATAAATTTAATGTAGTTCTACTCCAGCATTCACCAAATATTTAGCAGCATCGAAATACTTCAATTCATTTGCGTCTCACCATTCAGCTGTCCACAAAAATTGGATATTTTTAAGAATGGGCCAAGCAGTGAGCCCGACTCTGAACAATATCACTGTTGGTATAAATGTAGTGTGGATATGGAAGTTTTTGGGCCCATCTGTATTTTTGAATATTTCGAATGTAAACTGCACATTCTATTAAGGACGCACATTCTTTAAAGCTAAAACCAGAATGTCCAGATCAATAAAACATAAAATTATTGTAGATAAATAAATATATACATACACACACACACATATATATATATATATATATATATATATATATATATATATATATATATATATATATATATATATATATATACATATATATATATATATATATATATAAACGCATTGCGTATGACAGAATTATGCGTGCAGTCACAGAACAAAGCGGTGGACAGTTTTTCATAGATGAGCTCGGTGGTAAAGGCAAGAGTTTTCCTCTTTCACTCATTTTGGCAACCATACGATCACAAAATAATATTGCGCTGGCCATTGCACCATCTGGAATTGCGGCAACTATTTTGGATGTAGGCCGAATAGCGCATTCAGCATTGAAACTGCTGTTGAACTTACAAAACACTGAGGCACCAACATGCAACATCAGCAAAAACTTTGCAAAGTACTTCAAACGTGTCAAACTTTCGTGTGAGACGAATGTTCAATGTCTCACAAGAAAGCATTGGAAGCGCTTGATCGTACACTGTGATATTTGGAAGAGAACGTCCTATTCGATCGTGTTGATTAAATTTGGAGAATCATGCTTTCACATGAGTAGCTCTATGTTGCCTGCTCACGCGTCGAAAAACCTTCTGGTTTATTCGTTTACGCACCAGTTGAAAAAACAAGAAATTTTGTGTATCCCACAGCACTTCAAAAATTTCGAATTGAAACGAAACGCTGCAATGTCACAATTTTTCAAAATGAACAAAATCAGTCTTTCTTTCAAATTTAATTAGTTGGTAGCGAAGCAACGGGCGCAGGGTACAGCTAGTATCTTTATAAAAATAAAACATTACTAGCATAATTATTTGTAGGTCTATGGTGAGGATTGAACTCGAGACTACGGAGAGATGAAAAACTGTCTTAACCACTAAGCTACAACCAACGACAGGTATCGGGCTATTTGTGCCAATTCCTGAAGTAACATTTTCTATATGTCTTGGTTGTTAATGGAGACGACTGGGGAATTTCACACCCATGGTAATTGACTCCAATACTGTTTTCTCCAAACTTGTTTGGTTTGAAATAACTGCCTTGAATCTACTTGGCAGTCTGAATAAAATCAGAATGGACTAGATATCAAGTCACAATATTTTTAATGGAAACGCCCATTTAATGGTGGTTCTCCCAATTTTGTAAAACGTTTTAGTCAGCCCTAGGCGTGATCTCTTAAGAGAAATATTGACAGTCATTTTAACGGTCTGCAACAGGAGAAACGGACAAACTCATTGTATTTTACTTTATCAAAATCTTTTTTGGAACAACAAGCCAGTAAATATCTCGGTCCATTTTAGGATGATAGACGTGCCTTGAAGATCATGCTGGATATTCTCAATCGAGACTATTTGTTGAGTTTCGAATGAAAAATCGGAAAAAATTCAAGTTTTAATGAATGCTGAGTATTAGTTTATTACGAAAAGTTTTATTCGTGGTGAAGGCAGTATATATGTAATAATGGTTTATTGAAGAATGGCCTTAGTTCAAACCCTCTTTAAAAATTGTTGTCAAATTAATTAGTGCTGTTCCTAATGAAGCCATCGATTAACAAACTTCAATAATTTCTTGGACCTGTAGCGAAGTGTTTTTTTGAAAATATATTCTTAAATTCCGAAATTGTTCTATACTTTCTATATAGTGGTATATATAAAGTATAGGACAATTTCTGAATTTCAGTCCACCAAGACTTTTTGATGTTTATATAAGTACAGGGCATAGCCGAATATAGTTCATATTCGAAAAGCTATTCGTGTTATCGACATTTTATTTTTTGGTAATTTGATTCTAGGTATTCTTCGCCAGTTTGGTCCAAAGTTTTGAGTAGATCCCAAAAGTCGTTCAGATTGTGGTTTATAACTACCAATCATTCTACTAAAGACACATTCAAGCTATGATGAAGTAGAAGTTTTCAATTCTTAATAGCAACCGAATGCTAACGAACTTTTTGCTGTTAGAAGTCATGATGTTGGTAATCCAGTGTTCGGTAAATATAGTTGTACTTACAGTAAATTTGACAAATTGTTGAGTGCACACTCAAAAATTTGTCAGGGCAACCCTACCGTTATTTTAAAGGCATATGAGTCCATAACCTTTTCAGACAAAGGTATACTTGGGTCTCATTTTGGAGAGTAAACTAAACTGGAAATCTAACATAACAGAAGGCTACTATAGTTCTCTACACTTGTAAGAATGTAATTGGTTAAAATGAGGGGCTTTATCCTCCTGTATATATATGGGCCCTTTTATATATACGTCAGTTATACGGTCCGATATTTTATATGAGTTTATTGTTTGGTGGCTTACCAAGTATATTATGGCCATAAGACTATATATAGTCTATATATATAACGATATCTAGTACTTAAGATATAGCGAACTGTCTCCTTGGGTATGGAAATCTCTTTTCATATCATTCCTTTATGATATTCCAGGCAAAGTTTCTTTACTTACATCGACTATAATATTTTGCCACTATCGTTTAGGATGAATTTTCTAACAGAAAAATCCTGCATAGAAGACAGGTTAAGTGATGCATTCATAAACTTTTTCACGGATGGTTCAAAGATAGTTGTGAGAGTCGCGAGTGGCTTTTTTTTCTGGGAGACATGGTAAGTTAGCCTGTCGGTCTCTTCGAGTACTGTAAAGTTTTTCAAACGAATTAATTCCGATTCTCAAAACTATGAACTGGTTTAGGTCTAATAGAATATTCGTCCATTAAAACGCTCAATCATACTTTATTACGACGAACTTATATCTAGTTTGTCTTTCATCTATAAAGGAGATGGCATATCAGTTCAACATACACTTGTGAGTTTCTTGGTACTTCAGTGTGACGGGAAATGAAAAGGAGGACAAACTAGATGAAAGTCACTTCTCAAAAATAACCTAATGTATCTTAGTGCAAGTGCTCTCAATGATATTCAGCACTTCATGAAAAGTTCGGGATGGTTTGGGTAGAAAAACAAACTAAAACTATGTAGTGTTGGTACGGACTAAACTGTACAAACATTTTAGCACTCGCCTTGCGAGAGAGATGTGTCAGAACAAATCTTGCTTTCAAACAGTATATATACCATCGTCCGATGTCGTATAAATGTTTCTTCGTATATCATGTCACTTTTCTCACCAACAACAACTTAGAAGCTTTACAGATCCCTTGTTATTGACCTACTCACTCTAAACGATCAAAGTTCATTCACCCATACATAATACACATACTTGACAATGAAAGTGACACTACATACCAACCTCATATTTGACTATTTATTGTATATACGATAATTAATCACCTAACATCAATTAACTAATTGGTTTCGAATAAATCTTAAAATTTATTGATTTACAGTCGCAGCGCGTCTACATAAAAAAAAATTTGCGGTCAACATCAAAACTGGCGAATAATAACCGAAAAACATAAAATATGGAATCTCGAAACCAATAATAATAAAAAACATATCCAATATAAAGACCATATATAGATGTACATATATAAGAAAGTCGTTAAGATGACTTGTCTCGACTTTCTCTTTCCGTTGTGTCTATATTATTGTAAGATAGTAAAAATGAAATTTTTAAGTCGTATGGTAAAGGTCGTCGACAATATTGATGTTTTGAAAAGTTTAAAAAAATTCCGGACAACCATGTTCGATGGAATAGGGCGAGTTTCTTGTTTAAGATAATGACGATGTATTTATATACAGTACATAACCGGAATGTTTACTTTTAACAACACACAAAAGGGGATTAGGGCTTTCGTTTAGTATATATTGATTAATTTAATAAGAATATTAAAATAAAAGATGCTGACATAAGATTAATTGGTGTACACGTTTTTTACCAAGCTTCCCTATATTTTCCGTGTGTTTTTTTTTTTGGATCGACGACAACGACGAGGTTGATGATGATTGTGATGGCGTTGTGATGATTAAAAGAAGAAGATGAGACAAAATTAATTTGATTGATTAATTGTAGTGGAAATAAATTTGTTTGCTTTCGTTGTTAATTATATCTTGTTATGGTTTTATTTTCTTATTTATTTATTTAAATCAACAGACAAAATTAAATCCGAAATAATTAAGATTTATTCGAAAGTATAATTTAAACATAAACTTTTTGATGACACCGTTTCCTTAGGTATTATAGTTCTCAATAAATTGTACGAACTTGTATAAAGTTCAACCTTGAAGATCAAAATTCGGTTTCATGATCTGTAAATGGTCATGACCAAACACCAAAAAAACGTATCATTTTATAGTCCAGTAGAACTGTCATTTCTAATAGTGCTATTTATTTTTGAGCTAATTTAATACTTCTATTCTCAACGCTAATCTTGTCAAATCTTCAATGGCATGATTTTGTCGTAATCTATAAAAATTCACTGTGCCTATTCTTAGATTTGTGGCGTTCACAAATAAGACGAACAGTCGTCATGCCACAATAGTGAACTAAAAAACAAAATAATCGAAAAAAGATTTCGATTCAAAATTCTGTAATTCGCTAGAACTGTTGCAACATAGCCTCACAACATATATAGAAACGAAATGCAACAAACATCAAGTCCGGTCGCATAAGCCTGATGAAATGGATTTGATATTTTCGATCACACAACAAATCAATGACGTCATCAGATTGAAATCGGCCTAGCGAAACGATCATTACAGATCACATATAAGATGCCATACATTTCTCAAGACAAACGTCTTCTTCGGCTGGTTGATTCAGCGGTCTAGCTGTCAATCAATGCCACTCTGTGAAGTTTTGGTTTAACTCCCATCATTATCATGTCCACTGTTGCCCAACTTGATGGTAGATAGAACTATATAGACTGATGGCTTGGTCCTTACAGCTTTAGGTGAACATTCTTAAATATCATATCTAATCTAACACATAAAGCGTTAAAACGATCGAGAAAGTTTTGCATGTCAATCCATTTGAAACCATGTTGTTAGACCTTACTAGGTGAAGAAATATTGGCGACCTGTCATCCGTTTTTCGTTTTGAAAATACTATTATCAGATCTGCGATGTCGTGAAACATCTGGATATTATTTTAGATAGTAAAACTTCCTGGAGAGTTAAACTTGGAAATAATCTAAAATAAGCCACTACCATGTTTTAGGAATTAAGAAGAGTATTTGGAACATCCTGGTGCTGACTCCGGAAATGATGTTTATTTACAAATCGATGGTTTTACCTAATGCTTCTGTTATTTTGTTGCGCTTAAGTAACTTAAATCCCACTTAAGTAAACGGTCTTCACTTTATAGAATATGTCATACAGAGCCATTACTGGTTTCTGCATATATTTTAGTTCTTTATTCTAAAACCAGTTGGTTCTGTGGCCTCAGGAGCATTTAAGGCACAATTATGGTTCGAGTATGGGGCATGTAGACTAATTGTCACTTACAAATGATTACCAGTGTTTGACCTCGATGAATTTTTTTCAGTAGCTTTCTCATCGGGAAATTTATAGATGTCCCTTTATAAATGTCAATAATCGGATAAAATAAAATTATGTCAGTTTTGGGTCATACAGCCCCGATGGTTTTATAAGCGGCTTTGGTAGCACTTACTCAATGTTGCCACAACAAGTAAACTCATAATAGTATGTATACAAACAATAAAACTGGGTGAAATCCATCGACCACTTTCAAATTGCTCAAGGTCTTCTCTGTTCCAACAAGCAAAATAAATTCTTTAATCTTGAGGACATCCGTAAAGCGTGCTTTAACTTCTTGACGTAACGCACTTTGACGGAAGTGCTTTATTCGTGATCGTAATGCAATGTTAATTGTAAGTGAACCATCGTTCTTGATCTCTTCCGAAGATTGTTTCTACTTGGCTACACTACTCTTCTTTTAAATCGCTAAACAAACGATTTATTCTTGAAAAGTGTTGAGGCCGGTTGAAGTGGAGGACACAACCAATACAAAACCGATTACGATGTTTTGACACATTTTAAGTCGAATTTGGCCTATGATTGGATTATTTAGACTGAATTTGTTCACAGGTTTCAAAGGTTTTTTTGTTGTAGTGTTGTCTATCACTCAGGCTCTAATGGCCCATTGTGATTTCCCACTGTATTACTGTACGTTCCGGCTATAGGTCCGATTTACGTAGAAACCATCTGCACATTGCATAGCTCCATGCCAACCTATAGTACTGACATTGAAGTTGGGACGACATACGGATTCTAAACGCAACTGGGTCTCAGATGAGTTCATTCTCACCACCGATCGTACCGCCCGAGACGATCGATGGTGAAACTCCCTTTTCTCATCCTGCCCCTATCGGGATTCGAACCCGGTACCTTCCGCTCCATGCCGCAGTGTTATAACCACTGCGCCACATGGGCGGTCCAAAGGGTTAAGCTCGAACTTAACAGTAACTGCATTGCATATAAAATAGTAATACGGTTAATGGTACGACTTGAATAGAGGTATGAACATGTAGTTTACTCGTACTTCTTCTGTTTGACTGATAACTAGTAAGTTTATGCAACTATATACTCATCTAAATCTAATTATGTATTTAAGTATCACTTAAACACATAAAACAGCGATACTTGCATCAAAGCTCATCGGATTATATCATAACATAACATTTATCTTTATAAATTTAATTAAAAGTTTTATAACCGAGATTTATGGGCAGCAAAATTTATTAAATTCTCGAAATCAAAACTATTTTCGATTTTGTTTAACTTTCCATCACTATTACGTAAGAAAGTATAAAATTTAGTTTTGATATACATCAACGAATATAAATATTAAATCAGTTTGAATAATGTTATCATCGTATGCAAATTATCTCATCTTTTAAATTATGTGAATGCCGTTTTGCACGAATAAAATAAATAGTTTGCGATAAATAAGTCGTCGTCTCACCTGGTTATCAAATTTGATTGAATGAAAGCACGCTATAATATATTTATGGTGTGTGTTATGAAAGCTCGAGTCATATAATATCGAAATACAGCGTCTTAATTTTGTTATATGCAGGCACTCTTGACAATCCTTGCATTGTGTGATGTTACTGCGTATCACACCATCTGGCGGAATTGCACCAGTTTTTTGATTGATTACTGGAACCAATCTATATTTGTAGATAAAAAATGGAGGCAATAGATGTAACTCTAGTGTCTTATACTACAGACACATATCTGGGTGGTCATTTTGTGGCGGTTTATCACATTTTGTGATAAAAACTATGATATAATGAAATTGGTTAATCATGAATGAACAACTTAAAGCCGTATATATGTAAACGAGTAAAATAGACGACAATATATTCCATCCCGCTTTTATCAGTCAACATTTTATAGTGTTAGTCATATGTCATGTTAAAATGATTTCCAATATCATTAATTAAGTTGTCTGCCCTAATTTACCCTATTAAAAAAAATTTATCACTACCTATTCAACCACTTCATATAAAAAATGATATAATTAAGTTCGTGGTTATGCGAAACGTTAATTTATCACTCTAAAATATTCATTTCTCCTTAAAATTCATTATTTCCCCTTTTAAATTTATTGCACAGGGTTGTGTTTGTAGACTTATTTTATTTTTTCTATATCACGAAAAAAGTCTCCAACCTTGATATAAAAGTATGACAAAGCACCACAAAATGACCACCCAGGTTTCGTAACTACAGTTTCGAGTTAACCATGATTTCGTTGTAATGTGTCACTGCTAACCATGGTTTGCAACTTGGTTTAAACGTGGTTTTGGAATGAGCTGTTTTTTCTTATCCCATGGCATTTTAGGGAAGACAGTGCTAAGTTATACAGTTTGTGAATAGTGAAAACTATAAATATTGGTTTTTTCATGGATTTGTTTATTTTTTTTTTAAACTTAAGTTTTCAAAAAAAATAAATTAATACAGAATTCGATAAATTAACGAAAAAAAAACTAAAAATAGTAACAGGAAAATTTGGGTGGAGGGCGAAATAAGAATATGTTTAAAACACACAGTTTACATAAGAATTTTAATGAATTATGATAAACTGTCAAATGATATTTCGAAAATCATAGTTTCATAATCATGGTTACGAAACTAGATATGTGTCTATGGTACTCGTATAACTGTATTTTTTAAATGGTTGAGCGATGAAAAGTAGCGCAAGAATATTTTATTTCGGATCACTGCTAGTTAACCTTTAAACTTAATATTTACACGACAACCAAGTTAGCTTTTAAGAACCATGAGAAGACTAATTGGAGTAGATATAACGAATCTTTTAGGGATATATTATCACGGGGTACCCTTCATGGACTCCCACTATAGGGAAAAAGCGACAAAATATTGTGGATAATCTTTCTAGAGTCTACAGTTGATCTCTTGGGGTAGCTTCTCCAATGGTATAACTAACGAGAAAGCTCAAACCAGTGATTGTTTCAGGAACTACAGGACTTATCAAAAAGTCACTAGGTAAGCTTTCAACAAAGTCAAGAGCACTAACGAAACTAAACATTGAAACTCTTACAAGAAGAATTTAAAAGTATACAAAATAATTAAGTAAGCCGCAGAGAAGTCTTGGTCGACTTCTGTGATAGTATTAAAGATTCTTCGAGAATTATAGCATCAGGAAAATATTATAGCTAAAAATTCAATCACACAGAGCTTTTTAATTAGACTTGACTTTATTGACCAAATTAAGCAGGGAATCGCCTGAACTTCTCATGGAAACTCATACGCCCGAGAAGATCAGAGGTTCAGTTCGGCACTTTCGAGGACTCACGAACTTACGCGCTGTATATGTTTACGGAGTGTACGATATAGATCCGATGAAAGATTTTTAGAAATAAAGAGAGGTCAATCTGATTTTCAATCAGAATAGAGGAAGGAGCGCACATGACTTGCCAAAATAGACCATAGAGAAATACTTATAACGAAAGTTAAACCAATAAAATCCGATGGGCGAAGTCTCAGCTCGATTACTGCAAAGGGAAGTCAACAGACACTGCCTTCAACAAAGTGAAAGTAGAGGCAATAATGGGGAGATTGGGATTGGCTCTTATATAGATGGGCTACCTTATCATTTGTCTCAAAGCAAAATAGTCAACATGAAGCTGAGGAGCTCACAGTAAGAACATAGGTAGAAGAAAGAACGCCGCAAGGAGGTGTACTGTATCAATGGATTATTTTTGGAGCTGGGGTGATGTAACATACGCAACGTTAGCTGGCTCTGGAAAATATCTGGAAACGAAGTTCTAAAAAATGCTGTTTCAATTTTCACAAAATGGGTTCTCTTTATGAGCTCGTAAACAGTAATATAAATGATATTAAGCGCTTCACTATACGCTCCAAATGGTAAAATAATGCATAAAGAAGTGGACAATCAATGATATTGCAGCAGACCGACATCGATTTAAGTATTCGTAGACGTCTTAACCTAACTTAACCAAACCTGCATTAGATGTCGATCTTTTTTTTTATAACACTAAGGCATATGGTGACCGAAGCGCTCAGTATCATGCAACATGTTTACCGAATAGGCAAATCCTGTGAGACTGCTTTACATGAACTCGTAACAAGGATTGAGAGATCTATGCACAGTAACGAGCTTCTCGTGGGCACTTTTCTGGATATTCCCGGAGCCTTTGATAATACTATTTTCATCTCGATTGCGAATGCTTGTACTAAATTTGGTATCGAACCCAATATCATCAAATGGATTGAATGTATGCTTGAATCTCGCATAGTGATACGCTAGGTTGAGGATACCTTTACTTGGAGGTGTGCTTTTGCCCCTGTTGTGGCTGCTGGCCATTGACGAACTTCGTGTTATTGTGCGTGAGTCTGGTTTTGTCGCTCTAAGTTATGTTGACGATTGGGTCCTGGCAGTTTTAGGCAAGCACCTGAATGTCTTATCATATTTAACTCAACTCGCTCTTCTCATTATAGAAGAGTGGTGTCTCGATAAGGGTTTACTTCTGAATCCGTCTAAAACCGATTAGGTTATATTTACAAGGCCTAGGAACACTACAGCTTTTCGTGTACCGTCACTTTTCGGATGTAAGTTATATGTAAGGTGATAGCCCGGCCTACCTTAAACACCTTGGTGTTTTCGTGGATAATAAACTTTCTTGGAAGTATTATCTGGATTATAAACTAAAATAAAACACTGCTATTTTTTGGCAATGACGTAGAGATTTTATTAATTCCTGGGGATTACTCCGCAAAATGTTATATTTTATCTACAAATCACTAGTTCTACCAATGCTAACTTATGCATCTGTTGTTTGGTGGCCAGTGGTTAAAGTAAAATCTTCAAGTAGTAAACTCAACTATTTGCAAAATATTGCTTGTAGGGCTGTAACTGGAGCCATGTCTTCTACTCCGCACCTAGCGATGGGGCTTATTCACTCACTACCCCAGTTACAATCCTTCATTTTAGGATCACCTTGTTCGGCTGCCTTTCAGGCGCTTCTTCAGGCCATAGATCAATGTTTAATGAATTCATTCGAGCTATGCCAGAAATTGACAAGTTATTGATTGGCGTCTGCCTGATTTTAATTTTTACAAATCTTTTGAGGTGGTTTATCCATCCAGGGGTATGTGGTTTTCACCAGTTTAGCTCAATAAGGTATCCGAATCGCTTGTATTTTTTCAGATGACTCTGTCTCTGAACAGGGTGCTGACTTTGGTTACTACTATGTTGTTTGTTGATAGTTACTGCACTTTTTTCCAACGTTTATCTCAATAAATGAAAGACTTTTATTTATGGAAAAGACATAATATTTCGGTCCTAAGACCATTTTCAAATGTTTAACATAGAAACTACAATTATATATAAAAAAATCACAAATTAAAAACTTTAAAATATAAACTTAATATCTAATAAGAAGAAAATTGGAAGCCAAATATTAACTTACTATTAGCGTTCCAAATAAAATACATATAATTAAATTGTAAGGAATGTTTCCATTTCAGAAGCTTATTTATTCTTATTTTGGAACCCTTACAATATAAACTATATAATATATATTAATATTTACTATAGCACGTCTGGAGTTTAAATGAAAAATAAAAAATATTAAAAATGGTAATGTCTGCAGAAACATAAAACTAAGTTTACATCGAATATTAAAGTTTATCACATACAATACAATAATCGTTCAACTGTCGGTAAGATAACTTTTAATTACCAATTTTTTTGGAAAACACACTAACCAAGACTTGAATCAATATACATGAATATCGAAAACAATTGTTTAACTCATATTGGTTCAATTCTTATCCAGTTGTGTTTTTCTACAACACATATTTCTACAAAATTTACTATGTTACCATCTACTTTAATCCAGTAACAGAATCATACTATACCAATACATAATAAATTAACGATCAGCTGTGCATTACAAAGTATATAATGTCAAAATGTCATAACAACAATAATAATATTAGATCATAAGATCTAAAATTATGTTCAATAAAATATTAAAATATATATTATGTTGTAATATGTTTATTGTATGTGTGTAACATAAACTTATATATTGTGTCAATGTTTTCTGTGTCCATTCTGAAGTTCATGTTATTATTGTCTTTGAGAATATGTAAGCTTTCTAGAAAGATACGTTTCTTGTAATTCGTTTCCTGTTTTAAAATTTTAGTTTCTGTAAAATTATGACTATGTTTAGTGATCTGTACATGTTGTGAAAGTGCTGTGTCTTTTTTGTTTAAACGTATATCACTTTGATGTTTTTGCAGCCTTGTTTTCAGTGAATTGGACGTTTGTCCAACGTATTTCTTATTACAGGAACATGGAATGGAATAAATGTTCCAAGATCACATACAATGAATGGTTGTTCAAAAAAGTTAAAAAACGTCTAATTAACAAATATAATAAATTATTGATTAATCAAAACATCGACAGTAAGAAAGATAATTCAAGTTTAATTAATGATAGCGTGGTCAATTTAACAAATTTAGCAATACCAGAAAATGTAACATCTATTTTAAGCTACGGTCCAAAGTTTGCAATTCCAATACAGAAACCGCATACTCCGATTCTTGAAATTTTGTCTGAAATTGAGTACACACTTTTAAAGTTTACTGATGATATTCTCATCAATCAACACAGATATAATTTACTTAATGAAGTACTTAATTACATGAAACGCAGTAGAATTCAAAATGAACAAGACAGATTCATACTAACAGCAGTGAATTCGTTAAAATTATTTATACGTAAGAATCCTAATATAATCATACTTAATAGTGACAAAAGTAAAAAAACTGTAGTTATGTTTAAAGATGAGTATTTTAGTAAGATGTACGAACTATTGTCAGATGAAAATACTTACAAAAAACTAACTAAAATTCCAAGAGTTAGAAAAGAATTTGAATTTAAACGAAAACTATTACATACAACTGGACAGATCACCATAGACATTTACAATAAAATCAAAACACCGTTCCCGATCACACCAAGAATTTACGGACTACCAAAGTTACACAAAACAGGTATTCCGCTTAGACCAATAGTCTCGAACATAGGTTGTTTAACCTATGAAACGTCTAAACACCTATGCGGAATTTTGAATGTGTTAACTTATGAAAGTAGATTTAACGTAAAAAATTCTTATGAAGTAATGTCTCGAGTTAAGAATTGTAAAATTAATGATAACCATGTTTTAACATCATTTGACGTAGTGAGTCTTTTTACCAATATACCAATTAATGTTGTACTTGATGAAATTAATGATCGTTGGTCAGAAGTTGAACCTTGGACAAACATTAGAAAAAATGATTTTATAGATTTACTTAAAATAATACTAACGAAACATAATTATTTTACTTTTAAGAATGATTGTTTTATGCAAATATCTGGATTGGCTATGGGAAACCCATTGTCCCCCATTTTGGCAGATATTGTAATGGAAAAACTATTTAATCACACTTTAAACAATAATTTAATTCAACCATCTTTAATCATAAAATACGTAGATGATATTTTGTTAATTTTACCGGAAGATCAAATTCAGTACACTAAAAACTGTTTTGAAACATTTAATAGCAACATAAAATTTACTATAGAATTGGAAGAAAACAAAAAGTTAAATTTTTTGGAATTAACGTTGGTTAGAGATGGAACATCAATTTTCACCAATTGGTATTCCAAACCAACTTCATCCAAAAGAATTTTAAACTTTTATTCAAAACATCCGTATTATATGAAATTGAATGTTGCTAAAAGTTTTATAAGTAAAGTACTTACATTAAGTGAAAAACAGTACAGAGAAGAGAACATTAAAAACATAGAACACCATCTTTCAATTAACAATTATCCTATGAATATGATTAAAAAATTGATTCGTGACATAAGTTATAAACAAGATAATCCTCTACCACAAACAGATAACACAATCATAGACACCAATAGCAATAACACTACAGACATTAATACAGTCATAACATATATCCCAGATTTATCTTTCAAAATTAGTCAAATTTTAAAATCAATTGGAGTTAATAGGATCTCTTTCAATATCAAAAACAAACTACAAGAAAAATTTACTAATATGAAAGATAAAATAGCAAAGGAACAGCGAACACATATAGTTTATTCCATTCCATGTTCCTGTAATAAGAAATACGTTGGACAAACGTCCAATTCACTGAAAACAAGGCTGCAAAAACATCAAAGTGATATACGTTTAAACAAAAAAGACACAGCACTTTCACAACATGTACAGATCACTAAACATAGTCATAATTTTACAGAAACTAAAATTTTAAAACAGGAAACGAATTACAAGAAACGTATCTTTCTAGAAAGCTTACATATTCTCAAAGACAATAATAACATGAACTTCAGAATGGACACAGAAAACATTGACACAATATATAAGTTTATGTTACACACATACAATAAACATATTACAACATAATATATATTTTAATATTTTATTGAACATAATTTTAGATCTTATGATCTAATATTATTATTGTTGTTATGACATTTTGACATTATATACTTTGTAATGCACAGCTGATCGTTAATTTATTATGTATTGGTATAGTATGATTCTGTTACTGGATTAAAGTAGATGGTAACATAGTAAATTTTGTAGAAATATGTGTTGTAGAAAAACACAACTGGATAAGAATTGAACCAATATGAGTTAAACAATTGTTTTCGATATTCATGTATATTGATTCAAGTCTTGGTTAGTGTGTTTTCCAAAAAAATTGGTAATTAAAAGTTATCTTACCGACAGTTGAACGATTATTGTATTGTATGTGATAAACTTTAATATTCGATGTAAACTTAGTTTTATGTTTCTGCAGACATTACCATTTTTAATATTTTTTATTTTTCATTTAAACTCCAGACGTGCTATAGTAAATATTAATATATATTATATAGTTTATATTGTAAGGGTTCCAAAATAAGAATAAATAAGCTTCTGAAATGGAAACATTCCTTACAATTTAATTATATGTATTTTATTTGGAACGCTAATAGTAAGTTAATATTTGGCTTCCAATTTTCTTCTTATTAGATATTAAGTTTATATTTTAAAGTTTTTAATTTGTGATTTTTTTATATATAATTGTAGTTTCTATGTTAAACATTTGAAAATGGTCTTAGGACCGAAATATTATGTCTTTTCCATAAATAAAAGTCTTTCATTTATTGAGATAAACGTTGGAAAAAAGTGCAGTAACTATCAACAAACAACATTGAAATAAAATATCCAACAAGTAAAATAATTTGGTTACTACTGTCCATCAAATGATTTGAGATCTATGGCAGTTTGGAGACCTATTGTGAATAGTAAGCAGACATAATTGCGATTACTCACTGCGTGATTTCAGCTTTTAATCTCGAAACAAAGAGCGTATATAATGTACGGACAGTGAAACTGTCCTTAACTCACTGAACAATCCTCGAATTAGCGCTAAACTGGTAGGGGATTGTAAGAAATTGTTGAACCTCCATGATTCGAACAATAAGGGTCATATGGGTTCCTGGCAGACTGTTTGGCTAAAACTGGTTCTCGCTTATTTTTTGTAGGCCCTGAACCAGCTGCTCCTTTACCTCTTTACATATAGTACAATTAAACCAGTTGCCTTATCGAAACTAAAGCTGACGTGGTTATCCACCCTTACTTGTCGTATGCCGAAATACTTTGTATGCCGTATGCGACCAATGTCTTGAGGATGTTGGTGATAGCTTACACTTCATCAGCAGTTGTCCGGCTTTCAACCGCATTAGATCCCTTGTGTTCAATTCTAGGACTTTTCTTGTAAATATACTGCCTTTTCAGCCCTGGTTCAAATTGCTCCAGTTTGCTATGGTCGCAGAGCGCGCCTTGATTTAATGAAATCCTAGGTTCCAGCCAATTTTGTAATCGTGACAACAAAGTATTCGTATGTTTTTATAATTTATTAATGGTAAATATATAACACTGATATGGCAGACTATAAGCTAAAGTCCACTAACGCTTGGGTCGGTTTAACTCTATTAATGTAGTATCAAATTCACATTCAATTCCAATGTTTTTAAAACAAAATGTAGAAATTCTGGCATAGTTAAAGTTTCCAGCCAAAGTGATTGTTTAACTCACGCACTCTTGTTGATTATACAATGCGGATGTACTTAAAAATAAATGCCCATGCTGAGCACAAATTAGTTCTATACACATTCGCGTAACCGAAAACCGTTTATTCAACCGCCATAAGTTACTTATAAGTATAAGCACATTCCATACTGCGCGCATTTTACACCACTGCAGCTAAATTAATTACCTGTACCTGAACAACAAACAACCACAACAGCACAAATTTGTAATTATACTTTCACTTTTTTTCTTAATTAATTTCAACAAAAAATTGTAAAAAATTAATATTTGAAATAACTCTATACATGTGAGCAACAACAACAAGAATGTCTTTATTCACATATTAATATGCAATCACAATGTTGATCGGTATTTCGATTTGTTTTGTTGTTGTTACGATTTATCTTAATATGTAATTCAATATATGTGTCAGGTTATATATGAGCAAATATGTACATATGTGGTGTGGCACATCACACACGTTTACATATGTGCACATATATTAGAATTTCATAAGAAGAACAGCCTTCAGCTCAATCAATTTGAAATTCAGATAAATTTTGCGTTCGCAAAATAAGAAAATTTAATACCGTCTTGTATGCTGACTGGTGGAAATGTATAGCGATGGTATGCAAATTTATTCAACACCAGCTACCTACATACACAGTATTGTGTTTACTCTCCTGAGTGGGAAAGGTTTTTATTGACAAATCATTGCAAATGTATAAAATTATGTATGTAAGTGGAACGACGAAGTACCAGAGGTACTTAGCTAATTAGTATCTACTTCCTGTGTATGTTCAAGATATGTACATAATTTCTCCATCTTTTATTTATGTTGTATGCATTCGAGTTATAAGTATGCATATACCACATATGCATCATTCATGTATGCGTAATGTATTAAGAATATATAAAAGACAATAGACAAGAAACCGTCGATTCAAGGTACAATAATTAACAATCATAATTTGAAAGCAAAATGCTTACAACAATGCGGAATTTAATAAAATTAACAATAACATACTTTAATTATTAATAATAAATTTTATTAAACATCTAACACAAATATATATGCGCTGTATCTGAGAAACTATTTGTTTCAAGGTTTAGTTGTTGATGAATGAGTATCGTGATCTTGAAATGCTTTGTCGAGTGTAGATTGATTCATGTATGTGAAAATATATGATAAGAACTGATATTAGCGGTACCTTAGGAACACTGTCTTGCGGCCTTGTTTTGTTTATTCAGGCGAAAATATTGTATAGTGGTCCGGAAAATTGAGGAACGCCAACTGTTGTTCTCACCAATTGAATGTAAGCAGACTCACTTATCACTATCAGTTCCCCTCAAATTTTATTATGAAAGTCCTTTAATGAGAATGAATCTATTCAATCGTAATTGATGGAGTGGCCCTTGAAGAAAAATGATTTCAATGCGTTACTACCATTTTATGCCCTATCGCAAAAGACATCGTCAATTTTTATCATCAACGAATTCTTGTCCTGAAAAAAGATATCTAATGGGGTTTTTGAATATTTGTTGAAAGGTATGGAGTGCCAGCACTGCTATCGTACTATTTAGCTTAATGTAATAGTAAGTGATTCCAATATATATATATATATATATATATATATATATATATATATATATATATATATATATATATATATATATATATAGTAGTTATATATAAAGCTTATAGTGGTTTTGCAGATGATATGGTAAAGTATCCAATATGCGAGCATATAGGCAACACTATATCTGCCAACCGAATATATGAACATTGGTCTCTCTGTAGTCTTTCTTTGAACTCGTGCGAGTGCATAATGGCTTAACTCAAACTTAAGTGTGCTTTGAGGAAATCTATTACACATTACTATTCGTTCTACGGGGTTGACAGTAAATCTGTTGTCACAGTCCACTTGCGTTCATTCTTAAACTTTGTATAAAATTTTAAAGTTGTGTCAAGCAAAGTTTATCTGTTGTATCAATTCCTCTAATCATTAACTGGCACAAGAAATACAGGTCTTAATTGATTGATTTTATGGTCTTTAACATTATGTATGAAATATGATGCCAGTCAAGGAGCCACACAGGCGAGCCCTTTTAAGAACATTTCTTACAATATTACTGATATGATTTTGGAAATTTTGGTTCTTATGCTGTTGCTTTTATGCATCGAAGATGCGCTCGTTTTAATGGTAAGGTGTACACGAATAAACCTCTTTATAAGATCACAAGAAATTGGTCTAACTTGGTCTCGATTGCAGTCACCACTAACTGCTATACATTATTGTGTCTATAGCATCGCCAACGAAATATGGCTCAATGAGAACGTTGGCCCAAATATGAAGACCAGTACTCTAAAGCTAGCACACTTATCATTTCAGTCTTTGGCTTCCACAACAAAAAGGTATATGTAACCATTGTTTTGACACTCAGGGAGGGAGCCTTAACCAAAATTCGTCCACCTAGTGAATGACACTATAAAACAGTTGTTACCTGAGTTGACGTTAAGTCCTTTTTATATGCACGATTGCGACACTATGTCGACAAGGTACCATCAAATTTCTTCCTATAGATTATAACTAAATTATCCACAGCCTTGGACATCAAATTCATGGTTGCACGCAGCCTAGTCACATCAATCCCCATAGATCATAGTACATTAGTTCATTTGTATGAACTTTGAGCCTCTCTTTGCTTTATAACATGGACACACACAGTGATGTATTGTAAGGAGATATTATATAAGTCAGTTACTAATCAGCGTGGCCATAGGAGGACAAGGTAAGGTTTAGTCCAGAACCATCTTGACAGATGGGATTGATTAACATTGTTTACTTCTCCTGCTAGGGATTTCTAATTATATAGAAATTCAAGGCGATGCTCACCATCTTGAATTAGTACCACTGCACTGTATGATGTGCAGACAGAGATTAAGCTCAGCGTGTAGCAGTTGTTGAGCTACTAATCCCACTATCGTAAATATACATTCCTACGGGTTTTAGCAGCCTGCCTATTATATTAATTACGATGATAGTAAAACCTATGACTGCTGCTTAACATAATACATGTTCGTCTGTATGTACTTAATGATTTCAAACATTTGGTTGGGCTCTTCAATCCCGACCTCACCTCTTCGGGAGGTAAATTCTCCTTTATAAGTTTACCCGTGGGAGTATTCTTAAGTGTGTATTTTCTGCTTCATCATTCTGATTGCTGTTAAGGGCCATCTGCCTTCTCTTTCTCAATTTTTCTGTGGATAAAACTTCTTTTCTAAATTACCTCGGAAAAATCTTCTAAGTAGATTTCGACCCCCGTTCTCATAATGGCGTTTCAGTAGTCATGACTACCCAGTACCCATCTTAAGTTGAGCTTCATTTAATTTGTTTCTGGTTAAAAATAATCTGAAAGTTCCCGCTTGTCCCAAAGGTTTAGTGAACTGTAATAAATATAAGACAATATGCTAATGTACATAGTAGTTTGCGAAAAGATAGCATCTACATATGAATACTTAATAGCTTTGTAGACGTCTGTGACGATCGTATGTCGCAGACCTGTTTCACTTTAAAATGTTCGGTTTGAATGAACATCTCTTGAAGCACAATTGGTCAAATTTTAATCGGTTTGGTATTTATTTGTTGATCAGTAGTTGAAGTATTGGCAAATATATATATATATATATATATATATATATATATATATATATATATATATATATATATATATATATATATATATATATATATATATATATATATATATATATATATATATATATATATATGTATATATATATATATATATATATATATATATATATATATATATATATATATATATATATATATATATATATATATATATATATATATATATATATATATATACTTCTTTACTCTTTCTAACTTTCACACCATGTTCCTGAGTCTTTGGAAGGTTGCGGGTGTACTTTTTAGCTCAAACGCTGTTCTGATTTTTTAATCCTGTGAGTGTAGTGTCCCATATTGAAAGATCTGTTTTTAATTAATATTGGCTAAAATCAACTTGCTTCCCTATTGTGATCCAATATTATGTCATTTAATTTTTTAATTATTTGTGGTCAGTGACCATACACCCCATTTTAGCATCGCCAGATGATTTCGTAGGAACTATACCAATAAAGTAAAATTATAAAGTCTTTTGCTAGGCTCAACTATACGTTGTCAGTTGACAGTGGTTCAATTTCATTGATAATTTCGGATTGAGTAGCTTGTCGATCGTATATTTAGAAAATTGGGGATTTTGTGATGAACCGGCTCGCAGTATATCTCCTTTCAAATAAAATGTATTATAATGTCTACACAGTTGAACTACTATATGTCGAGATTTAGATTAATATATGTTTTTTGCATTATGAGTGATCATCATAAACGCCACCTGATTATTTAATACCTACACATTTTCATATTTGAATTGATGTTCATTGTTTCAGCTAATAACCGAACTCAAAGCTTTTTGATTACTTTATGGTTCGATCTCCTGGACATATTGTTGCCCATTTATCTTGCTCTCATCATTTTCCTCTGTCAAGACCGACCACCATAGACCCAATTATTTCTGGTTGACACTTACAACTTTCTGTCCTAACTGAGAGGTCGTCAAACTAAATAGATGATTCAAAGGTCGTTAATTGTGGTTTTATCTTTCTTATTTCGTTAACTTCTCACAAAACCGATCACTATGTGTTCCTTATGGTGGACACTTTCAGCTTTCCATCCTTACAGCGACATGGTTAATTATTTGAGATTTAATCCAGTTCTCTGTTTCTCTGTCTCTCTTTCTCTTTCTTTCTTTCAGTCGTTGTTCAGTTGTGATTTCTTACGTCTGAGTCACTTCAGATGTATTTCACTTACAATTACATTCAAGATGGCCTATTTTTCCACATGCCAATATTACCTGGTCTGCCGCCATATACATATATATATATATATATATATATATATATATATATATATATATATATATATATATATATATAAATATATATATATATATATATATATATATATATATATATATATATATATATATATATATATATATATATATATATATATAAATATATATATATATATATATATATATATAAGACAATTCATCAAGTAAGTTTTGTTGGTGTTTTGAATGGTATGTTTAAGAGTACCTGTTCATTCTTCCCCTTCGGTTAAACTTTAAAATAGTTTTTGTTGACTTATATGTATAAGTTAACCCGGGATCTTGCTCTTCTCAGTGGGAGCATAAGCCTTATCATACGAAGTTCCTCGATATAACTGTAACATATCAATATACTCGTAGCTTTTCAGTTTCCTAAGGTATGTTTTGTTTCCAGTGAACTACATATGTATATTAAAATATAAGCGACAACAATACGTTGGATCCAATTTGAATATAAAACTAAAATCAATTTTAGAATATCGAAATAAAACATTTATTCTGTTTGTTCTTTTACATCACCACATTTGCCCTTACAGTGGGTGAAGCTTTTGTATTTCCACAGTAGCAATCCTAACTATTGAAAAGCTCAAACAAACACATATGTATATAACAAACGAATTATTATTTGACGTGATTTGAATTGAATAGAAAATTAATGAATGAAAAGCTTAGCGGAGCTTTTACGTATCAAACCAATGCAGAATACCAACAATATACGGTTGTGACATAACTTTTACTCTTACCTGAACGGTTTATACAAATATATTGTTATGTATAAATTGAAATATTCAAATCGAATTTTATTTTAAGGTATTTAACCCTTTTCGACCCATTGCACAGTAAATCCAATATGATTTGGTTGACATGGGATGATGTGTTTGTATTTACACATAAAATTGTATCGAGACGATGAACTTTCGAGCATAAAACACATGTGGCAGATGGAAATACATATTTCGTTACATGCTTAAGGGTTTTTGATGTGTATGTGTGTGTATCGATATGTACGATGTTGGAGATAATGAAATGAAATTTAGAAAATATATTTTGTTTTTTTTTCATTCGAGATGAGTTTTTCTATTTATCGATAATGTGTGTGTAAACAAGATAGATAAGATACATGCATTGTAAAATCCGATTTTTTTTAAATGATATAAAAGTGATAGTTTATCAAATAAAATAGTTGTAGGATTTATACACATAAAATGAAAATCAATACATTTTTTATCTGGTTCGTATATCGCGTATACAAGACACTTTCATCAACCAAATTGTTATCGAACTTATTTCCATTCCATGTGTAGATGTCAAAAAATTAAATTTATTTGAAAAGTGAAATTTTCTTATTTTCCATCATCTTGGATACATACATACATACATGTTTTTTATGCGATGTTATTTTAATGATGATGTTATTTTTATCATTGGCATTTGAAAGCGAGTATATTTATGTTTCGGTTTTTGCTAAATTTTCACTTTTATTAAATTGAAAATAAAAATATGATTGAAAATTAAAAATAATTAAAATTCTAATTTAAATTAGATGAAATCGAAATGATATTATCAAATAATTTCGAATATTATTTCTTGGGAACATGTGTGCTGTGAGCTTACAAACTTTCGACATAACGTGATGAAGAAAGTTTCAATGTTTTGTACGTATTGAACTTTGCTATTTACTTTGGGGTTAAAGCTCTTTCAACTCTTTTGATGCTGTATCTAATCCAAAGACATACGACTTAAAAAGGTCATGTTTTCATACGTTGATTGTAATCATATAATGAATATCGTTTGTCTTACACTTCAACCTTTGTGAAAATTTAGCCGATCTAATCAATGTAATGCGCCGCATTCTTCTCCCACAAATCCAACAGCACCGATAAAAATCGTTAAATCGCAGGTCTATTGATGAGTAATTCAACGTCCTACCCTGGAAGAAAGATTCAGGATAGCTATATTAATTGTGGATCAAAACCTCGTCAATCGATTTCAACTCTGCTTGATATACGTTGTACATGCTGACTAAGAACTTAACATGATTACCTTAACTTGTCGCAAAAGGTTCCAGCCTCAGTCTTCTCTCTAGCTTAAAGACGTCCGTGTATAATTCCGCAGACTCTGCTTACACTCTAAACCGCGTATTGTACTGAGCAGCCCGCTTGTAATGATGATAAAGCCGTTCTATGCACCTTCTCCAGTATTCTCCTGTATGTCAGCGTTTAAAAAGAGGATGCTTGTACACGCGAACTTCAGACATTAGTATAGGTTACTATAGTAGTAAAATGCCAATAAACCGGCCCCGATTTTATGCCTTATCTCTTTCTTTTTTTTGGTCTCCAACTAAACTTTGGTCAATATTTGGTCTCCAACTAAGTTTACTGCCAAGACGTGATCAGAAATCTCTTTTTGTCAGTAAAAATTGGTAAAGTAATACTCAAAATTATAGAGCCAACTGACGAAACCTTCTATTTCTTAAAGTGAACAGAAACACTTCATTTTTGGATGGGTGACTCCCAATCAACACCTTCTGGTCTATTTTGTAACATTTCGCATTGCTCCCAAAATCGATTCTAGATATTTCCCTAAAACAGTTAATGCTACGTCGTGTGTTTTGGAAATTACTCCTATTCCATCTTTCTCTAGTTCGAGCAGTATCTATTGATTACCATATTTCAGTGTAGTGGCGACAGTACGATTCCTTTCATTTTTCCTCTGTTCACCCGCCTTTTTACTGTGGTGCCCTTCATCTCTGAATTGACAATCCTGATTTCAAGAATATGATTGATTAACCCATAATTAAGAGACCACGTCTACATTAGTCAACCCCTCCACTATTGTCTTTATTTTCACCTTGCAGTACGAGTGCTGAAACTTCATCCACTTGTCTAGAAACACTATCGTTCGAATGCATATCTTTATCAACTTTTCATTTCAACATGTTGAGTATAAAGGATTAATAATCTTAGAACATGAGGATAGCCATGTGAGTTCCATTTAGCCTTCGGGTTGAAGATTATATAGCCCTCCCTCCATTTACTAGCAACCGATAGCCATTTCATACACCCTAAAAAGATAACTTTCAGCCAGACGATAATAAATTCCAACCTGTTCCGTAGTATAATTCGGCCAGGATCTGCTGATTTATAACACTTGAAGCCTTCATCCGCCCATCGGACCCGCTCTATGTTTACTGTGTCCTTAGTAAACAAAGATCTGGTAAATTTATGTGTTCTTCAAATGGAAACTCAGGAAGTTTAGAGTTTGAAAGAACTTGAAGTTCTCCCTACTACTTCTTTCTATTTAGAAACTCAGGAAGTTTAGGGATAGAAAGACCTCGAAGTTTATCCCTAAAGTTCCTAAGTTTCCATTTGAAATTCTAGGAATTTCCACTTAATTTTGTCCAGAAGTCATGCGGTCAAAATAAATAGCTCGGTTTGTCAATTCTCAGCATTTATTTTTCAGACGCTAGATGTCTCAGAGACTTCTTTCATATTATCACAAACCTTCTATTTTATCTTCAGGCTTTATTTTGCGCCTTCCTTAATTCCGTTTTGATAATTGCAATTAGCTCATTTTTGATGCTTGACATTGGCTGAAAATAGTTATATTATAGTTTTACTTGTCTCCGAAAGCTGAGCTTATCCGAATGGAGGATAATCAATTTTCTCAAACGTTTAATTTCTGTTTTGGCAAAGATTAAATATTGAGCCACAAACAACCGTTTTGTGCCATGTTTTCACAACTAGTCTTTCCTGCCATGTTTTCACAACTAGTCTTATCTATTGTCCCCCGATCCATCACTCCATATTTGAAAAGAGAATTTGAAAAGCGAATCAAGTACATACCAAAATGGTTCTATTTGGCAAAGAGACGGTTTCTTTACCCAATGGAACCATTTTACCTCCATTCCAGCCTTTAATAGATGATAGATCCAATGTAGCCATTAAATCTTTCCAGCCAATGAAATCTTGGTTGCTTTTGGAGCAAAAGTCTTTGCATTTACTGTTGAGTCGATTTTAGAGATAAACGATGGATTTATACTGACTATCTGAACAAATTTTGCTTTAAAGTAGTCGAGGTTTGATCATTTTGGTCTTGCCCACAGCCTAGCCAAATGGTCAAGCAAGTTATTATATTTTTTTTTGAAATCTTTTAAATTTGAAGCTTCCAACTGATTATGTATAATATAGTGATGGATGCCTGTCGATTTTAAATATGTTACTTTTCAGCATACTGTTAAAACCTTGGTTCCACTGGGATCCACTTTTACGTAGATGGTTGTGTATATGGTTGGAACTTGTATATAAAAATGCCTCCTATATCTTATGTTAATAATATTTCATTCTAAAACTGTTATATATGATGTCTAGCATGATAGATATATTTAGAAAGCTGAACTTCATAGCTGTACCATAACAGCATGCTGCAGCTCAAAGATGTAAAATAGGTTAAAGTCTTACGAATAAACTAATATTGATTGTTTTGGCTGTGAAGTTAATATTTGTCATAGACAAGTGTTGAGCTTTAATTGAATTATGTTTTTTCTCGAAGCATTATGTTTTTTCTCGAAGCTTTCAACTCAAGAGTTAATTTTTTACAAATTAATTATTATACTCGAGCTTTCTTTAACTTTTGTGCTGTATTATATGAAAAGGAATAGGATTTGTATAATTAGGAATAGAGGTGATGGGCCAACGAGGTTAAACGTTCATCTTTAATAACTGTGAAACCTACTTTAATAGCTGCGTGTATCCGTTTGTGATCCAATTAATTGAAGCTTTCATATATTTTATAAAAACGATTTTTTGTTTATATTCAGGTTGATAAATTTATGCAAAATAATTGATTTTCAATTTAATAACATGCACCAGCAGCAGTAGTAGCAACAGCAAAAAAAAAGTTAATTTCTTCAGGCAACATTTTTTTAATCATTTTATTTTTCCCCAGATTTGTATGTAAATTATCCATAAATATAAAAAAGCTTATGAACAAAATTATTATATTATATTATATAATACTATGCACATAGCACATAACATCCCGACTCTATGTGTAAATTTATTAGAAACGAGTGTGTATGTTTAGAAAATTCACTTAGTCCCAATGTATAATGTGGATATGAAAAATTGTATTCTATTAACATTTACATATTTATGTACGTTCGTTTTTATAAAATAAACAAAACAAAAACTTATGTGTTCATACATACATAAATATGTATAGCAATACATAATAATAATAGTCATAATTCTATTGTATGCTGAAAAGTATTTTTGGCAGTAAAAATGAAACGCACTGTGGGAGATTTTCGTAACACAATACCAAAATACAAACATCACGAAAAGGAAGGACATTTATTATCCTTTATAGGTGTGAGGCAAAAGAGTAGAACTTTTGCAAAATATAAAGCTTTGGTTAAGCTGCTGCTACTCTTCTGTTCAAAATATGTTTTATTTTTGTTTTGTTAGATTAACTTGGATTAGTTTTTTGTAGCAATTTCAACAGCCAGTTAGTATTTTATTTTTGAACTGAACAAAATTATATAGGTGAGTCCAGTATAGAAAACTGTTAGAAATATCTGGTAACATATTACAAAAATCTATGAACAATTATTTACAAAAACTTAAATTGTTACATTTAGGTAAAATTTTTTAAAAAAAAAAATGTTTTTTTAAGTAAAACATTTTTTTATCCGTAAAATTTTTTTTAATTAAACAATGTTTGTCAAAATACTGTAATTTTCTACCAAGCAAAAAATAAATTTTTTAGAATTTTTATCTGAATAAAAATTTTTAATTCCAAAATAAATTAGGTTAAAGTCTGATTTCCATTATGAAAAAAGTTTTGTGAGTATTTTTTACTGAAAAAACCAAAGCGAGAAAAAAATTAAAATGCCATTAGAGTGACAGAGATCGTTTTTTACTTTTTTCTTTTTTTATAGTAGATATATTTTGACAGATTCCTGTAACATAACCAATAAATTTCAATTTTTTTTTGTTTTTGAAAAAAAAAGACAAAATACACTTTAAATCTACAACAATAAATTTAAAAAAAATAAAGCTAACATAATTATTCATTATTTCAATTATTTTCACAATGAATGGCACAAAACCAAATGTTAAAATTATGAATTGAGCATAAAAAATCATCCATCTTTATTTTTCCTATAAAATATTTCTCCAGTACTGAATAAAAATACTTCTCTTGATATATTTTGTCAGTACTGCTATAATAATTTTCTCAGTAACCATAAAAATTTATTCAGTACTGAATACATTTTTTATACTGAAAATATTTTTTATTTCTCTCGCACTTAGAAAAATTATATTTTTTATCCCGCTTTGACTATTTTGTCAGTATTTTTTCATAATGGAAATCAGGCTTAATTATTGATAAGTAAAAATTGGTAACAAAATATCAGTAGATATTTTTCCCAAAAATTTATTAACAGTGTTTTATACTCGTATCACCTGTATAATATTGTTCAAATCAAAATCTGAAATTCCGACTTTTATATAAACATTTTTTTCATGAAAAAAAATTTTATAAAATTTTTTTTAAGTAAGTTTTTTATGAACTTCTTGGTACATTTATGTAATTTTAAAAGAAATGTAGATGAAAATGTGTTATCTGTCAACTGACAGTTTCTATCAAATATGAAATTAGTTTTTACAGACATACATATATAATATATTTTTATTATTCTAATATCTATACTATGGTGTTTTAGGCTAGATCGGCCTATGTGAACTTTCTGAACTCTATTACGCGTTGTAACAGATGCATGCTCTTTAATTACCCATATTCGTGTCTTTCATTAGTGGAACCATGATAATAATTTTGAGTATTTTTGATTTGAGTGTAAATACACAAAATTGAAATGGAATTTTGTATTAACAGATTTTAATCAAATTTAATTAAATTTAATTTAAATGTTCAATATTTAATGTAATAATATTTTCTTTTTCAGGTAACTACCAAAATCTGTAGACACTTTTGTAGAAAATAAAGGTATGTTTGAGTGAAATTTATATTGCGCTGTAAAATATTCAAGAAACAATGATAGAACGTTATTCTTAAAAGGATATTTTACAATGCTCTCGAAGAATATGTAGATTCCAATTTAAACTCAGTTTATACATTTTACATGGACAGCATAAAGTAAAAGCTTAACCTTTTGTGCATAAAGTAACTCATAAGTATATTTTTTTTTAATAAGAATCGTACTTGACTTGAATATCACTATCGGAATTAGACTATCTTGAGAATATTCGACCATTTTAATCATAATTTCATTAATTCTGTGTTGGGAAGAACACTATCAAAACTGAAACATCGCCATACCATTAAGAAATCAGCGTGTTGTATAGTCAAAAGCGATTGGCTTGATAACAAGTGTCAAAGATTATCCATCACTTCCATATCGTGTACCTTGATTCCAAATACATTTTTTAATATTGGTTGACTTCCGGGAGTGCTAACTATTTGAATGGTTTTGAACGGTGATTTTGCACACAAAAGAAGCATTTCCGGTTGGTCACAACTTCTTTCCTTAATTCGAAGGTTATAGGCGAGGATTATATCTATTAGCTCCTTACTATATTGACAAACGTGAAATGCTACAAGGATTTTCCGATGTATGAGACAATTATTACGTGCATGGCATTACAATTCGTATAGAAAAATGTTAGATTCAACCCAAAAAAAATATTTTAAAATAAGAACCTAACTGAAAATATATTTCACAGTTTTCCAAGAATATGTATGCTTTGGCAGAAACCTTGGGAATAGTCAAGTTTTATTTATTAATATAAGAAGTTACTCAATGACATGGAAAAGCTGGTCGCGATGGTTAATATTAGAAGCAGTACATCATTCTCAATTTTGCACTTCATTTCTTTACGATTTAATGGTGTGGGAAGTGATATCTTGAAGGTTTATTTCATTTTGTTTACATCACTCTCTTAGGGCCACTCAAAGAAATTTTAATGGAATCTGTATTAAATTCTATGTGTAGTAGTAAATACCTGGTATTTACGGCAAACAGTGGAATGACTTAGTTGTTGCAGTGAATTAATGTTTTCCAAAATATAACCATAATTTACTGTGTTTATAGTAAACGATTGAGTGACTTTATCATCTGGTTGCTATCTTGCTGCAGAGAACAGTGTTCAGTGTATTGTTATATCATTTTTGGAGCTTTTCGAAAATCAATAATATTACGAGTGGTGTTAAATTCTAGCTAGTGACTATCTGAAACCTCTAATAGTTCCGCAATAGATTATAGTCAAACTTGTTTTATGCACCACTCAATGATGTTGAATCGAATTTCATCCATGAAAGGATATAACCTTTCCAAAACATCATGCAGCATGATTATAGACTTAAATCTGGTGCTCTCCATGAACTCATTACGAAGATTGAAAGTACCTTAGTAATAATTGTAATATATTTTCCAATTCGAGGTAGATCATTTGCTAAATCAGTGATGTGCTCTCGAGTGCAAACTTAAAGGAGCTACTGCTTTATTCTGGCAAAGAAAAAGAGGTTTTTGGAAAACGCTAGTATTACATTATTTATTTAACCTTCTATCGAGTGGAGGCCTGTGGATAAATAAAGACATCAATAGTCAAATTAAATTGATTTCGGCTTGTATAGGCGTGTTGCTTGTATAGGCGTGTTAGTGGGACGATGGCTTCGACTTAACAACTTATCTATGTATTTGAAGCCTTAAAACTCGCTGTCTTATATAGACAAACATATTTTTTAGTGTAGTTATACCCTTACCCTTGCCATTTTTTCACTTCTTTCGCTGTGTCATAATATTTCCTTTAAGTTTCAGTTGCATCCTGCTGACATACTTATGAATACTGATGATTTGTAACATCAATCGACGAGTCTATCTCCATTGTCATTTCGTCGTACTACCAACGCACATTTTTCCATTATTGATGTCAGTTCCCATTTTAGCTTTGAACTGTATTATCGTGGTATTCCTTATTTTCGAATGAAAGCGTGCTTTTATTATTCCTACTGATCGATTTTCATTCGAGTTGTAAAATGTTGGGTTGTGTTATTTCTCTTCTAGTGTTCGTTTCTGTAGTCATTTTTTATTTTAGATTAATGTATGATTGGTCCATTGATTTCATTAGTTGATTGTCTTTTCTTTATTTTCTATGATGTTCTCGAGCGGTTACCCAAATTTGGTAGATTTACTAACTGAAGCAAATATTGTTTGACTTTTGCCACTCAACATGTGTAAGAGTGGCTTAAGAGGAGCAGGAATAATGTCAGTAGGATAAGCAGTTGTGGTTGGTGTATCTGATATAGCCAAGAGAACTGTGGTGCAATAAAGATAACATGCCAACAAAGGTGTAGTGCTTATAACTAGTATAAATAAATACTGCACAATTAATAAATACAAAGATAATTATTCCAAATTTTCTATTTTTAAAATAGTAAGAAGATGGTGTTTTAGTCGGAAGTAAATTTTGATAAGAGATGGCGCTCCAGTTATGATAATGTTCAGCCAACAAAATTCTTGCTAAGATGTTATGTACTCATATGTTCACAGCAGTGAGCTTTTAACATATTTATATGGTTCAACCTCAATTCCGCGATATCAATAGCGAGCTTCTTTATTACAGTATAGACAATCTTTAGATTCTTAAATTATACGCAATTAATTATTTGACATTTTAATATTAATAAAATAGTAAGAAGATTTGTTAACAGATGGTGCTTTAGTTGGAAATATGTTTGATAAGAGATGGCGCTCAAGCTACGATAATGTTCAGTCAACAAAATACTTGCTAAGGTGTTATATAGTCGTCTTCAATATCCATAGCGAGTAGAGGTTGCAAATTTACCGAATATTCCCTTTACCGGTAAATTATAAAAGTTCGCTCGGTTTACCGATTTACCGATAGTATACCGGTAAATTAATAGCTTTTAAATTTTTTTATTATAATATTATTTTCAAAAACTTTTTGGTATTAACTGGGTCGCGCCCATCAAATTCACTTTGTGTTTCTTCTGAATAGCGAGTTGTAATCTTTCTTTAACCGTGACCGGTTATGGTTCAGAAGTATTTTTGGATAATCATCAGATGAATCAGTGTTTTATCGCTATTTTATTTTAGTTATTAATTCAAGCTGCAATCCTTACTAGTGGATTCTGTGCAAATAATTCATCTAGCATGAATTCAGGTGTGACATCTACACTTAATAATGTAAAATCTGATATGCTTATAGCTACTGCCAATTTTACAGGTTCCAGTGCCTTTATAATTTCATTAATTAGGTTTAATTTATTTTGAAAAAAGTTGTCGATTTTAATTCTATCAAACTTTTTCGAACAACAGATTTTAAATTGAAGAACCGTTCCAGCATAGCCAATAAGCTGTAACAACGGGTTTTGCCATCTAGACGTGGGTGAATACCGTATATTTTTACAGCTCGTCGTATTTTATTGATAACCGAATATAAGTCGTCATGGGATATATTATGTGGAACTTGCGAATCATCTGTTATTATTACAATTAGACATTTAAGAGAAATCATGATCCGTCTCGTCTTCTTCATAGACTACAGATTCAGAATAAGTAGCTTCATTTTCTAATTTAAATAACGCAACATTTTTCTTTTACACAACTGTTACTACCGCCAGTTGAATACCATGGGTAAAACATAGATGATGATGAGTATTTAAACATGATCCCATCTTTTTATAACTGCTGTACCTTCTGTTTTATTGCAACAATGTTTCTAAAATTGATTCCAAATTATCGCAAATTTGTTTTCTAGAGTTTCGATGCACTTGTTGCAGGCAAATTTTCATGTAGCAGGGCGAGTCCTAAATTCCAAAATGGCGGTTTTCGATTGACCTTCGAGTGTGAGGCTAAAACTGTCACCATTTTGTATCTGGCTTGCAATTGATTTACGAATTTCATCAGAATTTCTTACTATAGACACATATCTACAGTTTAAGTTAACCATGATTTCGTTTAAATGTGTCACTGCTAATCATGGTTTGAAACTTGGGTTTAAGATGGTTTCGGAATGAGATATTTTTCTCATCCCATGGAATTTTAGTGACGACAGTGCCAAGTTATACAGTTAGTGAATACCGAAAACTATAAATATTGTGTTTTTACATATTTGTTAATTTTTTTTATAAAAACTGAGGTTTCTAAAAAAATAAATTTTTACAGAATTCGATAGATTAACGGAAAATAAAACTATAAATAGAAATAGGAAAATTTGGGTGAAGGGCGAAACAAAAATATTTTTCAACCACACAGTTAACGTAAGATTTTAATGAATTATGATAAACTGTCAAATGAAATGAGAACTGTAGTTCATTATGCATTGGTCCACTACTGGTAGTAAACTTAAATTTATTGATAAATATTTGATTTTTACCGGTAATTCGGTAAAGAAATTTGGACAGTAAAACCAGTATATCGATTAACCGTTTACCGATAGTGCAAGCCCTAATAGCGAGCTTTTTTATTACAGTAGAAACAATTAGTAGAGTCGAAAATTATACACAGTTAATTATGTCACATTTTCTATTTATAAAATAGTAAAAAGATTTGTTAGCATATGGTGTTATTGTTGGAAAACCCTTTGATAAGAGATGGCTCTCCAGTTATAATATTCAGCCAACAAAATACTTGCTTTGATGTTTTATACTCGAATGTTCACAGCAGTGAGCTTTTAACATACTTATTTGGCTTTATCTCAATTCCTCGATATCAACAGTGAGCTTCTTTGTTTTATAAGATTTGACAAGATTTGTTAACAGATGGTGCTTTAGTTGAAAGTAAATTTGAACATTGGCATTCTAGTGATGATAATGTTCAGCCAACAAAATACTTGCTATGATGTTATATAGTCGTATGTTCGCAGCAGTGAGCTTTTAACATACTTACATACTCAACCTCAATTCCTCGATATCTTCTTTGTGTTAATTTAATAAAAGTTTAAATAAACGTGCAGAAAATATTATCTCTAATTCGCAATGACCGTATTTAATGCTTGTACACACTAAATTACACATATTAACCCTCGGGGTAGAAAGAAACTATATATATATTTTAAAAACACAAATTTTTAATTTTTAATTAATTCGGATTTAATTTAATGACTATTTAATATCTAAACAAAACAATTTATATGTTATATATAAAACCCAATTTAAGTGGAATGAATTTATCATTTTTGTTAAGATCAAAACGATTAAGTGTGATGCGAACTATTTGATTAAAGTATTGTATAGTGTACAAAACATTAGAGCAGGACGCATACAGACAAGTAAAAGTTTTTTTTTTATTTAAGACTTAAAAACTTAAAAGTTTTATCGCGTAATAATATATAAAACTAAAGTGAAAGATATGACATTGAAAAAAAAACGTTATTTGCGTAATAAAAACATTACTATTATATTACGATTAAACAAGACAACAGACGTTAACCAAAATTAATTGTTGTCATGAAACGACATTCGAAATGACACACGAATAGTTCTGTCGTATATTGTTTCGATTATCGAGACACCAACCACGCAGTTTAAGATTAAGTTCAGTTTGGTATGACGGTTTTGGTTTCAATTGTGAAAAACTATTTTGTGTTTGGTGACCCCTCAACTTTACAATATAATGTATGCACAACACCTTGAAACATCATATTCATATTTATATTCAGTTTTCATAACAAGTTTAATAATTTATAAATATTTGTTTTATTACCAAACGATGAATACATAATAGTTATTAATTTTAATTAATTAATTAAATATAGTTTCGTGTTTAAAAATAAACAAATCTATCATGAGATCATTATTAGACTGGCTAGTTGTGATGAGCGAAAGACGATGCTCATCAATTGTATATAGTAAAAGTTTTCAAGGTTAAGTATTTTACAGTAAAACCAGATCCGCGGAATTCGTATAAAATACGCGTGTCTTGATATACTCGTAGTATGCTAAAAGTTCTGTTAAGTCTTACGTGTACTATACGTTTTTGGATACGTTAAGTAATTTGCATTTAAATTGGTTTCTAATTTTAAATATTGGTTGTAAATTTGAATTAAATTTAGATAAAGATTTTTTCATCATGTGTAGCAGTCTATCATGACAGTACTATGTGTTCCGGTTTTTACAGGCCATTATTGGCCCGTACCGTGTCAACAATCTCATACTGTTGCAAGCAGTTGGAAGATGCCAAATCGCTTTCTACGCCATGGAGCCATCGTCGCCGACAGCGACCTCTTCGCCTACTGAAAGGGGGTTCTCCCTTTAAAGATCGCTGTATCATTCGTTTCGGATCAGCACGCAGAACGTGACCGAGCCGATATCAGGAACCTGCATTAAATTCCTGATCTCGTGATTGAATAGAACTCGGTATGTGCCATCAACGTTGCGTTTTGGGCCATATATCACACGCATGATTCTTCTCTCGAATATTAGAAGCCATCTTTTGTACTCATCCGTCAAGATTACACTATGTGTAAATGATCTACGTAATTCGTGCTTTTCGCTAAATCTCAAGTTGGTTGGCAACGTTGTAATGTAAAGAAGGTTCAACATCTCGCTAAAATATAACAAATTTCGAAACAATAGAAAAATTTGAATTGCTTTAGGTTGGGAGAGCAGAAGATCAATGTTGAACTAGTCTATCTTAGTCCTCTAATTATTGCGGTCCGAATTCAGGCCATTAGTAAAATAAGAAAGCCTTTTAAATCAAGTCGTAAGTTTAGTCCTACCAAATACGTTGTATATAAATTATAATTGAGCAGCTGTCTTTGAACGAAACTAAATGAAAATTGAATTATTAGGACCAGATGGTGATGTCAATATAAACAATTATTACGACACTCGGACGGTTCGTTTCCGTATTATTCACAAATTAATGTACTTTAATCGAAATGCCTCTATCAGTTTTTCATGTCTCTGCTTGATAGATAGCAAGATTTTTTTTTAAATTAAGCTTTAATTGGGTGCAGGGCGGGCTTTAAGACAGTCCTAGCTCCTTGTAACTGTCATAGCTGCTGCACCAAACACGCGGTCCATCAAGTAAAGGTTGATAGCTGTTTTAAACTTGTGCATTTTATACTCAATCGGAAACTGAAAACCGGATAACGAATTCCACTTCTTAGATGTTCGAAAAATAAATTCGCGCTCTTTCAGTTCTAGGTTTCGGCAGCTTCACCGTAAACCTATGCGCATTGACCGTTCTTCGTGTAACCCGTCCTGGCGTAACAAATGGTGGTATTTTCTCCTTTAATTTTATAGAACATTTGGTAGCTAGTCTTCAAAATGTTCGTTCGTTGTGGATCAACGACGCCCATCACTGCAGTTTCGAGTTTCTGTCTGAATGTCTCATGTGGTGCAGATGTTTTCAACTTGTTACAATGACTCTTCTTATTGAAACCGAGTTTATCGTTTACCTTCATTAGTGCTTCAGTTTTTGTATGCTCCTTTCGACGAGTCCTGGTTGTTATTCCAGTTCTCTGAATTTTCAGTTTTGATATCAGCACTTTATATCACATGATATCAGCCTAGTTTTGATACAAAATTGTCTTCATGGCTTCTCTTTATATCTTTCCATTACGTGCATCAACTCTTCTTTTATGATCTGCTGCGTTTCGTGGTTTTTTAATGAGTTTTAATTTGTTGTTGTTTCATATCATTGATCAGCTAGTGCTGTTCTTCATAGGAAGATTTTCGAATAGCTACTTGCGTTGTTCTATTTTATTGGTTCTGGTTCTTTATATCTATTTTGGGCTCGCAGTATTTCCAACAGTTATCTTTTCAAGTCCTATCTTTTAAGGCAAATTGAGGACGTACGGCTATAAGTTCGATTGGCGTAGACCATCTGGTCATTGTTTTTAACCATGATCGCCACTATAGTACAGGCATGGAAGATGGTTCGCGTTACGAGTTGTAGGAGTTTTGTATATGCATCCATCCTCATAGCCGATCGTAATTGAATGATGAAAAATCACATTTTCATCCAGGTCATATTGGTATTCGAATTCCGCTCTGTTCCGCTGTTCATTGGAACAGCAACTCTTACATAGTTATACTGTTTGCTTTTGATTAGCTGTGTTATCAGCCAGTTTCCATCTGATCCGTTAGTAAAGTAATGCACTACATTGAACTTTAACGGGATTTCCTCCATTAAGTTCCACTTAACTTTATCACCAATTCCGCTTCTGAGCCACTCTCAGGTCGAGAATGACTTAGCTCGTTCATTTTGATCATGGTTAATAAATAGTCAAAAGTAATTCTAAAAAGGCTTTTATTTATCAATTATGAATGAATTCACCCAGTCAATTTTCACTAAAAAAACAAATTGGGATCCGAAATTAGAACTTGTTTGTTTATGTCAGTAATTACAATGCATTGATTCTTATAGGTCTATCGAAAGCATTTAATTATTTCAAATTTTCTTAGCTTGAATCTGGTTTATCTTATGTATTTTCTTGGTGATATATGACAGTAGAAACGTAGTCAAGATTGAAATTTAAAGAGTAGTTGATTTAAATCGAGGTGGGCTCCAATTTGGGAATTAACAATTTTGGGAAGATTTCGATATCGCAGGTAATAATGAGATGTGTCACATATCCAGAAGTAGGGAATTGAAAATTACCGAGGTTTTACATTACCGGTTTTCGGTACTTTTTATCGGAATAACTGGGTTATCGATAATTCCCGGTGAATTTTGTTGTTGGAAATACGTGAATAAAATGTCAATATAATTTTTCAATATAAGATCTTTACTTAGTCGTGTATTTTACTTGGAAAACTCGTGCAGCATAGACTAAATAGAGACATCGGCAGTTAATAAAGTGCTATTACTTAAGCACAAAAGCCCGAAAGAAACGAAAAGTCAGAAAGAAATGGCTGACTACGCGTGCACCGCAAGATAAAACCACCTTAAACAACTTATGTATCAAACTTAAGCCACTTATAAAAGCAGTGAAAAATGAAACAATTGGAAAATATCTTTGTTCTCTAGCTCCAACAAAAGATACCGAATATTCCCTCTGTGAAGCAACAAAAGGGTTGAAACAACCAAAAACGCAGAACCCCCAATCAAAATAAACAATGGAAAATGGGCTAGAAGTGCGAAAGACAAGGCTAACCTATTTGATGAACATCTTGAAAAAACATTTCAACCTCTAAGTCGTCAGACCAGTTACGAAAACACTACCGATACGCATACAACATCTGACCTCGAAGATATCAGCCCTGTAATAGAACTAAAAGCTGAAATTAAGAACATAAAAGCAAATAAAGCTCCTGGTTACGATCTGATAACAGGGCCAACAATGAAGGAACTGCCTGAAAAAGGCACCCGTAAATTATTGCATATAATCAATGCGATACTCATTTTTACCAAGTTTCCCTTTTACCAATAATAGCGAAATTGTTTGAGAGACTGTTGCTCAAAAGATTAAAAATATCATCAGTTTGGTTTCATAGAAAAGCACTCTACTATAGAGCAGGTTCATAGGCTAACAGATGTCATTGAGAATACATTAGAGAGAAAACAGGTTTGCTCTAGTATCTTCTTAGATGTGGCGCAAGTCTTCGATAAGGCGTGACACAGAGGTTTACTCTTCAAACTTCATAGAGATTTACAAAACAATATTATATGATTTAAAAATTATACATTGAAAATCGCCACTTTCGGATGAAATATGAAGAAGAATATTACGAGCTAAAAAAGATTTTGGCAGAAGTCCCGCAGAGTAGTGTTTTGGGACCTATTCTTTACTGCTCTACACCAGAGATTTACCTTAATTAAACAAACTTACCAACATTTGGAGATGATACTGCAGTTCTCTCAGTAGGCGATTGCAGACGATTGCAGAGAACGAAACCACATGATTTAATGGATTAAGGACATCATTGCAAAGACTATTTTAGTAAATTACCTATAAATGGAGCTGGCAAATAGGTCTCTTCGCATTCACAAGTGACTAAATTAAGAAAAATTACTAGATGAATTGTATTCAGTTGTAATAGTTAAATTACTTAAATAAAAAAAATACTTGAGCACAAAGCTTCCACAGCTAACTGTAAAGATATTATTAACAATAAAAGTTTAAAGTACACAGGTTTTCAATAAGTAGAATAGTTCTACTATAGCCATTCCACCTATGGTCTTTGTATCGAGAATAAATACCATTTCTTTCTTCATCTCGTGTATCTTTTTGAAGGTACTCATTGTTTTAGGGTGATCGTTTAAATATTTTTGGATGACAGGATTTGTATGAGACCACCTGTTCTTTTGGAAGCACTTACGCACAAGGCTTTGGTTCGGAAAACATTCGATTATACAAAACTTTGACTACGACTAACTGTTTTCCGGTGGCATCTATATGTCTAGCTTTTTATCAATCGTAACTATATTATTAAAGTTTAAGCCGAATTTGTTGTTTTTTTTAAATCAAATTTAAACATTTATCTACAGGGAAATATCCTTCAACAATATCGTTCAAACTATAATGTAATTTTTACTGTTAAAAACTCAGACATTATGGTGATCAAAGGAATGACAGACAAAGTTATGGATGCACCATATATAAATATTAATATAAACTGTATTGTCTTTGGATACTCCTATAGAAAACTGTAAAATACATTGAATACTAAACACAGCTTGATTGTTTAGCGACATATCCAATGTTAGTAAAATCCAATTCCTACATTTGAAACAATAATTACCGAAATTATTTCGGTAAAATTTTTCGATATTTACCGATAAATTATAAATCAAAATTCTGTAAAACCAGCTAACCGGGTAATTGAAACCCGGGATTGAATTCCCCATCCTGGAGTGTTTTCGGATAATTGTATTTGAGAATGGCAATCATATGAATGAATAAATTTAAGTGGATGGATGTCTGGTTCCAAATGTATTGAGAAAAGGTTTGTCGTCCAGTTCGGAGAACTCAGAGCTGTGAGACAATTATTGTGATTGACTGACGATTATTCTGTGCCTCTGAATGTTAAATGATTAATCCATCTCGTAGGACAAGGGTGGAAATATGTAGACCAGTATTGATTTTTTTACTGAAAAATCGTTCTCGCATTTACTAATACTTCTTCATTAAAATTTTTCCATATTATCCAAACTCAGAATCTAGTTTCAATTTAATAAAACTCTTTTGTCACCTTTTAGCATATCTTTCACTTTTAATTCATAATATAATATTTAACTATCAGTTTCTTTTCAAGTGAAGGAGAGTCTTTACTTGTTTATATGTTAAATTACGAAGTTGAATAATCTTATTGATCCGAATAGTTAGCTTGAAGAGTCATTGTGGTTAATACGTCGACTAACCAAGGAAGCGTGCTTATTCATAAATAGGCCTAATTAATCATGTGAAGTGTGGCCTTTTTTAAATGGGCCAAAGGCAATATATTCCTCAACTGGGAAATCCTCTCATTCGACATTGTACTCGGAATACATTTGAATGCCGAAAAATTTATTCAATCCAGTAGCTTGCAAAATGTTGCTTGTCATTATAAAGATATGTTCAAGACAATTTCACTGCTCCATTCAATTTTCGATTTATTTCTTTGATGCAGTTTTCGACAATTGATCATAATTGAAAGTAGCCCTGTCTCCGAAGACCATCGAGGGATGGAAAAATTTAAATTTATGTTAAAATAAGAAACTGTCATACAGTATAACAGTGTAAGGTAGGACAGTAAAATGGAACCGGGAAAATTTGATAGCAAATTATGAAGAAAAGACCAACAATCTTATTCGAAGTATAAGTAATTTTCACCATTACTATGGTTATATCGAAAATCAAGCCATTCATTGTCAAGCAGACTAGCTATAGCATATATACACTATTACAGGTCACATAATCATATTTTTCCTATTCAACATTTCCTATATATGTTAAGTATAGCATAGAGACATGCACAATAAGTAGCTCACGTATACGTTTAACTTCATAATATAGATTAAAATGACATATAATGCTAGAAAGACGAAAGTTTTTCTTTATATCGGAAAAACCCAAACGACACGTTTCTTATATATTATATCTAAACTATGGAATCTAGATGGAGATTCCATCTGATAATTTGCGGTTTTGCAACGTACACTAAAAGTTTCATCCGATATATTTTTATGTATCCTAGCCAGCAGACATTTTGCACAACGTGACATATATTAAAGAATTTCCCAACCCAATAAACCATCGACAAAGAATTATGATTTCCTTATATACACAAAACTACAAGATGGAACGAATTTATTACACTGTGTGTAGACGAACACAAAATCAACGGCAACTTAATATTTTCCTATACCATAACGTAACTCGATTACTTTAATTTTCTTGTATTGTAACAAAAGACGTTCGTCTAAAAAGAAAAACGAATAAAACAAAAGAAAGCATATAGCTCATCTTTAAGGAATAGACATAAATAATAATAATAATTCAAAACAATAGAATGTATATATTTATAGTGGAGATTGATCGAGCGGAGGGAAAACTAGCTAGGTAATATCTTTCACAATGTATACATATACCAAAGACGTAACACGTTCGATGTCACGTAATTTAGTTTTTTTTTGTGAACGAAAATATAACATCGACTTGGATTGTGTTATATATAAAATACATAAATATACCGAAGACAATTTATTGTTTTATATAATAAAGTATATTTGTGTCTAATTTATTTTGTTATAATCTTAAAGGTACGAGTGTATATACGAGTATGTGAAATAGAAAAACGACGAACGTTTATTCCACTTATGAATTTTTGTTTTTATCACTTTCGTTTCGATCGTAAAGTGGTTTTTCCCCAACACATATTCAATATAATATATAATTTTCTTATTAAATGTAATTATGCTAGATTGGATCCGGTAACTAGGGAAATGGTTGTACGTTTTTCCTTGTATTCTTTTCTCTTGTGTATGTATGTATGTTTCTCATAAATATTTCTAAATTATTGTTGCGGATTGTGGGAAGTTTTAATTAGTTGTATTTATTTGGTTTTTTGGACTATTGGGTGCAAGTGGCAAGTGTTTCAAATGGTATAAAGTGATAATTAATATGCTAAGTTATACTTAATTATTTAATATAAATTTATTGCTATTATCGTTAAACATTATTAGAGATAATAAAAGTTATAGGCTACGTTATCTGCTCGAAAGTTGATGCATAAGTATCCGGACATTGCTAAAAAGGCTATTAAATTAATGTTTCATTGGATTGCTGGATTAAATTTTGCTATATGAATGCCTTATACGATGGCTGTTTAATCAGAGTGGCCAATCTGAAAAGAAACAATTTTGGGATCATTAAGTACAGGTAGGAGCAAAAGTCCCGCTACCATTTTAATTGCGTGCTATCTTGGTTATGTGACGTTTAGCTCAGTTTCGCTTTAACCATTGTATTGTGTAGACGCCCCAATTTTATAATGAACAAATATAGACCACAAGAACGAGCAAAAACAGTGACAATATTTATTGAAAATAATCGTTCCATTATTGCCACTTAGCGGAAATTGCGTGCCGAACGGTACCAAGACATGATTCGAAATTTGCTTGTGCAATGGAAGAACAAGGGCTAGAAGACACATGGTTCCAGCAAGATGGGACCACAGCACACACAGCCCTTTCAACAATTCAATTATTGAATGAGGTTTTTCCACGAAGACTAATTTCGCGAAATGGCGATTTTGCATGACCAGCCAGATCTCCGGATATAACAGCACCAAACTTTCTCTTATGAGGTTTTTAAAATCAAAAGTTTATGTGAATTAGCCTCAAACGATTCAGTATCTTAAAGGCTTCATCCTGATATGTTGCAATTCAGCCTGAGATGTTGCAGGACGTCATAAAAATGATTTTTAAAGACCGAGGGTTGCATAGTGAATCGCGGTCACTATTTAGCCGATAATCTCCACTCATAACGAATAAAATATAAAATATAGAATAAAATATAGAATAAAATAAAATGTAAAGACCAAATAAACTTTTTATGAAAACCAAACCTTCTTATCTTTTCTTTGAACAAAGTTTTATAGGCAATGAAAATGGTTGCTGGACTTTTTTCCCTGTTGTTGCATGGACTTGATAATCCATTTATTTTTTTGGAATATTCCACGAAGTGCGAGCTGATGAGTTGTGATGATTGTATCCCAACGTTCAATTTTTTTGTACCTTACTGTTTGCTTCCAATGCATTCCTATTGTTTTGTACCATTCTTTCAAACGTTCATTTATTTCAAGAGTGTAGTCATTAATTCATCTTTGAGTGAACGATTGTGTTTGTTCTAGATTGTCAACAGATAAGGCATATTGCTGACAGATTTTTTAGATACATATGTCCATGGAAAATGTAATGAACACAGTCTGTTTAGATATTGTCAGCTTTTTCACGCACTTTTACTCGGTGATATTTCAAAACAATATCATATTTTTTTCTATCATTTTTGGTGTTATCGCTTCTTTTGGTCGATCTGAACGGTGTTTTTAATGGTTCTTGTACTTTTCTTGGTTTCTTTTGCGATTTTGTTTACGCGAGTTTTTATTCATTATCTACTTTAAAGAAACCGAAATTGATCTGTTTATGGCTGTCATGTAAGCTTTCTCAGAGATTGTATTTCACCAAAAATGTTTATCTCTTGGAGATCGCTTAGTTATTGAACTACCTTCATATTGATATTAATAGTTTATAAAATGGAATTGACACCACAACTAACATAATTATAAAAGTTGAAGACAATTTGAACATGTCAGTCATAAATTATCTACCATGATTCCTACATTAAGGGAGGAACGTACACGGCGGTCATATAGAACCGATACAATTGGTTGTGGCCAAACTTCATTAACAACGACATTATCAAAATCAATACTTTCATCCTACGCAGAAACGCCATCCTCCAGTTTAAGTGCATCATAATAGTTTCTAAATTGTTAATATAAACCCGTATGTTCTTACAGCCCAAGTACTATAGCCTGTTATTGATCATCCATTCATCACTGTTGCAATAGAATGGTGCCTAGAGCTATATAAATTGTGGACAGTAAGCTTATATATCAGTTATCATAATTAGTGTTAATCTGTTTGCTATAATTGGCCTATACGAGGGCAGTTCAATAAGTAGCCGCAATCTGAATAAGAAACAATTTTGGGAGCAGTATAAGTAGTCACTTCGGATAGATCTGGTGAATATGGTGGGTGCGGATACAAGTTGTATCGTAATTATCTAATTTCTTACAAACCAATATTTCAAACCTTCATTTGTTTTAAGCGTGTAGTGTGTGGACGGTTTTGTTTGTTCTCGTTTGTCTTCGGACGAGACAGCCATTACGGGTCTGTTGAGATATTTACGTTCTGAACGGTGTCACCAATTGTTCTTGTACGACTCGACGGGGTTTTTAATCGAGTAGATGTGTTATAATATTTGTCATGCTTTTATTGTCTTATGAGATTTTACTTTCCCAAGTTTTTATTCATTTTCTATTTTAAAAAAATCAGAAGTTGTCTATTTAACTTCGAATTTACTCAAAAAAAATGTCTAAAGCCAATAAATATTACAACTCTCTTCCTAAAATAAATCATTTAATTTACGTTTTCTGTGAGAGTTCACTAAAACCGGAGACCCCAGTACAGACATTTTTGGACAATATTATATCGTGTTCGGATCACGAGCCTTGATGGTATGGTAGTGCTGTATTTTGCAGATTTACCTAGATGCAGAAGAGCCTGGAAGTGTGTAAACGAAGACGCAAATAAATTCCACGAGATTGCCGTAAAAACTAATCCACCGTGGTTTGATAGTCTGGTTACAAATCTAAAAAATATTAAATTGAATGCGTATGGTGAAATGATCAAAAACAGGTTGCAATAAGCTCATCTTCTGTTTTTGAAATACTTTAAGCCCAAAGATATTGAAGCTTTTCCGACTAATCTAAACTATATAAATGTCTAAACTAGAGTATAGGCCAGTAGCCAGGAGTCCATTTTATGCATTACACGTTGAAGGATTGAAACGAGCAAAAAATGTGGTCTGAAACTTACGAAAAAGCTTTCGGTTGTGTCATTTATCTTAGAATCACAAATGTTAAAATAATATTTACGTCGGATTATTACAGTTTGTCCTAAATCTAAAGAGTAGCTCCTGGTGAATCGCAAACAATTCTTCGCCTCGAGGTGTGCTGTTTTATATAGCTGGCCCAAACTTTAACTATGGTCATTATGAGTTATGCGATGAAGTGTATAATTTTAGAACTGATCCAGTTCTAAAACTACACTCTGTCTCATTAATTCTGAACCATCTGCTTTTATTTCGTTTATTGCCAAATCAGCTTACTCAGATACAGAAGCTTTCTTCATGATAAATACTGAAGATGGCAACTTGATTGCCGAAATATATTTATAATATAAAAATAAAAATCCACTATAAGGAATATTTTTGAACTTATAATATCAAATTTTATTTGATTGAATTTAAAAGTGGAATAAGTCACACATTAGAGAAATTCTTAATATGAATTTCAACAATTTAAGCTTTCTTCAATTGTTCACTATAATATTGAAAATTCCCGTAAGTATTGGATAATCAGAGGTGGAAATTGGTATAGACAGATTGATTCTATTTGAAGACTATTCACTTTTAAAATGTCATGTATTGGTCTTCAAATTCATTTTAAAATATATTTTTTTCAAAACAATTTTAACCTGATACTAAAGAGTATTGCTCTAATAATAAAATTGATGGGTTTGTAATTCCACCACGTTCACCACAATTTGGCGGATTGTGGAAGTAAGCTATGTAGCTTGCTAAGTGGTATATGAGGGAGTAATTGGTTTTCAATCGCTGACATTAGAGGAAACACACTTAAATTTAAGCATGCCTTAATTCATAATCATTAAGTGCTATTTCAAACGATCCAACAGATTTCAATGCTCTTTCTCCAGATTTAAGTTGAAGGTAGTTGAGCAAGTAACATTAACATCTGCGGCACAAAGTAAGTTTCTGCGGTTTGCCTTCATATACTAACCGGACTTGCATCTTTTTGGGTTCTTTATGATTGTTCTGGTATAGAAGTCTAGACTTCGATTACACCAGATGAACATCCTTGAAAAATATCTAAATCGATCGGGCCGAAAGCACAGTTTTTTATACACTTAGCTTTGGCTGATTCTTGTTAATTCCTTGACCACTACTACCAATCGAACATTAACTCTTAAAACGTTTACTGTCTTCGTTACTAGGAAAATTGTTAAAATATTATAATCGTTACAGATTTGTGACGATGAAGCGCGGGTTTCTTAAGAAGTGGTTCAACTATTTTGCACACGTTGAGAGTTTTGATAGTATATGAAAGTATTCCGATTAAGAATTAGGTTTAAGAACACATGTTGGCCATGAATGAAGAGCGGAGGAGTGTGTTTCTCCGGATAAGTAAATTGCAACTTATAGAGGAGTGGACACTCAGGGGAATGTGCATGTAAAAAAACTGTACGAGTTCCTTCAGTTTTGTAGGAATGAGGTTATTCTTTAATGGATCCTTTCATACCTACCAATTGAAGGTATTGAAAGAGCTGATATGCTTCTTATATGGTTAAGGTGAAAATGGTTATGAGCCATTGAAAGGGAAAAATCAACTACAATATTCGTTTTATAATAGTTCGTCATGTTTCATTTGAGACATGGTTAGGGCCGGGTGTGGCAGTTGTTTAAATGGCTTTGACTCCTCTACGTTTAACTCTGAAATCAAAAATTTTTTAAATGCTGTAAAATTAAAGTTGGACAGAGAAAGCTGTAGGGTCAGGACCTTGATGGATGAATATTCTGATTTTTAAGTGAACCAACGATAAATTCGTATTATACTATAATGATGCATCATGCTCAATCGGCATGTCACTTGGCTTCCGTATATCATACTTGCAATAAAATTTGATTTATTTATCTAATTTTCATACAATTTTATTTAAGTGATCAACTCTCCATCCATCATACATGTACAATTAAGTTCGTCGGCTTAGTAAAATTGTATAGCCACTTTCGGGTTTTACCGATATTCCATACTCGAATTTTAATTCCTCCAGCTTTAAGTTGGTCGAGATTCTAAAATTTTTTATTAAATGCGCGATCACGATTCTGATCGATGTTAACGCGTATTTATATCCAATACAATTACGTGGGCCGTAGCTGAATGGGATAAAACTACATGGATGGCGCTTTTGGCAATTTTCAGCTAGAAAGTTATCCGGATTAAATTGATTTACATGAGGACCCCAAATACTTTCCCGCCTATGTAAATTATAAATTGGTATAAGAATGTCAGTGCCGGGTGGGACTATTCCATCCTCTGAAAAGAAACGGGATTAATAATAAAAATGTAGGCACTGTAATACCTCATATATACTAAACTATTACCTAGTTGAATATTTGCATTCGCTTTACGTATAACAATCGGGACCAATGGTAAATACCGAAGACATTCTTTAATCACACGATCAAAATAATCGAGTTTAGTAATGGTATCCCAATCAAAATCGGTGTCACTATCCCCTGTTACATTTATCAATTCGGCATATACTCTATCCTGTACATCGGGATGTTTTGCCAGGCATAAAATAATATTTCCAATTGCTGTTATCGATGTATCGGTTCCCGCAATTAAGAATTGACCAATATTTTCTTCCAATTCAGCCTCGGTCAACCGATTGTGAAACATCATTCGATATAAACGTTTTAAAAATCCATCTGGCCGATTGCGTAGCTCATCGTCGGATTTGATTGTTTTGGCATCCTCTTCAATGTCATGCATATAGTTTTGTTTGCCGGCAATAAACGCATCTTCGAGCACACTAGATAGGCCGTACAGTAGTTTCTGATCACGGGGTACAATACGTAATAGGTTTTCGAAAAAAATCACCACCATCGTAAAATAAAATTTGATCAAACGTTTTCCCATCAAATCCAAACTCTCTTCGACGTCGTGAAAACATTGCAGTAGCGTAGTTTTATCGAAACTGTAGTCTAGTAGAACCGATAGTGTGATATCCATTATGCGGTGTCCTATTTTATCGATAACCGAAACTTCATCGCCGTCACAATATGGCATCAAGTCTTGTACTAGTTTACGTGCTAGTTTGTTGAGTTTTGGAAGTTCTTTGATAACATTTTGGATTGTAAATGGAGTATTCAGCAACCGTCTATGTGCTTTCCATTTTAGAGCTACGAACAGAATACACCAATAACATATTTCATCTTTAATTGGATATATTGCACAAACTTACGCGTGGCTGTGATTAATCCTGATCCAGTGCCAGTCAGAACTTGATAGGGTGACCCTTTTTCTAAACAATTTGGTGAGTTGAGTACTGTTTGAACATCCTGTGGTGTATTCAAAACAATTGCAAGCCTTGAAAAAATCCATAGTTTGGCAGTTCGATGTGTTTTCAAAGCTTCTGAACACAGTACCCTGATTTTGTCTGTATATAGGTGGTTGCACACACAAGCACATTTTATTAAGTAAATCACTGCATTTAATTTTATTAATTACCATTTGGTGACTTCCAGAAAAACATGGCAAAATGGCCAATTATAGGATATTCCCGAACATATCCAATTGATACAAAATTTTCAATTAATTTAAAGTATTTTCGATTCACATTGCGATAGTAGATCAGACAGGTTGTTGCACAGATCACAAGAAACGCGGCTATTGCTAACATGTTGCGAATACGATAGACTGATTTGTTCTGATTTTAGAAAGCAATAACTTTATAATTTTATAGGAATGTGAATAAATGTAAATAATAATATTGGTGTAACTGCATCTATTACTGACCTTATAGATCACTTAACTTGTCGATAAGGGATTAAGCTGCGATATACTCGTAAATACATTTATTTTATTATCAAAATTGTACTAACCCAATTTTCCTTATCAGTCAATTGAAAATAGTTCCACATTGTATTGCATTTTTACATTATAGAACTTCTGACACTTCACGTGACTAAAGGGTCTTAAAAATTGATGCCAACGGAACAAAATAAATTTCACAACAACAGTTTTATAAATTATATCCTATTGTTAAATGATTGATGTACAATTGGTGCCTAAGACCATTAATTGTATTTTACATGTAAAAAACGGTTTTCTACATTTTTTATGTAAGTTATGTAAAAAACAGCGTAAATTACATAAAACATAAATAACATGTAAAAAACGTAGACAACATCATTTGCAGTGCCATCTATTTTAAATTGTCAAAAATTTACCAACGTTCGCTTTGCTTATTTTTAATTAACATTGATAAATGTGTGCTCGCACAATCAGCTAGTTTTCAAGTCCGCGTTATAAGTTGGGGAGCGATATTTTTCATCTTCAGCCGAACCAGTTAAAATGATTTTTAACGAAATTAACCTGTTAAAAATTTTAATCTTAACCGAAAATTATTGTGACATTCGGTATGTAGTCAAAAAAACTTCTACACAGTTAATTATTTCACAAATTCTATTCGGAAAAAACAGTTAGGTTTAATACAGTTAGGTTTAATAAGAGATGTTCAGTTTTTTTGACATAAAATCGTTATTTACGTTTTTTACATAAAGAATGTAAAAAATAACCTAATGTAAATAACACATTTTTCACATGTAAAAAACCGTGTAAATTACATCGTGTAATTTACACGCCCAACACTGATTAACACTGTATTGTACGGTAACACTAAAACGCGTATGCCTCATTCGGTATTAGGTATATGTATGTCTCAATGATGTAAGGTAATTATGTTCCTCCTCCAAATCAGTGGCTCAGCGATTAAATGGTTGGCGTTCTACTAGTGTTACGCTTCTAGAGCTGGCTTCCGTCTCACTTTGCAGAAATGAAAAAAATTACGAGCTATTGGAATTCAAAGCATAGGAATTTCGCTTTTGTAATTTGGGGGAGTGGAGGCGAATATGAGTCACGTTGACTCAATCATCTCCCAACATATAATGAAATTAAGTATTGATTTTTTTTACATTAGACACTGTCCCGTGTCTGTCCCAATCTGTATCGCCGTTCAATAGTTTTTGGACCTTGAACTGTTAAAGAATCTGTACACATACGATAGGATCTGAAGTAGCTCTAATATTAATGGCTTATGATTTAAATGGCATCATGCTTTATACAATTCAAGTAGGACTTTTTTATATCTTCTCTGGTTTTGGAGATTAGTCAGGCACTTTGATCAGTATGCATTTTCTTTGGCTAGCCGTGATGGTCCATGGTACTATAGTTCATTTGATAGAACTTAATTTGCAACTTTACTTTGGGATGTTTATAATTTTCCGAGATTCGATTCCAGCACCTTGGTAGATTATTTCTTGACCTGGTTGACATCGGTTTTGGAGTATTTGATCTGGTTCACTGGATGAAATGTCTTTTTATTGACTTAAATTGGTTCTTTTTACCAAAAAATGTAAAAAATTCTTTAATCTGTACATGAGCCAAGGATCCCTGGAAATTTTACTCCTTTCAGTAAATTCATTAAATATGGAAATTTCTGTATTAGGTTTTTAAACTATGTATATCGAAATAAAACATATCAAATAATTGCTTTGCCAATCAGTATTTGCCAGTGAATGGAAGCAATTCAAATTTCGGGTGAGTAATTCGTTCTGGACGTTTTAAAAATCATCCGCGTTTCTTAATCCAAGTTCTCAAAGTATGGCTACAGGTTATACTTAGTAAATAACTTCCACCTAGTTATCATTATAAATTCACTAGTTGGTGTTTTATCACTTCATTGCCTTTCAAAAATTTTTTTTTATGAATATGGAACCTCCAGAATAAATTTAATTTTCTTTCTGGATCTATTTACAATTAATTATGACTATCTTAATACCGTATTCATGTTTATAGTTAAGCCGAACTACGAATTTGTTTAAGCACAAATATATTTTTATTACCTTTGTTTCTTAGCTAACAGATTTTGTGAAAAAAAGGGATAATCGAAAACGCTATACCATGACCGCGTTTATCTCAAACTCCATTGATCAACCTGCAATAACTTCTGCAAATAATACTAATATCAAAAAATTACTGGATACCTCGGATAAAATTGTGCTTGGCCTTAATGCGTTGGGTGCTCTTTGCGAAGAAAGAGACCCCTGGCTCTTAAACTTACTAACCAACAAATTGGATAGCGAGTCAAGGAGCCTATGGGCTCATGAAACTGCTAATACTGAATTTCCAACTTTGGTCGAGTTTTTACTGCGTCGTGCTGATGCCTTAGATTCATTACGAACGGGTTCATTACGAGCGCAATGTCGATTTATCTAATAAACCAGGAATATTTAAAAGTCCTTTCGTTTTTCACGATTCAAAATGTGGACATTACATACATCAATGTAAAATGACTATTGATAAACGACGCGAATAAATAATGACGCAAAATCGATGTTTTAACTGCTTGAGCGACAAACATCCAATATTCAGATGTCCTTCGAAATGTCGCTGTTATACATTTAAGAGAAAATATCACACACTCGTTCGCCTTACACTCTCATCATAATTATCAGAGACATTATCAATTCAATCTGCCAATACCGTATTATCCCCTCCATTGAAAATATCAGAAGTACAATCTGTTTTACCCAGTGCCAGAACAGAGGTGATCAGTTCGTCAAGACAACCAATAAGCTGCCGCGCTCTTTTGGATTCGACCTCACAAGTTACCTCGACACAACGGAAGAATTGTCATTAAAGGTGTTAGGCACGTGGGTGCCAGCGTTACTAGAGGAAACACAACTATCAACGTTAAGTCTCAATCAGGATCTAACTTTTAAGGTATTCATTTTGAAAAGCATTACAAGGTTACAACATATTAAAATTGATGACGAACAGAGATCCTGTCTTACAAAACAGCTATACAAATAGGATGAATTGTGGCAGGTAATATCACATTTATTGCAGAAAAGGAAGTTGATTCAATGTGGTGCAGCTCGAGTACCGTACATAAGTTCGATATAGATCAGCCCCTTAAAAGATTTTGGGAACGAGAGTCAATTCCGAGCAACTTCTCAGATTTAACCCCAGAGGATGAACCATGCGAGACTCATTTTCAGGAGAATATGCAAAGGGACCATCATGGGCGATTCTTCTTAAGATTACCATTCAAAACACGTCCAGAAGCACTTGGTGAATCTTTGGGTATGACAATTCAACGTAACTCAACGTTACACAATGGGCACGTTATACTTTTAGAATGTAATTGTTTGCACTTGCAAGCTTCTGGATTTATTGGTAATATTTTTTCGTAAACTAGGATTAAGCAAATCATTCAAATTTTTGATTTGACTTTTGAATTTCTAACCTCGGTAAGCTCTATTTTGAGGTTTCATGAATACGTTTCTAACGAAATCTTCGAATATTGCCAGGCTCTTAAGAAAGCAAATAAAGTGTCAAGCTAAATATCTAGGAGTAATCCTACACATTACTAAGGTCATTGAAAAAATGACAGGCGTTTTTTGAGATTGACAATAGCTTTTTGGAGTACTTTAAGATTAAATTAAAAGAATATGTACTGTCATAATCAGACCCATGGTCACGTTTCTGTCTTTGGTTTGGTGGCATTACTCAATAAAGTTCAACACTTGTATTGAAAAACTGCAACCCTGTCAGGATTTGGTTTAACTGCATATGCATTAAAAGCATTAAAGATGCAATCTGAGGGAAATCTGAAAACTGAAGTCTATATGGACGGGACTTTGAACATAATCTGACCATACCCAAGTGTCTGGAGGTGAATTCTATCGTATTTCAAGCAGAAATATACATGCGATAGAGCTCTATACAAAGGCTGGTCTAACCAGAGACCTAAATAGTACATACACTTATATTACATCAAACAATCAGAAAAATTTTAAGGCAATCAGGTCAAACATTTGCGGGTCACAGCTGGGTTGGTACTATTTAAACTCAATAATGAAACTGTCATGTGGAATAAAATAACTCTTATGTGGGTTCCGTACATGATGGAATTGAGGAAAATTACAGTGAAGATGATGTTGCTCGTGCTTGTGAGACACAGCTATTAGACCGGAATTATTCTGCGAGGTCTCAAACGATATCGCAGAGTGAGTAATCGGGCTCTGAGTGGATTTAACGCTTCAGACCAAAAACTATCAAAAAAGATGATCTTCCTTGATTATAAGAACCATTACAAGCTATACACAGGCCTCTTCATGGGTCACATTGCTTTAAGAAACCACCTTAAAAAAATGAGTGAACTTTTTGATTGTTCCCAACACACAATGTGTGTTATTTGTAAATTACATAAGGACTGACTAATACCAATCCATGAAAACATACAGTTTGAGAAACAGATTTCTGTGTATTTCTAAAATCCCGACTGACATATTTCTATATAATTCTATACTTATCATAATGACGGTTTATATATACCATTGCTTGTTGATAACACAAAAAAGCTTTTCGTACTTTATGTCTTAAGATATCGTCAAAGTACTCTATAAAGAAGAGTAAAATTTTTTTATCTACTGTATACAATCTATATATTACTTGGAATGAGCTTAAGAGAAGATAATGTGCTGGTATTATCTAAGAAAAAAGTTGTTTATATCTTCGTCTTTAGAAATTCTCTTTATATATTTGAGAATGTATATTAATACGGTAAATGGCATCATTTATTTAACTTGGAAAAACAAATTCCAAAAGAAAACTGAATTTTCTTCAAAATTGATTACGAATGTTTATGATTTAATGAGTTTGAGACTGGAAAAGGCCAAATCGCTTATATAATAAATAATTATAAGTTTTAATAGCTTTGTTTGTTTGTTTGGGACTGTTAAAATACTTTCCAGTTGAATGATTTAATTTTAATTAAAATTAATTGAGTTTAATTAATTGTTATTGCGCTTGGATATGACGAAAAGATACATATATAGTTTGTGACCATACTAATTGGTTAAAATATAGTTTCAAAATAATGAATGCGATAATCGAAGCTAGTGGTGCATAGAAATTGAATCAAATGGAGTTGACTTTCTTAAAGAAAACGATACCAGGCACGGATCCTGTTGTAAGACTATTTGATCTGTTATTAATTGAAGTAATGAGTTTTCAACCTTGGTCTGCTAGTCCAAATCGGTTGTAACCAATAAATATCGTGAAGGGTGTTTTGGTTGAAAGCTCAAATTAAAAGCTTTGGTAATATGATTTGCTCCACTAGTCGCGGACTTCCTTATTTTAATTGGTATGAGTTTGTTTGTTATAAAAGATTAAACATACAAAAAGGCCTGGTTTTCTCATATAATTCTATTTCTTTCATGACCGTACTCTTGACGAAACGTTGAAGTTTAACAGGGTTTTATATATGTAGTTGATATCTGCTACTTTGTACCAAGGAAATTTCGCAAGGAATTATCATATCGAAAAATAAATTTTATGTAGTTCCCATAATACATAGTAAATCCTTAATTCTCCCCTTTTAAAGTAAAGTGGAGTCGGGCAGATAGCTGTTGAGTTTATAGATCCTCATATCGTTTATACATATATGTTTATTAAAATATGTTTATCCTATTTCGTTTGCCGTCACTAATAACAGAAATATTTTAAAAATTTTCGTTTATATGCAACCGCGGTTCATATAAGATGTTCCTCTTTATATTTATTCTCTTTGACGACTTCTTTCCAAGAAATCCATGGATCAACTCAGTGAAGTGTCAGTGATTCATCAGTGTTGGCATGATATCCATCAAAATGGACGACCTTTGTTGCCAACCGAACAAGCCAAATATTGAATAAATTCCCACGAAAATTCCGTTGGCCGTTATGCTTGAGTGTCAGTGATATGGTATCAATGGTGGTATGGTCCAATGACGACGTTATGTGTATACATTACTTGGGAATAAGACAAAACAAAGTTCCATGACGAAATTGTTGGCCTACAAAATAACTAAATAATTTGTAAATCGTGAAAAATTCAAATTGTTTCACTTGTGTATGTTGTAATTTGCTGGGCCGGTTTCCTACTGATGATGACGTCATTAAATGACCGTGTGATCGAAAATATATCCATCTCATCAGACATATTGTTACCGGACTTGATGTACCGTACTGCGCGATTCGTATATGTACGTTCAGTCGTGTCGTGATAGTGTTAGCGAATTACAAGAACTTAACTCGAAATATCGATTTTATTAATTAATTGATTGTGGCGTGATTATAATTGTATTCGCAAATGAATTACCTCCTTCGTTTTTTGAGAATGATTATCTATGCCGTAATGCGTTGAAGTACCTGCTTTCGCTCGCTTAGTGATTAATGGCTTGTTGCGACATGAAACACAAACCTGACCATGTGCTGTATTTATGGGTTGCCTGCATTTTCCCACCCTTTAGTGGTTTGTTTTTGTTGCAGAAAAAACGGGCTTACTGGAAATATCTGAGACTAAAGAGCGCGAAATGCGAAAGGAGAAAGGTGACAATTCCATTGTGTTTCTCATTATTTTGAGAGAAAGGTGACAATTCCATTGTCAGAAGTTTATTTTTTTGCCGTGTTAAGTTAGGCAGGAGGTTGGATGAATTTTTTGGGAGGTGTTTGTGTCAGAAGATATTCACATATAAAACGTTCCCTTAACAAGGCTGTTGGGGTCACCAAAGTAAAAAGCGTGAAGCATGATGTAATCTGAATATAGTATTTGAGTGAGTTGTGTAATTCGGGTTGTTGCTTGTATGTTGTAATTCCCTAGGGTGGTTTTCGATCTGATTATGACGTCATTGAATGGCAGTGTGAATGAAAAGATTCGTATATGTACGTTCGGCAGTCGTGAAGTTATAGTGCTAGCGAATTACAAGAACTTAACTCGAGATGTCGATTTTATTAATACATTGATTTTGGCGTGATGATAATTGTATTTACGAATTATTTGAGTTCATTTGAGCGCTACAAATCCTTAGCTAATACTTTTCATCGACGAAGAGAGAATATTAAGAGTTGACGGACGTATTTGTAATTCACAGTGCGATTATGATAACAAACGGGCAATTACTGTGGATCAAACTACTTATATGAGATATTTACATTACTCTCACTTTGTTATTGGTACTGAGGAAGGTGCATTTCCAGAAAACGAAAAGCAGTAAGAGATACAAGATTAACTAGGGGCTAGCGGAAAGAGGCAGAATTTAACATTCCTGGGAAAGAATATTCAAAGACAATCACACTCATGTAAGTAAATGGGCTCTAAAGCAAGCCATACAAATATATATAGTCAAACTACCTATTGGAGAACAACCAAATCGTTAACAGATATGGAAGACGATCATCTGGGCCTAAATAAAACAATAAACAAGAAATAATAATTATTTCAATAAGATCTGCACCTAACAATTTACATGAAACTGGGCTGAAGTATGGAGGATGCCTGGTCTCTTTAGTGAGCATTTCACTCTTGATGTAGGTTTTCGGGAGACTCAATCTGTTCCGGACGATGGAAAATGTTTTTTTCCGTTTACGACTTCAAGGCCAATTATTCTATTCGGCCAAATATGCTTTTCGAACTACCAAAGCATTCATTGATTCCGGTTCTGAGTCGATCTCACTGTTTGACTGCCGTGTTTCAATATGTCAGCTTTGGATAATAATGTGGAATGTTATCATTCCAAAAAATGTTTTTTTTCACAATCAATGCTTTCTTCGGAGACTAGCTTTCATGCATCAAATTTTAGACTGCTCACAGGTTTTAATATAAAACAATATATTGCCCAATATTTCCGCTTGGGTTATGCTCCAAATCTACAGGAATATAAGAATTGCGGCCCTTGATTGTCTTTAAGATGAGGAATTATATTTGTTGGCAGAGATGACATATAGTGTCCGCCCAACAACTTAAATTATAATTTCAGTTTCCTCTTCCCAGTGGCGTACGGAAATTGTAATGTTTGTGTATTTATGTAAATACCAGAGCTTAAATTTACTATTTACACATTGTATTAATTTTAATTTTACTGTATACGATACGATGTATACATAAATTATAAATAAATCTAAAGTAAATAGCAATTTTTACCTTTCGACGCTACAAGGTAAACACATCTAAGGTACATGATACTAATAATAATATCGTTTCTGTTTGAACTTCGAACTTAAGATTTTTTTTCATCTATAGTGTATGGAATGTGTATGTAGATGTGATTGTGGGTATGTATGGAATTTATTACACAGTATACAAGTAGACGAATTACTCTGCAGTTAGTTGAAATGTAAATCGAATGAAATATGTGTTTAGATTTTAGAAAGATGAGTTTCATTTCAAAAATAACTGGGAATTTTTCCTCGGAAAAATATTTCACATTCGAGTATAGTGTATACATAAATATTCTTGTCGAATATGTGTGCGAGGAGTTTCAAAAAAATGCTCAAATGTAAAGACATCACGGGGTGCGAAACTTTTAGTACTGTATAAAAGGAGAAAAACGAAAATAAAATGATCATAAAATGAGTTTTCTTTTATTTTAAGAAAAGCATTCACATTATCATCAACACTTTTATAATATTATTACTATTATTATTTTTGCTATTATGCGGGATGAAAAATTGATAAAGGAAAACAACTATGTGTTCTTCGTTTGTTTTTGATTTTTTATGTGGTTTCCATTTTTTGTTTTGTAGAAAAATAAATTTTCACCATTTTTATGAAAATTGTTATGGAAATGGAATGAAATGTTTTTGTTGGGTTCGTTATGTCTTTCTATATTATTGTTATTGTGTGAATTTTCATATTATATGTATATACAATGGGTTAATAAATTGGGTGGTATATTATTTATAACGATGTTGACTGTTTCACATAACGACCTTGAATCATCATAACAAAGATGTTTACCAATTCGATGGGATGAATATAGGCTTATAAATATTTTAAAATTGGTTGTGTGGAGTTCAAATCGATTTACAATGATAATCATTATATAGTTGGAATGTATAGATAAGTATCCATGAATAGTTTTGAAATGTCTCAACTGGAATTACAACGTAACTAACAGTGTTACCGAGTTGGAGTAACTGGCTTATCCATATACTCCGAGTTGGAGTGTAACTATTGTTGGTATTGAAAATTTTCATTGTGCGGTAACAGACTACTCAATATTAATAATTTTGGCATTCGATACAGAAAGACTGTTCAAAAATGTTTCTTATGCATGGCGACGTGTATTCGTGGATAGGTTTTATTCGAATGAGCCAGCCTTAAAAACCTATTTGATTTCTCACTTTCAATCATCTACTTACTTGTTTACTTACTAAACAGAATCAAAAATACTTTGATACTGTTGCCTAAAGTTGTCTCAGCAGATAAACATATATGGCTATGTGGCCTATAAGTGCTAAAATGCGGAAAAACGTTTCAGAGTGGTCACCACGTAGTTGATGTTACGCAATTATGCTAACAAAAAAGTTCAATAACGTCAAAATAAAATTCTGCTCAGGCCAAAAAATATCCACAGAATAGTTTATTACACGATTATTGTACTGAGAGCCTAAGACTTAACATATACATTTGTTTGTTTGTTTTTAACTCTACAATCTGTTTCGGGGCTCGAGACACTCCCAACTCTTTCGCGGTTCGCTTATTTACGTCCTTACCTTACGCCATTACAGCCAAATCGAGGACGTACGGCTATTGGTCCGATTTACGTAGAACCATCTGCACATTGCTCCACAACAGCCTATAGTACTGACATGGAAGATGGGTTGGCCCATAAATTCTGCACTTCAACAGGGGGTCATAGATGTGTTCATTTACACCACCGATCGTAATCGTATGGTGAAAAATCCCTTTTGCATACTGCGCCTATCGGGATTTGAACCCGGTACCTCCTGCTTCAACTGCCGCAGCTTTAACCACTGCGCCACCTGGGCGGTAACATATACATTTTCAGCTACGAGAGTTGCCTTTTATATTTTGGGATTCGGCAACCCTGGTGTTGCAATCTGTCAACCTACAGCTCTATCGTAAAATTAGATGTTATACGTTCTCAAAACGTTTTGACATACGAGCGCTATTTGTGTGGTTTTCGAGCATTTCTCTCGACCAATCGACATGAACCTTGTTTTGAGCGATTGATAAATTGTGTGGGATCCAACGCGAATAATTTTTTTTGACAGTTAAATGTTCATGCAATATTGAGTGTATGCTGGTCCCACTAATGCCTAAGGTTGTCTCTATCTCACGATAGGTCACAAGACGATCTTGCAATATCAGTTCGCGCACAGCATCAATGTTTTTCGGAACAACAACTGATTTTGAACGACCTTCACGAAATTCGTCTTGGAGTGAACTCCGACCACGATTGAATTCACCATACTATCGATAAACACTTGTTCCTTGATGGAGCTTCATCGCCAAAAGTTGAATTAAGTTCATTCATGCACTACTGCTGAGTTAATCCACGTCGAAAGTTGTAAAAACTTCTAACTTTACGATAGAGCTGTCAGTTGACAGATTGCAACACCAGGGTTGCCAAAACCCGAAATATAAAAAGCAACCTATGTATACTTTAAACCACAAGCAGAGAAGCAGTATCGAATCGAAATCTTAAAGTGTGGTAGATCTGGTAAGCGATAAACCTATTCCTAAAATATTTAGTACAGAGTATAGTGGTGAGGTTTAGGCGCACACTTTCGATTGCCGTGAGCAGACCTGACAAACAAGAAACTAGATCTCATGAATTTTATTCATCTGTCGGGCTTGCAAATTTTATTTCAATATTAAACTGTTTCGGCAACGAAACACTATATTCGTGGTTTGGCAGCTAAAACTGATTAATATTTTTACGGGGTTCAAGTTTTCATTTTCATCAGTAAATGTGACTTAACAAACAAATTAACCTTTGAGGTCCCTGAAGTGATAATGTTAGACAACGAGATCTAGTTTATTTCGAAATTGCTTGAAGATGTAAGTAAAACGTATATACTCTTATAGTTGCGTACAGTAAAGTACGCCCCGTAAGACAATGTCTTAACCGATCACTTAGATCATTTATAAAGTATTATGTTTAAAATGACCATAGCTAGTGATAAATCTAAGTAAAACTATCACTTCCTCTATTCGTAATGCAGTTGTAGATACTTAAAGAAAAACCCAAAATACTTATTATAATATATTTGAGAATGTGCATGCGAACCATCAACTACCTCGGACTAAGTTTTGGACTTGTATTAAAATATTCAAAATCGGGTAACGTGTGAAGGTAAACAAATTAGGTAAATATTTAGAAAGCTATCATTATAAGGATTTAGGTAGTCTCCACGTTGAAACGTTCTTCCGAATTGATGAACTCAATTGAATCCTGTAAATTTTGCATGGTGTTCAATTTTTATACTACCAATAATACAACAACTAGGTTAGGTTGTTGTGGCTGCTATCGCACACTTAGACCGGCAGTTGGTCCGTTGTGATACCACTCTATGTACGGCTATAGGTCCGAGTTAAAGTAGAACCATCTGCGCATTGCATAGCTCCATGTCAGCCTATAGTACTGACTTGTAATATGTGTCGGCCGATGGATTCTAAACACGACAGATGATCCATATATGTTCATTTTTACACCACCGATCGCACCACCCAAACGATCGAAGATGAAAACCCATTTGCATCTTGCCCCGAACCGGATTCGAACCCGGTACTTCCCGCTCCAACTGCCGCAGCTTTAACCACTGCGCCACCTGGGTGGTGATACAACAACTAACTAATTTTGAAATTTTGGCTGATGATTGATATGTTTGAGTAGTCAGTATATAATTTGGGACAAGTATCACTTAATTCGTATCACTTAATAACTGATGTTCTTAACCAGAGGTAGATAGCGCCTTACAAGCTTGTGAAGCACCTCCTAACGCTACGAGTCTTGCAGTAACTCATTCCAATCTTTCCCTTTTATGGGGTCTTTATGGATCATTTTTTTTTCTTCTAATTTAGGAAATTTTTTCTACCTTTCCACAAGCTTCCAACTCTTGAGAAAATCTAAGCAAAAAACAACTCTCATCTTTCTTTGAACATAATTTGCCTGCCTATAAACGTTAAAATGTTCAACCTACCGTATGGTTCCAAAACTTTGATAAGCTGAACGCGTTGATGTAGAGACGATACAATTTATCAATTCAAGTGCAACAGTAACATCCAACTAATTTCGAAATATTGCCAGAAATTCAATTGCCAAAATTAAACGGAGTTTAAAATGAGTGGTTATACGTAACAAAAACAACTTCTTACCGACCAAATGGCGCAGTGGTTACAGCTGCGACAGTTAAAGCGGGGGGTACTGAGTTCGAATCCCGATAGAGGTAGGATGCAAAAGGGTTTTTTCACCATCTGATTACGATCGGTGGTGCGTGAATGAACACATCTATGATAAAGTAGGACGTAAATAAGCGAATCGCGTAAGAGACGTGAGAGCCTTGAGCCCTGAAACAGATTGCAAAGATAAAAACAGACAAACAGAACAATTTCTTGGCAATAATACATCACAATTCATCAATTGTCAAATTTCCAGTATCAGATCAAATTGTTCGATGAAACTCCGGAAAATCATTTCGAAACATCGAAAAAGCTTGTTATGATAACCCGATGATCATTGAAACCAATCCTTTTATATACTCTTTGACCTCAAAAACCTTAAAGCAAAGACCAAGGTATCATCTACACATTATAGGATATGACAGTATAGAATTGGACAGTATAGGATTTGACAGTGTTTAGGTCACTATGCGAGCTGTTAAAGAATATACAATATTGAAAGTTACAAGTTCATGTACATACAATACTTTTAGGGAAAGTAATAGGTCCAAGGAAGGCTTAAGTACAGGATTTTGTACTTCTATTTTCAAATCAAGTTCTCCAGGTGATAGTTGGGAGTGCTAATTTCAGTCATGTCAACTATGACAAAGTTCTGCATGATCATATAAAGTATTCGGTTTAAAATCGAATGTCCATCACAATTTAGTTAATATAAAGCCCAAAGTTATAATCATCTAGGGGTATGGTGATCATTTGCACCTAGAGGCAATGTTTAATAATTATACAAAATAAAATATTAACACTGCAACTCAATCGTGCCTTAGAGGCACATTTATTATTTATAAAGATAACAGAGTATACCATGGATAGGATGGGAGGCTGGAACTTTAACGCACCACACACCAGTTATGGCACTCGTTAACTCGATGATCTGAAAGTGGCAATCCATTACACCGTATGTATTGGTGTCTTTGAAACTGTTTGATTGTTAGAATGTCAAATCCGATTCTCATCTTTTATTCGCAAATTTGGGTTCTCACAATTTATTAGATCGAGATTGCTCACTTAAACAAACTGTTATATAAATGTTGAATCAAATAAACCGGAAACATGGTCAAATTCACGAAGCTTATAAGATTAAGGTGCTTACGTCACATAATTAAGAATTAAACATATAATTACAAAAACGCATTGAATAAACTTGAACTTTTCATTTTGATTTCTTTACAGGTGAGGTCATTTCCCAAGGAAGTCGATTAACAATAAACAATCGTGTGGTACAAAACTCGCGTCTCTATTAGGCAACATACACACAATTCACTTTCATATAAATTTGGCTGATGTAAGATATGAGTTAATCCTATTTCATAAAGCAGACAAGAAATATGAAATGTGCGACATGATCAGGTGGATTAATTTGTAATGCGGGATTAAGAATTATATACAAGTAAGAAATTATCTAACGTTCATTCGATTTTACTATTTTAATTTGTCTTTGTTATATAGTCTAATAGAAACTATATACTCGTATAGTTGGAAGTGTTATTATGGTTAGTTAAACTGTAATACCGTTTAGATGTAGAATTATGCGATATAGGTAAGAGATTACGGTGAAGAAATAAACACTTACGAAATCTATTTAGATTATTTTGTCGTGGTAAATCTTAGATACCAGAAATATATGGTAATTTTGTTGCTATACTGCGGCAAGGATTAGAAGAAATTCTTCTGCATCTGGTGAGCCAGTTGCATCTTTATTTCCATTACTTATGTATTCTTTATGTAATTTTCAGAGGGGAAAACTTCTGTATCTAACCTAAGCTATACATACCAATTAGCCCTACCTCGTTTCTTCTGAAGACTCTAGTGAGGTTGCAGGATTGATACTTTAAAGGTATTACTTTAGGAATCACAACTCTATAAGAACTTTCTAGCCTTCTATCTAGGCTGAAAATCTATTGGCTTGTAAAATAATCCAATTGGGTTAAATCACACAATCCAATAGTGGCCAATTAGTTAGACCATTACGCGAAATTATTCTTTCATCAAAAGTTTTTTTGAGTAAATCAATTGTAGCGCAAGCTATTTGGAATGTGGCTCCGTTCTGTTGGAACCACATGTCAGCATGATTAATGCCAGCTAATCGAGGTACGAAAAAATTTCTAATCACGTCCTTATACCACTCACCATTGAAGGTAACATTCTGACCATGATCGTTTTTGAAGGTATATGAACCAATGGCTCCGCCAAGCCATAAAGCACACCCAACAGTAATTTTTTAGGATGTAATGGTGTTTCAACAAAAGCTTGTAGATTATATTCACTCCAAATGCGTTAATTCTGTTTACGTACACATTTAACCAAAACTTGGCTTCATTGGAGAGCAAAATTTTGGAGATTCAACATTAAGATTAGTTTGTGTTTCAGCCCAAGTTGAATTTTGACAGCTTTTAAGCCAGGATCATTTCGTAAAATCTTCCATAAAGTAGAAGGACACAAAACTAGTTCCTGAGAATGGCGACGAATTGATTGATTTGTATCTTCTTCAATGCTTTCCTGTACAGCGGCTACAGCCTTTTTCAGTGCGCACTGTTTGGAATTACAAATGATTTTATTTATTTTTATTTGAATTGGAAGCTCTGAAGGACGATTATGTACGCCATAAACTGGACGAAGTGCACGTTAAGTTTGACGAACAATAAAAAAAATTCAATAATTTGTGTTGTTCTGATGTAAGTCTATCCATAATGAAATGTCGAATAATGCAGTTTTCCCACTACAGCTATGGAGAATAGTAAAGGCTTTGCTGCATCTACATATCAAAAAGGATGTTGTCTTGATTACATCGAAGATACAATCTGAGGGTAAATTGAAAACAACATCAAAAATGATGGTGGAATTTCGAGACGATCTCTAGCCATTTTAGTGGGCCTCCCAACTTTATGCCAACTAAAATGCAATTCCATAAATATTGTAGCCACAACCTTTTTAATTCTTAATTAAGATGAGTGGAGACGAGGAGAACCCTAATTTAAAAAAAAGGTCTCTGGCCTATCTATGTTTATATAGTCGCTCACCATCTTTCAAATAAAACTGTTTACGGTATTGTTTTGGGCAAAAGTCGGTTAAGTCAAAGTTCTAAATTATGTAAGGAACAAATAAAACAACTCTTATAATTGGGTGTTGCGACATGCTGCAATTGAGAGAAAAAGCTGATATCTTGGCTTGTGTTGGTTGGGCACACCCATTTATTGAACCACTTTTCGATGTCTCGTAAAAGGACATCGCAAAGTGTTTGTGTCTATAAAATGGACCACATAATGGTGCATGCCACCAGGGTATAAACAATCTGAAAGATTGGTTTCTGAAAACTCGCACTGTGCAGCTATTGTCCGTTGAAACCATCTTATTGATTGTAGTCAACACCGGAAAAAAATATCGTCGATTTCATTTAAAGCTAACATACAGTCGTGTGCAAATTAATAGTAGTTAGTGTCTACCTGTATTTTAGGTTTATGATATAAAAATATCCTTTCATGATTTAACTGACATCTATTATCAAAATAAATTTATTAATGTCCACTGAACATAAACCAAACGCCGTTTGTAATTTTTTCTCAAACAAGTTCGGGATTCCCCTAATGTTCGATTGTCAGTCTAAATTTTTATGCTCGAAATAAATGTAGTCTCTTATTGATTATTGTTTAAAACAGAAATAATAAGATAAATAAAATTATAAAAATTTGATAAAAAAATAATTACTTAAAGAATAATGGGCTAGGAAAAGCATTGTTCCAAAGAGCGAAGAGATTTAATTAAAAAATTAATCACAGAAGGAAAAACATATAAATTTATTGGGATGTTCACTTACTGTTATATCCAATACTGTTAAGCAAAAAGATAAATCAGAAACACGAGGAAGAAAACGAAAAACTTCGAATCAAACTGATGGGGACGTGCGAAAACGAATCCTTTTTATACCTCAACGAAGATCAAACAAGATCTAAAGTTAGATATAGACCTCAATAATTAGAAAACATCTTTTAGCAGCAAATTTAAAAGGGTTGAGGCCTAGGAAGGTCCTGTTTAAATAAGCGACAAGTGAAGGCTACGCGCCAAAAATCATCAAAATTGGTCCCTTGAAAAATGGCGTAATATTTTATTTACGGACAAGTCCAAAATGGTTCTCTTTGGCGGTAGTATCCTTCAGTATGTTCAAAGAACACCGATTGCGATCAAAAACCATTAAACATGGAGGAGGAAATATAATGGTTTGAGGTTGTTTTTCGTGGGTCGGCATTGGTCCGATATATTGGATTAAGAAAATTATGAATATGGATAAATATGTTGAAATACTGGAAACCATTAGCTACCTTATGCAGAGTACGAAATGCCGCTTAAATGGGTCATGCAGCAAGACAATGATCCGAAACATACCTCTAAAAAGACGAAGGAATGGTTCTTGCGAATAAAATTAATGTTATGGAGTGGCCTGCTATTGTGGGCCGATATAAAAAAAAGGTTTCCAACTTTAACCCAAGAAACTCGAAGCAATTATGGGAAATAACCAAATCTGCATGGTTGTCCATTCCGGTTGAAAGGTATCAAAGTTTAATAAACTCAATACCTCGACGAATGAGTGCTGTGATAAAAGCCAAAGGCTATACTACTAAATACTAATTTTAACTTGATACATAACAAATAAAATAAATTTTATAAATTTTTTGCTGAAGTTTAAAAAAGACTACTATTATTTCGCACACCACAAAATCCCATTAAAATATAAGCGGTGCAAAATTTTTAAACTACAAATAATTTTAAAACATATCTAATTAAAAATTTCATAATAAAGCGCAATTATTCGATCACTACTATTATTTCGTACACGACTGTATATAGGGGAACAAATCACGAAACATTTTTTTGGGGCTCAACACCTACTTGTACCCGTCCACATAATAAATATAAATACCTTTGATACTGGATGCACTGTAAGACTGATGCTGTTCTTGATTATTTTGTACAGTTTACTTTTATCCAGTATTGTGTTCTCAAAATTAATAAGAAAAATGATCGTCAGATAGCATGTTAACTCCACCCTTTCTGTTCCCTATTCCTCTTGTAAAAGTCATATCATCATGTACATATATATGTTTTTCAAGATTAATTTACTATATAAGTCGTTTTTAACATACATAAATTTATGTAATTTTCTTGGTATAGTAATCCACATCATCAATTATTTTAATTATTCATCCCCTTACGATTTGCCGCATAAAATAATTCAAATCAACTTTGAAAGTTTAACTTTTTTAAGCGATTATACTGATTTTTTTCTTAAACGAGCTTATAATTAAATTTCATTCCCCATATCCCGCCCCCTCTTTTCCGGTACCACCCAAAAATTAATAAAAACATTCCAAATACGTCTTGTACAAAATTAAATATTTAAAACAAACTAAGTTTTAGATCCAGAGGGGTGAAATATTTTTACATTAATTTCCCATTTCCTGTACTTGTTTCTTCGTGTTTTCGGCAGTAATAAATATATTGAAAAGGTATTAACCATTTTCTTTTGGGATCAAATTTTTTTTTTATCAATTATTGTTCGTAATTTATAATTCAAATTAAACTATACTTGAAATGAGTGTATACGAGTATGTAGCGATAAATGTACTAATTAATTTCGAAATATTTAATTGTTTACCAAAAATTCAAGAGGAAATCTGATACCTAATAAATGGGAACATTAGAACGATTCAGACAGTTTATAGTCTTTGAACAGGAAGAATAATAGGGGTCCCAAAAGACATCGTCATGAGGAACATCGCATGACACCCAAATTCAACGGGAGGCGAAGCCATTAATTTTCACAATCAGGAATCCGAGTTCTTAATAAGATGCGACGTTTCGGAAATTATATCTTCAATATTCGAACGAAATTTAGAAAATTTTCAATTCCCAAAACACTCTTAAATTCAACCTCAAACAAAGATTACTGTGATATCTGGAAAATTATCACAAACATGTTGAAAATACATTGTGGGTGCAAAACCGATAGAGTTTCTTTTCCAATTTAACATATTCTAAAGAATGTGTAGTATGAGTTAACCGCCCAGATGGCGCAGTGGTTAAGGCTGCGGCAAATGAACCGGGAGGTACCGAGTTCGAATCCCCAAAGGGGCGGGATGCAAAATTGATTAAATGAACACAGCTGAGCGGTCCTGTTTCGTTAAGAACCCATGGACCTTCCCATCTTCCATGTCAGTAGTATAAGCTGGCATGCAAAAAAAATTAACTGAAACGTCATCTAATAAATGGATCAATATAAACGTGGCTGCATACTCCGTATAAACAAATAGTAGCTTCTCGAGGTTCATCAGATGGTACATTTCCGTTTTGCCAGGGCTTTTGGATGGTTGATTTCTCTTCCTATATTTGAAACTAGTTTTGTGTCGAATTGAAAACAACGTTCTTAGAAATGAATATTAAGGCATTCATACTCTGAAGCAGTCTTAGGTTGGGTTAGGTTAGGTTGAGTGGCTGCTACAGCACACTTAGACCGGCAACGGTCCGTTGTGATACCACAGGATCTTACTCCCCTTTTACCCCTATGAGAACCAGTTAGAGCTGCTTACGTAGCGTAATAAGTCTCGCACATTACAGTTCTCGAGATCGGAAAGGCAGTCCATTAAAAACTTACCCAGATATTCATGTCTTTTGTGTGCCAAAGCCGGGCATGAGCATAGGAGGTGGACTAACGTCTCTTCCTCCTCCTCGTCCCTACAGCTTCTGCAAAAGTCATTTACTTCCAGACCCAGCCTTCTCGCATGTTCTCCAAGAAGGCAGTGTCCTGTGAGTATCCCCACGATCGTTTTAAGTTCACGTCTTCGCAGGGAGATAAGTGCCTTTGAGCGTTTCAAGTTCAGCTTTGGCCAGACTTGTCTTGCCACTCTACATGAGAGGGTGTTCGTCCACCTATTGTTCGCAGAGGCTTCCGCCTCTTTTTTAAGCACAGTCCTTAGTGCGTTAATGGGTCTCCCCAACTTCGCCCTTTCCGGTAGCAGTTGGAGAGTTGTACCGTGCCTCGCTAGTTCACCCGCCCTGCAGTTTCCCATGACGTATGAGTGGCCGGGGACCCAGACTACCTGGATGTTGAAATGCTCACTCATCTCATTAAGAGACGAGCGGCAACCCAACGCCACTCTAGACGTTAGAGAAACAGAACCCAGCGACTTGATTGCCGCCTGACTGTCCACATAAATTGCGATATCAGTCGAGGATACCACATTATGTTTCAACCAGTTCAGGACCTCTTCAATCGCTATCACTTCTGCCTGGTACACACTGCAGTGATCAGGGAGGCGAACTGCTATATCTACCTCTAGTTTATCACAGAAGACTCCAGCTCCTACTTTACCGTCTAGCTTGGAGCCATCCGTAAAGAACTGCAATGCTCCCGTTTCAGCTGCCAACCCGCTACTCCCGGATTCCCTTGAAGGGCAGGTGGTTTCGAACCTTTTCTCGAAGCACAGAGTCGGTGTAACATAGTCAATATTCGCTAGTTCTTTCCTCAGCGATCTGTCTATCGTCGAGTGTCCTGTCTGAAGACATTTCCACTGAGATATGGCTGATAGTCGAGTGGCCGTAATCGCCGCCATCTGCTTACCATAAATGTCCACGGGGAGAAGGTGAAACAAGACCTCTAAGGCACTTGTAGGTGTTGTCCTCAGTGCCCCGCTTATAAGCATGCAGGCCGTTCTTTGCACCTTCTCAATCCTTTTCCTGTATGTTATTTTATCAAGAGCTGGCCACCACACGCTCACCCCATACATAAGTACAGGTCTTACTACGGAAGTGTATAGCCAGTGTACCAGCTCCGGCGTCAGGCCCCATCTCTTTCCGATGGCGTTCCTACACGAGTACAAAGCTATATTGGCCTTGTTTACTCTTTCCAGAATGTTGGGCTTCCAGCTTAGCTTACTGTCCAAGATTACGCCTAGAAATCTTGCCTTGTCCGTAAAAGCTAGTCTGTTACCATTTAGAAGAGGCGGATCTACTACAGGGATTTTATATTTCCTCGTAAATAGTACCAATTCAGTTTTAGACGCGCTAATTGCCAGTCCACATTTGGTGGCCCACCTCGTTATAATTAGGAGGGCATTTTGAATTACCTCCGCCACTGTGCTTATGTATTTCCCAGAGACAGCTATCGCTACATCATCTGCATAAGCAATCACTCCGATCCCTTCTCTCTCCAGCTTTAATAGCAGCTCATTGATTGCTATGTTCCAGAGGAGAGGAGACAGAACACCTCCCTGTGGGGTTCCCCTAGTCACCCGTCTCCTGATGGTGGATTGCCCCAGCTCTGAGTTAATCATCCTGCACCCAAGCATATGATTGATTAACCTACTTATAGGGTAATCCACACCTAGTAGCGACAATCCCTCCAGAATTGCCTCCTTCCTTACATTGTTAAAGGCGCCTTCAATGTCAAGAAACGGCACCATACAAAACTCTTGCGAAAATAATGATTTCTCAATTGTACTTACCAGGGCATGCAGAGCTGTGTCCACAGACTTCCCTTTACAGTAAGCGTGCTGAGTCTGAGCCCAGTCACTAGGTCTAATTTTTGAGCGTATGTAGATATCTATCAGCCTTTCCAAGGTTTTCAATAGAAAGGATGATAGAGTTATTGGTCTTAAGTCTTTAGGGTAGCCCTGCGAGCATTTACCCGCTTTCGGAATAAAAATCACTCTGACCTCCATCCACTCCCGCGGAGTACAGACAAGTTTTAAACACCCTTTGAAGATTACCTCCAACCAGGGGAGCATAATCCTCGAGTTGTTCTGAAGCTCCGCGGGAATAATACGGTCAGGGCCCGCCGATTTATAGGGTTTGAACCCTTCAATTGCCCATAGGATCCGTTCTTTGGTTACGATATCTTCTATGCGCATTACGTTTGCTTCTTGATGAGTACCAGTCCCTGTCGAGTCATCGAAGCTTCCTGGAAAGTGGGTTTCGATGAGAAGTTCCAAGGATTCCTTACTAGAAGCAGTCCAGGATCCATCTGGTTTAATTAAATAACTGGGACTGGTAGGATTGGTAGACAAAATCTTCCTAAGACGAGAGGTCTCGGAGACTTCTTTTATTTTGTCACAGAAGAGTCTCCATGATTTCCTCTGTGCCTTCCTTAATTCTTTTTTGTATATCTTGAGGTCCTCCTTGTAGGAGTCCCAGTCCTGAGCCTCTCTCGTACTTTTGGCTCTATTAAATGCTTTCCTACACGCCTTCCGGTAGATCCCCAGTTCCTTGGACCACCATGCCGGTTTTTGCTTGCCCCTGGGTTTAACTATTGGGCAAGCAGCGTTGAAGGACCGATTGCAGGCAATTGTGAAAGTTTCCACTATGCTGTTCAGTTCCTTCACTGTCGCTGGTGGTTCAGGGGTCTCTGGTTATAGTAGTCCTATAAGGGTTTCCCCGTACTTGCTCCAGTTTGTCTTTCTGGGATTCCTGAAAGGTTTCCGGGTGGCAGGGGAAACGTTAAGACTAAATGTTATGTAACGATGGTCAGAGAAGGAGTGTTCCTTCGCCACTCTCCATTCCCTGACCAAAGGGTACAGGTTTTTTGAGGCGAAGGTTACGTCCAGAACCTCCTGCCGATTTTTAGTAATAAAAGTGGGTTCTTGCCCAATATTACACACCATGAGGTTGTTGTTTAAAATGTAATCAAAAAGTAACTCACCTCTCTCGTTGATATCAGTGCTTCCCCAGATTCCGTGGAGCGCATTTACATCACATCCAAGGAGCACCCCAATCTTCTTCCTGTACGATTCGAGGACCAGGTCCCCCAGGTTATCCGTCGGAACCTGTTTGTCCCGGTCCAAATAGGCTGAGACCAGCCAAAAAATACTGCCACCAACCTCTAGGCTGACCGCAGTTACGTCACCATTGCTGTATTGAGGAAGAAGGAACATATTTAAATTATTTTTTCCAAGAATGCAGGATCTGATATTCCCCGAATTTCTTGAGTATAATAAGTTATACCCCTTCATTTTAAGGCCACAGATCCTGTTAGTGTTTATCCAAGGTTCTTGAATAAGGACCACGTCCTCTTCTGATCTAGTCAGTCTGAGGAGTAAGGCGGCCGACGCCGCCTTTGATTGGTGTAGGTTAATTTGTATTAAATTTAGCATAAATTTACCAAGTTGAGCCTACTTACCTGTTTACTCCCCGCTACCGCAGGCTAGTTTCCTTTGTTTCCATTGGAGTCGCCGGTGTCTCCCGTCTCTCCCCCCATGGAACTTGTTTCCCCGACGTTTGCAGTCCTTCCGTCCCTTGGGTCCGACAGGTTTTCTTCGTCTGACGCCAGGGACAGTCGGCTGCCCATCTCCTCTCCAAGTGCGGTCACCTCGGAGAGCTCCATCGGTTGGGCTGTCTCTCCTTCAAGTGCAACTGCATCAGTTGTGGACGGGCTGCCTTCCTCTCGTGTTTCAGCCTCGTCTTTTTTGTATACTTTGAGAGTAATCGACCCGAAACCGAAGTCGATTACTCCCTTAGTCGCGGCAAGCGGCGCCAGGGACTCCGTGTTGATTATCATAGTTGATAATCTGGAGCCCCCCTTTGCATCCTCTTGCCTCACGATCTTCCAGTTTCCTGTCGGAAGATCGGGGTTGCTGATTCTGATTATCTCAAGAATCTCTTCTGGGCTAGCTGGTTCGGTTGGCAGCCAGACGCGTGCTCTTGGCCTGCTAGGAATCTCTTCCCTGCTTACAGCCGCCAGCTTCGCGCCTTGCCACACCTCTCCTACCTCCGCTACAGCCTTTTTATAAAGCTCCACTGATCTGGCATCAGAGCACGCTATAAGTTTAACGCGCCCTTGATGCCAGCCCGCATCTCTGCAGGATGGAGGGGGTCCTGGATTTTCTCTCAGGATCCTTAGGAAAAAGGAGTTTAGTGCATTGTACACCAAGCTCCATTTTCCCATGGTGATGCTCCCATCTTCATGACTCCTGTCAATGACGGCTAGCACCAACAAACGGTCCTTCACAATATCCCTGAAGGATTTTGGTCTAGCCTTGTTAGGAGGCAAAACCTTGTGAGGAGTTTCCTTCTCCGCCTGCATTTTGGGCCGTTTTGTGTCCACGAACTCCAACTCATCCTGGGACCGCTGTCTTTTTGACACATGGTCCCTCTCTGAGTTTTCGACCGTTTTCTTGGCCCATGTCACGGATTGCTTTTGTTCAGCCGTAAGCTGCCCCTCAGTGGTTGCAGCCCACCTGTTCAAAACTCTTAACGCCGCGCGTCTATCCCTATAGCGCTGCTTCGATTGGTTGACGTTAGTCGAACCTCCCTCAGCAGCCCTTAACTTCCCCTGAGTTCCGCTCGTTCCTGCCTTAAAAGCCTTGAACTTGTTTCCCCCTGGTGTCTTTGAGGGAGCCCCACCTTTACGGTTTGAGCTCTCACTTTTTGTTTCCGGCCTTTGGAGAGTGCCGGTCTCGGTTTTTTCCGGCCTTTGGAGAGTGCCGGTCTCGTTTCTGTTTTTATTGGACTCCATGTTGTTCCCACGAGTATCGGAGAAATATATGGTCCACCTGCGCAGAGATCCGCGTACGCAGGTAAGGCTACTTACAACTGGAGGTCGCCAGGTATCCAGAGGGCTCCGTTTGCGACTGGGCTTTGTTAAATGGGCCCCCAGCCTGGTAGTTTGTTGGCACGGGTCGCGTAACACCGTAAACCAGCCCATCTGCCGTCATTTAGCGTGACCCGCCCCACACCTAGGTCACTTTACCCACCCGTTCTCTGAAGCAGTCTTCCTTCACATGAATTATACTGGCGTTGTACTTTTGATACGTTTTTTATACGTTCTGTAGAACTGCGCAAACACATTTCTAGACCTGCTGATGTTTTTGTGAAGCGATTGCAAAATAATAGGAACATGATTATTTTTAGAGTTTCACCAACCCAAAAAAAAAAAACCATCAAACGTATGTGACTGTATAATATAAACTTATTCAGGAGTAAGGTTGTTCCAGAGATAGTGTGAAGGTAATTAGAAATATAAGTGACGTTTGCCTGTTCAATAGTTTACCTGTTTTATCTAAGGTCCTGGAGAGTTCAACATCAGATACGAGGACATCTTAATAGGTTTGTTATCCTTTGTAAATGTCTCCAAATCGTGATAAAGTTCGGTTTTAGTGCTATCACTCCATTTATTGAGTGAAGACCATTTCGATTTACCATTCTAATTCTTTTCAAGATATTAGAATGTGTATCGATTTTTCCCTTGACAATCGTGTTTGATATTCCCTTTCGGGTAAACTCTCTGCAAATTGTAGTTTGTGTCTCTTATATCCACGTACGTGGCATCGATGTATTACCGATAGTGAATGATCGCTGAATTAATTGATTGAAGTGCTAGTAGAGTACGAGACAGTTGTGTATGTCAAAATTGTCTAAGAATGGGTAAGATAATAATATTGATTTTCTAAATACTGCTGAAAGTCGTGACCTGAGAGATATCTTTGAATCACTTAAATTATATGCTACTCCAATGCTACCAACCTGGATTTGCGGCAGAAACCCTATATTCCTAATAGAACTTTTAATTTTACACAAATACCATTCACCGATAACGATGTAATGGTAATCAGAATCACTTTGGATATCTCTGCCTGTGTTTCTGACCACCGTACTCGAATTTAAATTCTCCAAGATTTCTGATGATGACGCCACAAACTCTATATCTTCTGTTCAAACTTTATAAGTCTTCTCTATTATGCAGTAGGTGCTGACACCTCACCTAATTTTATTACTTCTCACTTATCATATTTATGTAACTCCATAATTCCAAGCTAATATCCCAAAAATTTGGTCTCACTTGACGTTAGACTAACTGCACTATTAACATTCGTATTAAAAGTGTTTTCAAAGCGTTTCATAGCACTAAGACAGTTATGGCGAATCTAACTGAGTTTATTAGGAATAGCTGAAATGGAGGTAATTGTGTTGCTCTATATCTCTTGAACTCGATAAAATCCCAGGCAAAACCAATCTGTTATCATCCTGTTATAATTAAAAATAGAGTTGACCGAAACATAATTCCCTATATACTTATATGATAAAAAGTCTTTGGCCAAAAATCTGAATTGCACTGCTCATGTAAATCCAATACAGTGAAAATTCTCCCAGCCGTAACTTTTATGGCATTCAGAAATATTTAAAAAAAATGTATGCTTAAGTAAAAATTAAATTAAGTTTATAAATATATACGTTCAAAGAATTCAGATTTTGATATTATATGTACATATACCTATGTATCGTCTAATAGGTAATATGTACGTATAGTTAAAATTACATACATATTCAATTTTTGAAAAGAAATTCGATTTTTTTTACTGCAAGACTTTGTAATTTAAATGTGAACAAATTGGTTTGTGAATGGTGCTGTAAATCTCGGATCCATATGCTGATAGAATAAGATTTTGGATCTCGGCCATGGTCAAAGGATCTCCAGCTACCTCGTCGGTTAAAGTACACTAAGGAAAGTACTTTAAGAAAATTGATCCCATCCAAAATCGTAATGCACTTTGCCAAATCCGTGACTGAGTCGCATTCTTCCATTTCCAAAAGCAAATGTTGCATCACGAACTTTCGGTAATGGATTTTGAGCGTTACAATAACCCAATTGTCCAGTGGTTGTTATTACGAGGTGCAATTAGGTGGGGAAAATTCCAATCTGCTGTTGGAGAAATTGATATTTGTGTGAGAAGATGCATTATCGAGAAATAAGAGAAATAAGATCCATTCATTTTTGTTGGCATTATATGATAATAATACATAATATGCCCCTAGCTTTGATTCATCCAGGTTTTTGAAGCAGCGCGGCTTCAAAGATTTTCCGATGACTAATAGTTTCAATAACGTTTCATCTGCAAAGACAGTTAGCTTAGCATGACAGTCATTCTAAATTGTTTAAATGTAAATGAGAAAAATATCTTATAGATTGTTGAGAAAAAAGATAAAATAACTCAGCCTGTTTCATCGATAAAAATCTTTCGGCTCTGAGGACCCGATTTATATGAACATTTATTTCAAAAACTTGAAAAGTGGTGCTACATAAGGGACTGCAAAATTACGGCATATAGGATTCTTTTTTCATACAAAAACTTGTAGCTGGGGAATTTTTTTACGGCTTTAAGGTGTTTACGCTATATAGGATGTACGGCTCTCAGGATTTCCACGTAGGGAAAATGAGTAATGATCTTATGACTTTTTAGAGTAAGGTCTTTTTTACTTTAACTATAAGTCGCACATTCTTAGTATACTGCGATGTATACTTTTCACTCAGCTTAATGCCAACTTATTTTCAAAAATAAAGTGAGTGCAGAATTTCTCTTAAAGATACATCTTTGATTAGAATTCCTGTTTAAGGTTTCATAAATTGAATTTTTTCTTTATTTACAATTTAGGAGCATAGCCACTAAACTGGATCAACTGATACTTTTGTTTTCGGCACTCCCCATGTCTTACCAAATTCTTACACTTTGGCTAGCATTGTATTTTTTCAGGTTATTACTGGCCTTACGACTTCCTGTTTTCCTTGTATATTCCATTCCTATGATATTCATGTTATTTCATTCGAAGATCTTTCTCGTTGTGTTAACTAAACACTTGCAATTTTTGTGGGATATTTACGTGGTCTCACAGCTTTAGTCTTTTTTTTGGTTCGTTATGGTTAAACCCTTCGTCGTTTTAAATTTTACAGTAACCCTGTAAAAGAAAAACGATTTTCTTCACTTCTTTTGCTGTATCTTCATATTTTCATTGTCTAGTTTTCATTGTCCTAAATGTACCACAAATTGCGTAGTTGCAGTAACTCATGGTTTATAGTACTGTCCTGATAACCGAACCAGACTTCAGAATTTTGTATTTGTTCCCCTTTGATCGATGGTACTAGTTTCGCTGATTGGAGAATGGTAGACTTTGAATTTTTCTTTGTATACATTTCTTGAAACGACCCTGTCGTCGTCTTGTCTCAAGAAACAAATAATAAACGGTGTTTGGAAGTACCTATATGATATGTCGCGCAAAATTGTTTCATCATTTATCAAAAGAACAAAGTGAAGGTAGATCACTTCCGGTAAGTCGTGTCGCATCATTTGTAACACACTTACATATATATCTTGCAACAGAATAATCAACATCATTTACTCGTTTATTGTACTTGCAATTAATTGCTTTTCTTTTTCTTTATTTTGCATTCACAGTGTGTCATCATTTAAATCAATTTCTAACGTTCATATATATATTTTCGACGAGAGAGATTTTTTTGAGATACAGCAGAATCCGAAAAACAAACATTATTGTCAAGTAATTTTCAATTACATGTAAATCTCAGACTTTCTCCTCGAACCGCGCACATATACGAGCATGATCTAATTTTATTTCAATTAAACATTTTTTTTTATGTGAAATGTAATTAAAACTTTGTCGTCTACCTATACGTCTATTATATATGCATATATTCAAGATCTTATTCAAATATGAGAGAAGAATGTACATATATGTAAGTTCGATATGTTGATACAATATATGTAATTAGGAAATATTGTGCGAAGATGATTAGATGTGGAATATATTTATGTTGATCCGCCTTTCTTAATAGACAAGACGAATACCTTTGTATAAACGTAATGTTGATTTGGAAATAATTACATGGTATGTCTAGTATTAGAATGTTTGATACAAGAAGGTGAAATTTGCTATTTAATTGATCATACACAAGTTTGTTCATATATCTGTAATTAATTATTTAAATTTTTTGTTGGTTTCCAAGTAATCGTGATATAGGAATTAAATTGCTTGATTCTTGTTGTTGCAAATTTATTATTTATTTTGATGATCACCTGTATATACCTATATAGGTGAAAATAACTATAATCATTTGAAATTTGATTGGTAGTTAAAATTACAATTAGCTTAGCAAATTCGATATATTAATGATGGTTTAATAAAATGTTATTCACTTTCTCAAAATTCGTTGAGCTTCAAGAAGAGTTATAATTTCTTCCGCCTTCTTACTATGTAGCTAACAAATTTAGGTCAACATCGTATGATATCACATAATCCATACTCTGACAGAGACCGTGTCCTAAATTCTTGTATATAAGAAAGTCAACATTGCTTTAGTACGCCACCTTAAGACAATCGAGCTGAGTGTAACCGACATCATCAATTTTTGTCATCTAGAATTGGAATCTACCGAGGTCGTTATGTGCCGTTGCTCTGCTACTGTCCTTGTAAGACTGCACCTTGTTTAAGAGAACATAGCACTAACAATTTTTAGGTGACAGAAGCCTAAGACTGTCGGTTAATATAACGTCTTTCAATATGATAATAATTAACTCACTGACACAGGTCTTGGATGAAAAATACTCACACAGACTGTATAACTCGTTGTATAGATGAAGTGCTCAATCAAAATATAATTCAAAGAGTATTGGTGCAGTGATTAAAGTCGGGTATAGTTTGCGCGAAAGGTTGAAATAGATTTAACATCATTCGATTACGAATTGTGGTGTGAATGAACACATCTACGACCAAATGTTTAGAGTGTAGATTCGACGATGGAGGCATTCACAGATGCCTGTACAAATCGGGCATACATCCGTTGCTCTGCAATTTGCCTTCGGCGTACCGTAGGACGTTAAAAGAATACAGTGAAAGAGTGGGACTGCTTATTAAGCATAGTAATTAAACGAACATTGAAACGAACCTATATACATACATGTGACTGTATGCTTGATGGTGGTTGCGTTAATGTTCAGGATTCTGCTTTGTATCGGTAAATATAAAGCCACTTGAGTTAATGATAGTTGCTCAGTCAAGCCGCCTAAATGTTTGAATAATATTACTCTGCGGTGAATGCTTTTGAAGTTAAGTCAACTTAAATCAAATTTTGACAGTCTGATAGCTTTTAGATTTTGACAGATTTTTGCTTCAAATATAACTTTCAAAACCCAATTGGATATATGGCTTACTCCACTAACAAATGTTTTTCTGTTAGAAGCGAACTTGTCATTGATCATACACTACTGAATACCGAGAACTAAAACTGTCATGTCATCACTGCCTTAATCTGTTCCCGTATTTACCTTTAAATTATCATATAGAATCGCAAAGAACATTGGAGTGCCTTTTTCTCAATTTTTAAATTCCGGTTTTCTCACCACAGTATTCTTTGGAAGTTTGAATGAAGTAACGAAGCTGAAGTACTCTTGGTAAATCATTTCGAAAACAGCGACAATTTCGACGCGTTACTATCTGAATCACAACAGTGTAAATCAAAAGGTTAGTTGTATCGTTGGGGTCCCATCAAAAGAAGACTACTCGTGCGATGGTGGTGCGGCTAACTTATTTGATTATTGCATGATAGACAAGGTTAGGCTAGGTACGGTTGAGTGGCTGCTACAGCACACTTAGACCGGCGACGGTCCGTTGTGATACCACAGGATCTTCCTCCCCTTTTATCCTTATGAGAACCAGTATGAGCTTCTTACGTATAGCGTAATAAGTCTCGCACCTTACAGTTTTCGAGATCAGAGAGGCAGTCCATTAAGAACTTACCCAAATATTCATGTCTTTTGTATGCCAAAGCCGGGCATGAGCAAAGGAGGTGGACTACAGCCTCATCCTACTTCTCGTCCATACAGCTTCTGCAAAGTAATTCTAGACCTAGCCTTCTCGCATGTTTTCCAAGAAGGCAGTGTCCTGTGAGTGCTCCCACGATCGTTTTAAGTTCACGTCTTCGTAGAGAGATCAGTGTCTTTGAGCGTTTCAAGTCCAGCTTTGGCCAGACCTGTCTCACAACTCTACATGACAGGGTGTTCGTTCATCTATCGTTCGCTGAGGGTTTCGCTTCTTTTTAAGCACATTATTGAGAGCGTTAATGAGTCTCCCAAACTTCGCCCTCTTTGGTAGCAGTTGGAGAGTTGTATAATGCCTCGCTCGTTCGTCCGCCCTGCAGTTCCTCATGACGTCTGAGTGGCCGAGAACACAGACAACCTGAATGTTGAAATGCTCACTCATCTCATTTAGAGACGAGCGGCAACCCAACGCCAGAAAAATAAGGCTTCAGAGAAACAGAAACCAGCGACTTGATTGCCGCATGATAGACAAATAACGTACATTTTGAAGTGTATGTATGGTTTTGGTATCTGTATCACGTGCTTAATACTCAAGCATTTATTAAATGACAGGTTTTTTAAAGTGGTTGACCTTTGGCAAGCTACGCACCTTTCATAGAAAGCGCTAACATTGCTCCAACTCATGAATTTCCCAGTTTAAAAGATTGTTAATGGAAAGCTTAACTACATATTATAAGTCTACATGAAAGCTTCTCGCATAGTGTTTGTGTTAATTTTATTTATTGAACGGTGGTACTTCGTCTTAACATGCGAAGTGTGATATCTATATCTTTCGTATCTTGGATTGCTCTCGTATCCTGGATCGCTATCGTTTCAAAAACTGGATTTTTTTATGTTGTAATTGCTTATATGGTATATACTCCACATTTAATGCTTGATCAATTTAATGCTTCAATTAAATTTGACATTCCTCGCAACACATACTTGTTAGTTATGTGCTGACCAAACCCAACGAAACAGTCACTGGGGAACGCTAATGACTCCAATTCTTTTCTTGCCGAGCACTGCACGATACCGGGCCATGTTATGCAATTCAAGATAACTTGTAGAAAAATGTCACTGCTATATTCACACAGTCGATGAAAAAAAAGTGTTTTTAAGGTACTCATCCTGTTTTAAATCTCTTTAGATAATAAATAATAGGTGTACAGTTTTTCAAACCAATCAAAATACACTATACCAAATAATTTAAAAAGCTTATTAACGACCGACCAAGTGGTGCAGTGATTAAAGCTGCGGCAATTGGAGACGGAGATACCGGGTTCGAATCCCGATAAATTCAGGAATGTACAAATTTATGATCCTCTGAGTGAGTGCATAATTCATGGTCTAACAAAACTTCCATATCAGTACTATAGTCTGGCAATGTGCTATGCATTGTGCAAAGGATTCTACGTAAATCGGACCTATGGCCGTACGTTCTCGATTTGGCTATATAATAGCGTAAAGTAGGACGTAAATAAGCGAACCGCTAAAAAATAGCTTTGAGCCTTAAAACAGAATGCAAAGATAAAAACAGACAGACAGAAGCTTATTAACAATTGTTCATTCATAAAAAGCTTTCATCATGGTATACCTAAATTGAACTTTTTTTGTTGGCAACAACATAATTCGTATAATATATAGTTTTTATTCATTATCATGATGGAGACCCATAAAGCTTATGTAAGGTACAGCCAACTAGGCCATCTTGAGGCCGAACCAAAACAGTTTTGATCTATACTCGAGTTGATTTACATCCCTAAGAACTCATTATGATCATTCTTGTTATCTCGTGACCATTCCTTCTAATGGGTCATTTTATTCTCAAGTATAGAGTAGAGTATAAGCTTGTTGTGCTTGATGGATGATCTTACATTACCATTTAGTCAGAGTGTACAGAATTTTAAACACCTCTATATATTTAAACAGTTTAAATTTTTTTGAATCAACTGTACAGTTTACTTTCTTGGAATGACAATGAAATGAAACTTAAATGAAATTTAAGTTGAAAAGAACATAGATTTTGTTTTATTATAATCAAAGCTCTTACCAATTAAACTTTTTCCTAGAATAATTTACCTTTTGAGGTACGATATTACTTTCACTTATCAAGTTTCAATAGCTAAAGAAAAGATTATAATGGATGCAAAATTAAGATTGAAATTTTAGTCTTAGGTTTCATGAAATATTATAGGTTTTATAGATTTGAGTCGTAATAAAAGCTTTCATGACCCAGTTGTTCAATAAAATGCTTTATATATGTATACATTAAGATAAGTTGGTTTGGTACAGCTAACCCTTGATATTTATCCCAGGAAAAAATGATTGATGTGTATCGTAAGTATAAATAAAGCTTTGAATTCAATAAAGCTTAAAAAGCATAATAAAAGCTTGTAACAAAACATTTCTTACACATATATATATGTATCGGTATTTATTCGAATTATAAAGAAAAATGAATAAATAACAGTCTATACCATAACGAATTTCCAATAAATTTTCCAAAATCATCCATCTTTTAAATAAATTTACTGTCACCATTCTAGATTGTATATACCTACCTGTATATTCACACACATATCGTCGTATATAGCTTGATACTGAAATTAATTTTTATTAAAGCATATTTTATGTTTTATTTATACATAAAAGTTCTGTTGGTTGACTAATTTATCTTCATTGGTTTTTGTAAAATGTTTTTTTGGTTTTCGTTTTCAACACAAAAAAGTAAAATTTACAGCTTTGACAGCTGACACATGAAAATCATAATATCATATCAAAAAGAAAGTGTATATATAGAACACGATATTTGTTTGTTTTGTTTTGTGTTTATTCTAAGAATAAGAAACAAGTATATAAGATTTATGATGTGAAAGCTATATGATAAAAACGATATGCTATACTCAAATCTCACCCCTTTTTTGTTGTCACTATACTAGAACAACAACGAGTTGGATTTTCCTCCCCCAATACATTTTCGTACAACACATCTCACCATCAAAAGAATGATGGAATGGTAAATGTAAATTTTCGGATCTCATCTCAATTTTATATGTTCGTGTGTAATATTTGAAAGATTGATTGAAACATGGGAATTGAATCAGAGATGAACAGGGGTAGATGATGGAAAAGCAAAACAACAGCAACGGCATAATCAACGAACCAATATGACATAAAAATAATGAAAGCGAAATTGTATATACTCGAGGTATAGTAGGTATGTGGTGTACACGAATTCCCGAAATTAACGAAAGAAATAACAAATAACAAAAAAATATTGTAAGTGTGATGGGTGTCATATATATAGGTGGCTAAATAGGGATGAAACAGGTGAAATTGATTCGAACAAAAATAAAATTCAATTTTGGGATTTTTATTTAACTTCCCAACTAATCTTATATATTCGATGTCGTATCGATGATTGTAATGACGATGATGATGATGGTGATGAGGTGCACAACATACGAGTATAATGCAATGGTTTGAAATGTAATCCGATATTCGATATATAGTCGTGACATAAATAACCTAAATTGAATTTAGAACTTTTAATGACAATACATGATTTTTATGCCAGTTTACGTATCAGTCACATATATTTTACTAAGTCTCGTCAGTTACTGTGCGAAATGGTTAAAGCACATAATGGTTAAAGCACAAATTGTACACATAAACAAAATGTTTCGATTTAACTTGATTGGATATTGACAACAGCGGGGTCGTGAGTTTTGCACTCCAATGGAGAGCATACTGTTGTTGCTTGCACCACTCTTTAATCAAGATACGACTGTTCTTGTCAGCAGATGAGTTAGGCGAATTATTTTTGAATGGTGGGAAGCAGTGGTTTTTAGAGTACATAACTGTTTATTAATGAATGGAATTTGCGTGGCGTTTTACAAGAAATTCCTCTTCCTTCTTTAAGAATTCAGTCAAACTTCATTTGGTTTTTATATGGAAATCTACAACAAATTAGGATGATAATAAATTCTTGAAGTTTATGGTTAATAAAATAGTTGTAGTCGAGTACAACAGCTGCTTAGTTCCTCATCGCTTGAGTAGAAGTCGTCTTTCGAAAATCACTATATTTGATATAAACTATACAGTCTGATTTTAGTGGATCCTACGCGGTTATTCGCAGCCAAAAAACGAATAAGTTAATAGTGGTGAGTTTGTTAGGCCGATATTATGTCATCCATAAGGATCGTACTAAACAACATTCATAAGGATGTCTAGTTATACAAATTAACTTAGCTTTGTAGTATGTCTTCAACTTTCCGAACATATTGTGGAATTCAAATCTAAGGGATTGTACTCATCTGAGCCTCTCATGCGTTCGATTCAGTATATCACAGAAACAATTTTGCTAACTGTAATTATATAGGGAATAGTACCAATTGTTAGATCTAGTATTGTCAAATCGTCCACGTTGCTCATTGTAGTACTGTAAAATCAAATAATGACTTGTTTTACTTACATCTTACAATATTACTTAAGCCAGTGGTACATATTGATAAATCATATTATAAGTTTCCAGTTTGGTTCTGGAGTAAACGCAGTTTCTAAATTTATGAAATATTTTATGAAAATGCAGCAAAACTTGACACTAAATCCTTTAAATTTTAGGCGTTTCTCTCCTTATCTTATTTGTAAGTCGAATTATCGCTTGTCTATATGACATTTGAATCTATTGAATCTCATCACACCAATACAATTTGTCGCCGTTTAGATTAATGTTTTGAATCGTTCTTTTTAAGGAGATCAACTATCATGGATGCGTTATCTAAGTTACAGAGGTATGATGTATATACCCATATACACTATCTAATACTTTCAAGAGGTTTTCAATATATTGCCACAAGATTTACTTACTGATAAATCCTTAAATATTGGTATTTTACAGTATTCTGGGCCGGTGTGCCGCAATGTTCAACCTTAAAACTCCTTTTTTGAATTATATCAATCAATTTCTAATCTACTATTTTGAAATGCTTTTGTTTATTTTGTGCAGAGGATTTTAAAGTTTACAATAAGATTTCCTATCCAAGTAAATGATTTAAACTTTATTATCGCCTTGGTAGCTCATAATCATGGTGTATTTGCAATAAACTTTATCCCAATTTACAAATGTCGAGTGATAACTTTTTCCAGATCTATTCATCAAATTTTCAAATTAATGTGTCAGATTATAGCTTTTATTCAAGTCACTCAAGTTAGAGATTTAGGAGATACCTTTGATCCAAATGTAAGATGATATATGAATGATGTAAGATGAGTATAGGTTAGGTTTGGTTAGGTTGAGTGGCTGCTACAGCACACTTCGACCGGCGATGGCCCTTTGTGATACCACAGGATCTTACTTCCCTATTACCTTTATGAGAACCAGTTTGAGCTACTTATGTAGTGTGATAAATCTCGCACCTTAGAGTTTTCGAGATCAGAGAGGCAGTCCATTAGGAATTTACCCAAATATTCATATCTTTTGTGCGACAAATCCGGGCATGAGCATAGGATGTGGACTGCCATCTCTTCCTCTTCCTGGTCCATACAACTTTTGCAAAAGTCATTTGCTTCTGGTCCTAGCCTCTTCGCATGTTCTTCAAGTAGGCAGTGTCCTGTGAGTGCTCCCACGATCGTTTTAAGTTCACGTCTTCGTAGCGAGATCAGTGTCTTTGAGCGTTTCAAGTTCAGCTTTGGCCAGACTACACTACATGAGAATGTGTTCGTCCACCTTGCTACACTACATGAGAATGTGTTCGTCCACCTTTCATTAGCTGAGTCTTTGCTAAACACAGTTTCGGGTAGCAATTGAAGGGTTGTACCCTGCCTCGCTAGTTCGTTCGCCCTGCAGTTCCCCATGACGTCAGAGTGGCCAGGAACCCAGACTATCTGAATGTAAAAACTCAACCATTTCATTCAGAGACAAGTGGCCACCCAAAGCCACTCTAGACGTCAGAGAAACAGAATCCAGTGTCTTACTGTCCACATAGATTGCGATATCAGTCGATGATACCATATTATGTCTTAACCAATTCAGGACCTCCTCAATTGCTATCACCCCTGCCTGGCACACGCTGCAGTGGTCAGGAAGACGAACTGATGTGTTTACTTTCAATTTATCACAGAAAACTCCAGCTCCTACTTTACCGTGTAGCTTGGAGCCGTCTGTGAAGAACTCTTGTGCTTCCGTTTCAGAAACCGACCCGCTTCTCCACGATTCTGTTGAGGGACAGGTAGTTTGGAAAATGAAGTATAAAATATTCTTCTTTTTATTAAATTACCAGATTTAAACTTGTTAGGCCTTGCAACTGAAGATTAGCTGTAGATAAACTATCGTTATTTGCTTAATTCAAAGAAAGATTCGGTTTGGTTATCGACAGCCATCATTTTTACGATCCTTCCTAGAGAATGAGCAAAAACCAATTATTTCTTCCTATTCAATCAATTACCAATCATTTACCGACTATAATCCAGCCACAACGACTTATTTGCCTCCTTGGATCGTTCTAAGACAGTTTCCTTTACGATCCGGGAAATCATTTAAATCTTTTCTTTTAAATTGTATGATCATATAAATTTTATGTTTCAATCTCTTGTATCGTTGGACTTTTGCCAGCGTGATGAATTCTATCCTATATTTCATATTAAGTCATCAAATGTCTTCTAGGATTCTACCTACCATTTTGCATTCATTTCGCACCAACGTCTGTGTCATATCCAAAAATATCTATATATAAACGATTTTCTGACTTGAAGATTCTGTCTGTTTCTATCTTTGCATTCTGTTTTGGGGCTCAAAGCTCTTCCCACTCGTTCACGGTTGGCTTATTTATGTCCTACTAAACGCCATTACAAAGTCAAATCGACGACGTAGAGCTATATATTCGATTTACGTACATCTACACATTGCATAGCTCCATGCCAGTCTATAGTACTGATATGGAAGACGTGTTCATGAATTCTGTACTCCAACAAAGAGGGCCATAGCACAAATCAATATATACAGATAATCCATGTAGAACAAAATATTGAATATTGACGGTGGCGCCGTTTTACGTAATTACATATTTTTTCGCACTATCTGGGGTGCTGCGTAGATTAGAAACAAACCTATTTCAATGAATAGATTTAAACACGTTTCGTGGATAAATTTTGCATTAAACATTGTTAATGTATGTATGTATAAGGAAATTGACGAAAATATTATTTATCTCTTTCGAGCTTACAGGATATAAATTGATTTCGATTGCACGACACTAGTCATATTTGCATCTCAGTCTGACCAAACAATTCTTTAATTTTGCATCACAACATAATTAAATTTTATTTTACAATACAGCAAAAAGAACTTGTATGTATTGTGTGGTGTAGTGAAATGCACGTTCTATAAATTATTGGATAGCCATTCCCTTCCCACAGAATTCGATTACGATAAAAAAGAAAGAAATGAAAACATAGTGGTAATACAATATGTGTATATTTATTTTATTCATATTTGCAACTTTAATAGAAAAGCATAGTTATTTTTTGTTGTGATAAATTAAATTTTCTATATCATTTTCCAGTAATTCAACTAGCCATTTGGGCACTGTAAACATTTTAAATAATTGATTTTATAGTAATTTGGGGTTAATAACTTTAATACATCAGTTTTAAAAATTGTAATCTACAAGATTCAAACCTGCACAAAAAAAATATAACGAAAACGGATTAAATATTTCTAGGAACAACGATAGATTAAACAACTAAATACTATATAATATTCGTAATAATATAATTACTATTACATATTTGTGATGGGTAACCTATTGTTTTTAAATATGCCCTTAAAATAATAAGTAATAATGTGGAATTTTTAGATGTCTGATTTGTAGTGTTGTTTTTGTTTAATTGCGTTTTTTTATATACCTATTTCAAAATATTTGGTTGTCTTGCGCAATTATTTGGTCAGTAAATATTCAGTGATAATCAATTTAATTAAGTGACGGTTTTGTGTCTAAGAAATTTGTATATCCAATTTAATATTAATAAATTTAATTAGTTTTCTTTGCATTACGAGTATAGCTAATAAATTGAACATGAATTCAGATTTTCGTAAAAGTGGAATTAGATGTGCAGTCGCTGGTTGCTATTCTTCAAGCCGCCAAAATATTAGACTTTTTAGGTTAACTCCCAAAAATCCAAAGTTAAATGAATGGATATCTAATTGCAATTTGCAAAACGTTAAATTAAAAAATATTAAAATTTGCGAAAAACATTTCGATCCACAGTGCTTTTCTGTAGGAGGCTTAGCACGTAATTCTGTTCCCACAATTTTTATATCCAATAATAATACTGACGAAACTACTACCAACAACCGTAACAGTACTTTTGAGATGATTGATGAAAATTCGAATAGTTCATCAATGATAACAATTTTATCGTATGATAATAATTTTTCTCAAGAAGAAGAAAACGATAACTGTCTAAGTTTGAACATACCCGAAAGAACATATCAGCGTTCAGAGGCCACACTAGAATCGGATCTGAAATTCATCAAAGATAGTTCATATTATATTGAAAGCACTATAAAAAATAAAGTATCAATTAGTAATTTAGAAATGAATCCCGCAATGTGTGAAAATTGCATAAAGTATGTGAAAAATGAATCCTTTTATCGACTAAAATATTTTAAACTTTTAAAGACTACAGAGTCTAAAAATAAACAACTAGCGAACTTAACACAGAAATGCAAAACATATAGACAAAAAATAACTCGCCTTAAAACTAAATGTTTATCTCAACATAAACCAGCACCAAAAATAAATGACCATATAGATTTATTGAAAATTAATGAAAATTCTAAACGGTTTTGTAAAATGCTAATAAATGATCGGTCGCAAACGCAGAAATGGCCTGATGAGCAGCGAGCGATTGCTCAAAATATATTCTATCGTTCTTCTGGAGTGTATAAATATTTAAGAGACAGCTTACATTTTAATTTACCTTCCAAATCTTCGTTAGTTAGGTGGCAACCTATTAAATATTTATCACCAGGATTTAACGAAAATATGTTGGCTCAAATCAAAATAAAAATTCATGATATGACGAGGGAGTCAAAAGAAGCTGTATTATTGTTCGACGAAATTTATATCAAATCCGACCTAGTCTACAATATTTACTCTGACCAAATTGATGGTTTTGTTGATTTCGGTCTGGAGCGCGAAAATTTAATTGGCAAATTAATTGGTTGTTTTATGATCAGAGGTATTGCTTCGAATTGGAAATTTATAATCAGCTATTTTGTATCGCAAAACGGAATACCGTCTGATAAGCTTAACCAATTGATTTTGGAAAATTTAAATAAGTGTGCTAGTTTGGGAATAAATATTAGGGCAATTATATGTGACCAAGGCCCAAGTAACAGGAAAGCGTTTAAGTTATTTGGTGTAACGACCGAACACCCTTTCTTTCAACATAATAATAATAAAATTTATTGTATATATGACGCTCCTCATCTTATAAAATCTGTTCGAAATGTCCTGCTTAAATCGGATTTAAAATGCCCAGATGGTGTGGTGAGCTGGAAAATTATCGAACAGCTGTATAACTTAGAAAAAAATTCTATAACCAAATGTTGTCCGAAACTTACATACAAACATGTACATCCAAACCAATTTGAAAAAATGCGGGTGAAATATGCTACACAAGTTTTTAGTAGATGTGTGGTTTCTGGAATCAAAACAGCTATCCAACTACATAAAATATCGCCGAACAATTTAGAAACTGCCATATCGACTTATAAATTTATTGAAAAATTTGATAAAATCTTTGATTGTCTTAATTCCAAAACAAAATATAGTAAAAATGAGTTGAAAAATGCATTTATTCCAGATAATGAAGTGTCAAAATTTTTAAACTATATGTTGAACTATATTCCAGAAATTTCTGTCGCAAATAAAACAACAGTTTATTGTTTTAATGGTTTGAAACAAACTATTAATGCTATAGCAAAACTTTCGGAAGATTTGATAAATGAACAAATTGGTATAGAATACATATTGACAGCTAGGTTTAACCAAGACCCTTTAGAAAATTTATTTTCTCAGATCAGGGGAGCGAATGGTTATAATCGTAATCCATCCGTTGCTGATTTTAATCATAATATTGCAAAAATTATGACGATTAAAATTCTCTGTCCATTTTCAAATTTTTCAAATTGTGAAGAAGATTCGGATGATTGTTTAATAGACCTATCATCACCAACTTACAACATTGAAGAAACTGTCGAAAATAACGAAACCATCGAATTAACGTTTGAAAATGATTTCAATGAATTGGATATTTCAGATATATCCGATAATTTTTTTAACTTAGACGTTACTTTACAAGAAGCATCTATGAAGTATTTTACAGGATACGTAGCATTTAAGATGTCAAAAAAATTATCATGTGTTCAATGTGTAAAAACGTGGATGAAAACTGACCAAAAACTCGAGGTTCCATCAGAATGTTTCATCTACAATAAAAATTATTGTTTAGAAAATGAGTTGGGAAAACTTAAAGCACCAACTGACAATTTTTTTAAAATTTGTCATGCTCAAATTCTGTTGTTTGCTCGAATTTTTCAAAAACACCCAGAAATAAAAAATCTGAAAGAGACTATTTATAAGCAGTGTCTCGCTTTGAGCTGTGACAATGACCTATATAACGATATCAATCCATGTGCCGAGCACAATAAAACAGCATTAAAATTTATGCTTCTGGTACTAATCAGAAAACATTGCAGTTGGATCGCAGAAAAATATTCTAAAAAAACTTACAAGAATGTTCGAAATCCCAATTGGAGAATTCTTTTACATGGAAAATAAATAAATAAAGATAATTTAAATTTTTAATTTATGTTCTTTTATTTAATTTAATTTACATTGAATCAATTTTTTAGTACCTATATTCGTACAAAATATATTAATTTACAACCTATCTACACAAATTTGTGCTATCTACTTATGCACACATACAAATACTTATAAAAGTTTGTATGTACGTATAATGTATATTTGTAATGTAAACAATGTTTGTTTTCTAAATTAGCAAAGATTCGCACAAATTATTTAGCAAAGATTCACACAAATTATCTAGCAAAGACATGGGGTGCCAAAAACGTTAGTTCAATTTTTTATCCGCACGATTGGCGCTAAAATCATTAGATTTAGCAAATTTCATTATTATCTTAAGCTTGAACCATCTGTATATATTAATTTGTGGCCATAGATGCGTTCATTCTCATCACCGATCGTTATCAGATGGTGAGCAATAGGTTTTGCATCATGTCCCTATCGGGATTCGAACTCGGTCTTTCCCGGTGCAATTATGCTGCAGTTTTAACCACTGCGCTATTTGGTTAGTTTCAAGTTTTTCAGATAACCACAAAGTACAGGGTGGGGCAAAAGTACCGCTTGTGTTGTGTAGACGCTCCAATATTATATTAGATAAACATACGCCACAAGAACTAGTAGAAATAGTGACAATATTTATTGAAAATAATCGTTCCATTATTGCCATTACTCAGCGGAAATTGCGTCAAAAATATCCTAATCGTCCAGTACCTCACAAAACCACAGTTTATCGTTTACATGACGGTACGGTACGACAGCAGACAGACCTCGGTCTTGAAGACAACGGACGTCTCGTAACGCTGAAAATGTGGCTCTATTGGGTGATAGTGTTGCAGTCTCAAGAAACATCAATTCGGAGACGTGGTTCCCAGTTACACATTTCTACCAATAAACGAGTCCCAGTTTCACATCAATAAAAAGAACAGTCGGTTTTGAGAAACACAGAATCCTCAATTAATTCATCAAACATCATTGCATCCACTTAAAATAACTGTATGGTGTGGCATTCATGGTGGAAACCTCTTTGGTCTCTATTTTCTTGAAAATGACCAAGGTGTTGAAGTTACTGTTACTGCCGAACGGTACCAAGACATGTTTCGTAATTTTCTTGTGCCTGAAATGGAAGAGCAAGGAATAGAGGACATGTGGTTTCAGCAAGATGGGGTCACAGCACACACAGCCCGTTCAACACTTCAATTATTGTGTGAGGTTTTCCACGAAGACTAATTTCACGAATTGGTTACTAAGCATGGTCAGCCAGATTTCCGGATTTAATAGCATCAAAGCTACTTATCGTTTCTTTAAACAAAGTTATAGACAATCAAAATGGTAGCGGAGTTTTCTCAAACGACATGAAAAAGGAAAATTCATAACAGAAAATCAACAAGAAAATGATTCCTTTGTTCCATCAACTGGAAAATTTGTTCCTCAAACATAGTGATAAATATATTCGTCGATATGAGGTATAAACATTGAGCACAAGATGTTCGGTCGGGCTCGTACAATTGAATGTCATGATAAATCGACGCGTTTATATAAAACTTGTGTACATGATTTATAGTCTGTAAATTATTTACACAATGGTTGTGTCAGCTATATATACATACAGCCACACGTCTTAATTTATTCTTTATTCCGGATTTCTTCACACGCATAAAATGGTCATAAAAATATGATTAAATGTGAAAGATTTATGAATAGACGGATTTTCACTTCTTTGTTTAATGTTGAATGAACATATATGTGTATGTATATGTTTTATGTATATAGATGAAATGTCAATAAGTCAAGTATATATGTAAATACACAAAACGATATTAAAAGATGCATAATAGCTTGCAGGTGTTTTAACCTGTAAATATACAATAAGGAAAATAATTAGATGTCATCTAAACATCTTATATACCTGCAAGGTATATACGTAGCGAATTCTCTAATGTCTAACTCGTCGATGTCTGGTCTGGTGTAGTTCAAGATATTTTGCACTACTTTAATATGCTGTATGTATTATGGACTTACATAACGTAGCTACATATTTACCAGCCCAACCTTCTAAAGTATAGAAATAATATTTAAATACCAAAATCTCCGCACCCACAATACCAACACTACACAAAAAAAAAATAAAAGTTAAACGAACAAATTAAATGAAAATCATTTGAATTTAGTCGTAAAGCTTTTTTGTTTTGTTTGTGAGGTACGGGTTGGTGTGGGTGATTTAGTGAAACTTAAATTATTTTTTTGATTCGTGTGCATGAACTCTAATCTGAATTTGTTTTTTAAATTTATATAGGGTTAATTTTAATTTATATGTTATCACTGTTTTCCAATCTGGGATTTTAAAATTTACTTTAGTGAATTGTGATTTTGGCTAGAGGGTGGAGTACATATATGCATAATAAAGAAATAAGGTATAAATTAATGCAGGTTATATATTTTATATAGGTTATTAACCTGAGTGGTGTATAAGGGTGAAGATTTATGTATGTATATGGTCTGCTTGTTTTGGATATAGGTTGAAGCTGAATAATGGGATGAAAGATCGAGAGACTATAAAAAGCAAGAGGATTAAATAATTCACGAATTAAGGTATATAATCTTATTTTACCATACGTTGCCCGACAAAAACTTGAAGGTAAAAATGGAAACTGTCAAGTATCATCTCTATATATATTCTTCTGGAGACTAGTGGTTGAGAGTTTAAGGGAAAAACTGGAAACGAGAGTTAAAAAATACATCTTTTACAGACTATTGTTGGCCGTGTCAAGTAGGCAACTTTGTGTATCCTTTTTGGTATGCAGAAGATGTGTAGCATATAAAGCAGTTCGCCTACAAGGCAGATACAATATATTTGACCGTTCTGGACACTGCAACCAAATATGGAGAGAGTTGAGTCGGCACATAACTGCCCACATGCCCTCGGACGTTATGGTGTCAAATTACATTTTCGGGGAACTATAAACTATGATCTTTCTCAATTATGATCAGTTTTCTGGAATCTGGCTGGTGCCGGGTTGCACGTATAAAATCCTCAGGTCTAATTATATAACCCCCTTGATCAACATGCTACTGTCTTTCAAATGGAAATTGCTGCAATTTTGAGAGTGGCACTATTCGCAAAGAAGATGGATTATGACTGGCTACTCTAAATGCGCTTGTTTCCAATACTGTTTCATCGAAACTTATTTTGCTGATAATTTCCCTAAATTAACTATAGGCAGTCTGAATGAAGTTAGACTTCACTGGAACGCATACTGCGAACAATGTGGAGGAGGAGAAAAAGAAACCGTTGTCTTGTGCTCCTGTGGTTCATACTCTTCCTTGAGAATACCGAATTTACAATGGGCCAATCGAGTCTGAGTGAGGGGAAGGAGAGACAAAGTTGGCCGTGCTATAAATTATCGCTACATCATTCGATCCAAATCCGTACGCATAACGAAACGGTATAGCGATAGTAACGGTATCGAACCACTGTGCTTGATGTACGATATCAAAAATTCGCATTAAATTCTTGCTATCGCGAGTAAAAATAACTCGTACGAGTTCTACGAATGATTCTTCTTTTAAATGAAAGTATAGACATCTATTGTTCTTATTAGTCATGCTCTAATTACCACATCCATACATGACAATTGGTCTGATCAACAATTTGCACAATTTCAGCTTATCAGTATTTAACAGATATTTCGATTTCAGAATACGTAAAGGATATAATACGTAGAGGAGAAATCCAATATACTTAAATCTCGTCACACCTTCAAACGTATGGTTACCACAACTGAAACAATTTCGGCTTGATCTCTAAAACGAGAGATCAGGTATTTGATTTCTCCTATCCGACTGTAATATCTAAAAGCAATATGACATCAGGAAAGCCAGCGAAAGGCATTTGCCAAGTTCTAGATCTTTCTTGAGAATCCTCCTCTGCTCTAGTCATCCCGATCAAAAAATACCACATTAAAAGATTTGTGGAATTCTATTTTGGTTAGCATTCACCAACGTAACTTCTTGTAGTTAACTAATTACCTCAGTATTACTTAACTACAACAAAAGCCACCCTACCAAAAAGGCAAAGGTGGCCATTAGACGATAATGGTTAAATTTGAACAGTAAATGTGGTGATTCAACACATTTTCCATAGCCTTTAAAAGAAACGAGTTTGATCTATATGCCTTAGGTTGGGTATCAGGACACTTCCGGCCTTAGGAATAATGATACAATCACCTCTGTCCAATTACACGAGATGTAATTAAAGGTCTATCTGGCTCTAAAACCGAACAAAATGCGGAGAATCTGTTCTATTCGGTGCTGAGTATAGCCGGAAAAATGCCACCTACTGCAGAAGAGTTAAGTGGTTTGTATGAATTAATTCCCCATCTGACACCTCCCTATTTCAAAAAATTACCGACAAACTGTGTATCCTATTATGAAGTTCAAAGTTTATCACATGACCTAATTAGTCACTATAGTCTTAAAATTCTGAAAATTGGATCTCAAGAAGAATCCTAACAGTTCTACTCTAACTTTAAGGAAACACTCCATCCTCCTTTTAAATATGACCTATTCCATTAGTGTAATCCTTGGAAAGTATCTTTTGAAGCTTGACTAAGGGCAGTCCATCACAGAAGGTTCTTGACTTATACGAAAACTTTCCTAGTAGTGTGACCATGACCAGGTCACTGACATCGAATTTGGTTAAAGACCGATTTGATTCCATGTCTTGAATAAACTGATGAGCCCGCCGATTTGAAATCACAACGCATGGTCAATTTGGCTTCAGATGCACTGCATGTTTTTAGGTGATACAAGAATGCACTCCTCACTTTAAAAATGGGTCTTTTTTATGGGGCTGGCTTATATCATTGGGCGCATGCATATATATACTCTTGTTAGGTTAGCTAATCTCATATCAATACTTGGAGGTCAGCACAGTATATTTTACCTGTGGCTAAATGAGAAATTCAACTCCATGATTTTCAAGCCGATCCTTATTCTTCTCTGGTTGATACAGGTTATCTTAGTGGGGGTTCGCGGTGTTATTATGACGATATCCATTTTTTGTTTATTGACATTTTTAACTGTCTAGGATTTTTACGAATGCTCACGACCCACTTCAGATTTTGTCACCTTCTCCGACAAACTTTGGTTTCTGTGGTGGTATATTTTATTGGTCTCGCATGTTGTGTGAAATATTTACTAATTATACATGGTGACACAAACTTAAAAATTCCGAGCACCAGAACATAACTAATGGATTCTAGTATGAATATAAACAACTACTCGATAGTAAAACGACTTATAAAAATGTTTTATAAACCTTGGACTACTATACGTAAAGCTAGTGATGCAATAAAACCAATACTATCGATCATAGCACAAAGCTGAAGAAAATTACGTCAATACTGCCACCAATGTGCCCTTGACAAAAATACAATAACATAATGATAAGATGTTAAAAGACACGATCCTGCAAAGTAAATATATTCTTCTCAAGAAATTCATATGTTTTAGCGGCAATATATGAATTTCTATTGTAAGAGAAAACTTTTACTTTCTTATTACGATCGGTGGTGTGAAGAATACATCTATGTCCTGTTAGAGTGCACTTTTGTTTTGCAGAAATAATTGGCCGACCCATCTTCCATGTCAATAATATAACCTCACATAAAGCTATACAAAGTTCAGATACGTAACCGTAAATCGAACTCAAAGTCGTACGTCCTCGATTTGGCTGTAAACGCGGATGTAAGATTACAGAAATTAAAAAAAAAAAATTCCGCAGATATGGAAGGAATAATTTTCAATAAAGCGGGATCTTTCGAATTTCATTAGAGGCAGGGAATTCGCCAAATGAAATTCGGAAAATGAAAACAAGAAGAACAATGCAATGATATGGAAAAAGAAGAACTCTTGCAGTTACAGTTAATCTAGTTTGGTTATAACAACACAATTATCTTGATTATCTGCGTACGGCTTAGCACAAAACTTGTTAGTGATTGTAATCTGAAAGTGAGTCAAATTAAAGTAGGGACCCTATTCGATATTTAAGAAGACAAAGAAATAATTGTCTCTTTATACAAGCATTAGGTTTTCCTTACAACTGTGATGTGATATAGATTATACTGAGAAACTGAATTAGAATGGTTTAGAGCTCAGTTCTCATATTTATTGAATGTTTATAAATGTTAACGTTAACCCAAATATCTTGCTCCCGGCCACGGTTGACTAGAGATCTCTATATATATATGTATATATATATATATATATATATATATATATATATATATATATATATATATATATATATATATATATATATATATGTATATATATATATATATATATATATGTATATATATATATATATATATATATATATATATATATAGATATATATATATATATATATATATAAATATATATATATATATATATATATATATATATATATATATATATATATATATATATATATATATATATATATATATATATATATATATATACTATCCTATTCATATACTATCCCCTCCTGTTGACTTCAGAATTTCTGGGAGCCGTCTCGAATAAAAATCTATGTGCACGGTGCTCCACGCATTTATTATGGCGCTCCAAGTGGCTTCTTCAGCCTTTCGAACAACACAAGGAATTTGTCTTTCTATGTACGTTCATATATTCGCAATCACATTAGGATCCAGGCTCTGATGCGGCCATTCCTAGGTGACAATTGTAAGATCTGTGAAAATCAATCCAGCAACGACGCAAAACAGTTTACAAAAGTTTATAAACTTTTCAAGAAATAAACCCGTAATCCAACCAACAATACATAGAAGATTAAGGGAAAGAGAATATTAAAAACTACACCACTGAAAAAAGTATTAATATCAAAAGTGAATAAATTAGAAACATGAAAATTTGCAAAGGAGCATATTAATAAGTCGTTTGAGTTTGGCAGGAATATTTTATGGATGGATAGACGAATCAATTTTCTCTCTTGATGGGACCTGGGGAAGACATTAATTTTATTTGAAACCTTCAGATAAGTTTAAACGTACGGTCGTCGCACCACAGCGTCATTCTGGTGGAGGCCACTTAATGAGATGGGAATGCGTATCGTATGACTGTGTTGATCAGATAACTTGGTTAAGAGGGAAGGGTTATGGTCAAAGCCGTTATTTGAATCTTCTAAATCATGTGGCGTAAGTGGCTGGATGCAAATTAATTGTAGAACATTTTATGCTGCAACAGGATAATGCTCCTATCCATTAAGGCCAAATGGTACTAAAAATTTTAAAAGATTTGGACAAACCTTTATTAGAATGCCCGGATCTCAATCAATATGATTGAGAATTTATGAACGTACATAGAAAGACAAACTCCTTGTGTCGTTGGAAGACTGAAGATGTCACTTGGAACGCCATAATAAATGCGTCGAGCACTACGCCAATAGATGTTTTAAAAATTTAATTACATTTTTTTTAGTATTTTTGATGTGCACAAATAATTATGAATAAAAGTTTATGTGCACAAATACTTTTATATAAGATTAAATTAACTGTATTATTCCCTAAAATTAAAATATAAAATTTATAAAGAAAAATAATTAATTAAGCTAACTAAATAAAAATTAATAATTTTAAAAATATTTTTATTTATATAAATTTTAAAGAAGTTTGTGTGGTGTTGCAAAAGAAATGTATACTGGACAAATATATATGAATATATATATATATATATATAGTATATATATATATATATATATATATATATATATATATATATATATATATATATATATATATATACATATATATATATATATATATATATATATATATATATATATATATATATATATATATATATATATATATATACATATATATATATATATATATATATATATATATATATATATATATATATATACATATATATATATATATATATATATATATATATATATATATATATATATATATATATATATATACATATATATATAGAGATCTCTAGTCAACCGTGGCCGGGAGCAAGATATTTGGGTTAACGTTAACATTTATAAACATTTATAAACGAATAAGGATCGGCTTGAAAATCATGGAGTTGAATTTCTCATTTAGCCACAGGTAAAATATACTGTGCTGACCTCCAAGTATTGATATGAGATTAGCTAACCTAACAAGAGTATATATATGCATGCGCCCAATGATATAAGCCAGCCCCATAAAAAAGACCCATTTTTAAAGTGAGGAGTGCATTCTTGTATCACCTAAAAACATGCAGTGCATCTGAAGCCAAATTGACCATGCGTTGTGATTTCAAATCGGCGGGCTCATCAGTTTATTCAAGACATGGAATCAAATCGGTCTTTAACCAAATTCGATGTCAGTGACCTGGTCATGGTCACACTACTAGGAAAGTTTTCGTATAAGTCAAGAACCTTCTGTGATGGACTGCCCTTAGTCAAGCTTCAAAAGATACTTTCCAAGGATTACACTAATGGAATAGGTCATATTTAAAAGGAGGATGGAGTGTTTCCTTAAAGTTAGAGTAGAACTGTTAGGATTCTTCTTGAGATCCAATTTTCAGAATTTTAAGACTATAGTGACTAATTAGGTCATGTGATAAACTTTGAACTTCATAATAGGATACACAGTTTGTCGGTAATTTTTTGAAATAGGGAGGTGTCAGATGGGGAATTAATTCATACAAACCACTTAACTCTTCTGCAGTAGGTGGCATTTTTCCGGCTAAACTTCAGCACCGAATAGAACAGATTCTCCGCATTTTGTTCGGTTTTAGAGCCAGATAGACCTTTAATTACATCTCGTGTAATTGGACAGAGGTGATTGTATCATTATTCCTAAGGCCGGAAGTGTCCTGATACCCAACCTAAGGCATATAGATCAAACTCGTTTCTTTTAAAGGCTATGGAAAATGTGTTGAATCACCACATTTACTGTTCAAATTTAACCATTATCGTCTAATGGCCACCTTTGCCACCTATATATATATATATATATATATATATATATATATATATATATATATATATATATATATATATATATATATATATATATATATATATATATATATATATATATGGTGATTTTGAAATCACTGAGAATAGTTATCAAATCCTTTTTAATTGCTTTATCTCTTAAAATGGGGTTCTGTGGATTTTAAACAAATAATTAAATTTCGAGCTTGGAAGCTCGAAAATGACGTCTTAATCATCTGAATAAAGCCTTTTAATTGAATTTCGGAGTTTCAAAAATCAAACAATTTTTAATCACTTTTATTAAAATGATATTAGTACTTTGAAATAACAACAATCTAAAAATTAAAATTATATACAAAGACAAAGTTGAATTTAATAATTAATAACTGAAATTAATAATTTCCACCCAAATTAATTTTAAGCAAAATGAAAAACAAAATTAAGAAAATTTAATTTGCAAAAACTGAAAATTTGCCAAAATCGCTTCTCATTAAAAATAATTTGTTGTTGGTTTTGTAAAAATTAATTATAAAATAAAAGTTGCTCTTGAATCTCTATACCTGCACGAAAAGTCGAAAACAAATCGTATAAAGAACGGAAAATTAACAAACAAATTTTCTTTATAATTTGATTATGTATATATTCAATTGGGAAATTAAATAAATTCCAAAGTAATTTTTAAAATCAATAAACATTTTGATTACAATTAATTTTGTCTGTTTTATCGGAAATGGTTTTGGGCGTTTCACGTGCGCACTGAAATGGAAACATAAGGATTCAATGGTTTGTTTCAAAGCCGGAAAAACTTTTGAACCATATAATATACATACACATACGTATATACTACTTAATTTATTATTTTTTTTTCGGCCTTTTTCACAATCCCAAAAGAGATATTTTATTGTATTTATATATATTTTGTTTACGATAAACCTTAAATTATTCAGATATCTTATAATTTAAGGATGAGGAAGATTCAAATATAATCTCTCACATTATTTATCTATTCTTTAATTTTGTTTAATTGAAGCGATTTCAATATGCCGAATGTCTAATATTAGGAACTGAACGATATTTCATTCGTTCTTCGAAATGAGGTTGTTTTTGTGAAGAGGCACAAAATGATGAAGGGCTCGTTTGAGCAACATATTGAAAATGAGATTGAATTTTTAATAGTTTTTGTAAATCACACTTGTTCTCTTGTTTACGCTTCTTCGTAGTAGAAATGAAGAAGACATTGATGTAGACCCCTAGTGGTCCATATAGCCATTCCATAATTCCTCTCTTCACAGTCATCGAATGATCTTGATCTTTTGTAGAATATCGCTGGCATCCACGCGACTGAGATCTATCAGGTACGGCTAAAAAGTTACAATCCAAAATTTTTTGACTTTAACCAGATATGTGCAAATCAAGTGGACTACTATTGGTTCTTTCTGTTCATTTTCGCGACTACGACAGTACCCATGTGACAAAACGCTTTATTCTACTTGCATGCTTGTCTATGAGATTATGCGTCGGTCACAACGCCTAAAACAGTTCTAGACGAATTTAGACATATTCAGTCTTGGCCAGACCTAAGGAACTATCATTGTAGGGTTCGAATTGCAGCCTGAAAGCTTCAAAACCTCGTAAAAATCCGGGCAAGTAACCTCTGTTTTTGAACAACCTGTGAAAAAATTCATAACCTCTTCTCTCAACCAGTTTTCTCTGGAAGGAACGTCAGCCAAAAATTTGAATCTCAGCGTAGTCGGTGTACCTAGCAACTATGCTTGTAGTTATTTGTTTGGTTATATATAATTTAGCTACCGGGTGACTTCTATCAAACTGAGACTTGTCTAGACATTATATATATCCATAAAAGGTTACCATGGGATAGTTCGTGTATTGAAGTGATTTCTCAATAGGTGCTACAAAAGAAGGAAGAGTTGTTTCCATAGATTTCCCGTTACAGTATGCATGGGAGCTTCTATCTGTCTTTCCATCGGTTCAACGTCAGTTCAGTTCATTTCTTAGGAATATGGTATTTCTATAGGCTATGTATTTGAAGATAATTTCAAACCATGGTTATTTTAACACAATATTTTGTTGAACTTCCTCGGAAATAATAACATCAAGGCCTGCCGATTTGTATGGGGCGAAACTGTTTATTACACACGATGGAGATCACTCGGTTTGGGAAAAGATTCAAATATTTTATCATACAAAAGTCTCCAGGCTTTGGATTTTCTATTTTTTCTTCATTCTTACTTATACCTTTAAGGAGTTCTTTGTAACATGTCGTCATCAGGAGCTTTTGTTCTTTTATATCGATGTTGAATAGTCGCCTTGATTTTTGACAGTTTTTATTTTTTTAAATCATCAACTGAGTCCGATTAGTTTTATTTAAAATATCAGATAAATTCTCTACTAAGTTATGAAACTCGTGTTTTGAAATAGGTTTATTATGACCAATAAATTACTTCAGATGGGTAAGTAAAACCAGACTGTAAATTTCCAATTTTATTTCATTTTTGTTTCTATTCTGCTGTGAACAGCACCGATTTCTCGCGCTGCCAGTGCCCTACCTATACACTAACTTGGGCAGTCCGAAAAATAATTTGGTTCTTCTACGCTTCGTGCTATACTGCACAATGATCTTATTTTTATTGTAATGGCCTGTACGAAGTGGCTTTGCTTTTGGAACATCTACGATTCTTCCTATTGCCCATTTACATATTATTATCTTCTTTGATTTACACTAAGTAGTCTGTCAGTTAGATCTTTGATGAAGTGAGTTTAAATATTCAATCTTAAATTGGCTTTAGAGCACTCTTACTCGTTATTATACTGGAATAATTTCAAAACTGGAATGAGTTCTAATATAACAGCCATTTCAAATCCAATACAGAAATGTGCATGTGCTATAATTCAACAGTGGTGTCATGGGTAGGTAAGGAACATATAGTGCTCTCGAGTTAGTGATTGCTTCGATTTAACTTAGCAAACCGACAAATCTATGGAAGTCATGTTTGTTTCTTGGAATATTTAATGCTTTTATGCCAAAAGTTAAACTTCTTCAATTGTAACTCCAAAAGATTCTAGCTCACTAGAGATCAAAAACTGTGATTTAAATTTCAAAATGCTCATCTATAATGTCATGGTAGCTTTCAGACCATTTTACCATCTTCAAAAAAATAAAAATAGGAAAACTCCTATACTACCCAATTGGAGACTGAGGTACATATATTAAACAGAGTTTCCTCCATCCTCAATATGGTAAAACCATCTTTTCGAATCAAGTGCAGTAAAGACAATTTTCCTTTTAATCTATTAATTCGATCAATGGAATTACGTAAATATCTTTACACAACAACCTTGTGCTCCAGTTTCAATCACTCATTCACTTTTGACTGTTAGGACTTCCAGAATCTACCAGTAATTCAAGTATACTGAGATCAAAATTATTATAATACGAATACTTCCCAATTCTGTTCCCTCTGATTTACCAATCTCAATTTTCCCGTCGATGGATTGACTATTCCATATTTTATATGCTAATTAGCTAAGATATGTGCTTTAATACCGTATCTAAAGCAAAAACCCGATTCTCGTACTAATCGGGTACACTTAGACTCGTCCTAATCGGGTCAACGGTTTTTCTGAAACTCATCTTTTTGTATTACACTGCCACCGCGACAATCTAATGAAGATTTAGAATTTAAGTGGTTTTAATATTTTTTCGAGTTGACAAATTGTCCCATTAGTTCACGCTTCGAGATTCAAATCATCTAATCCATCGATCAAGTTATCAATAATAAAATTGGGTTTTAAATGAAACCTTTCACGTGTTTGACGTTACGATCGCTAATAATTCTCACCACTAAAATCTTCTATAATTTAATTTTTGTTGTAGGTAATTTCAAACAATATTCACATCACTAATTTGCTTTTCACACTTTGTCGCTTTAACCGACAAAATTTTACTGTCTGTGCTATTTGGTTAGTTTTTTGCTTATTTTGCATTTATCAAGCCTTTACTGTATATTTCTCAAATCGTTACGTCTCGAGAAATTATGAACAGTACAGTGTAAGTATAATTAGTAGTTAAATGCTTTTTCACGTTAAGAATAGTCTACTTTACAGTTTTTTTTCTTCATATTTTCCAATTAATGCTCTTTGAAGGTAAAGTTTTTCTTTTAGCTTTATGTATGTGTATATAGTTTGTGAAAATTATTCACCTCAGTAGATAGGGGTTATGGGAGATAAAATATTATTTATTTGTCTACATTGGGGTTGCTCATTGCTGTATTCATTTGTCTACAGCGGGTTTGAATAGTCGTCCTCTCCTCGAAAACCGCAAAAGACAAAACATCAATTATCTCACTTCAAACTTTTGACATGACAAGCAAAACACAACTGATGGTGCGAATGTTTTTTTGTGTTGATTATATTTTCTATATACAATTTAGGGTGGAAATTTTATTTTGTTTAATTTTTCATTTTGACTAAATTAAAGCTTGTTCAAGGATTAAATTAAATAGAACGAACACGAGGCTACGTGCATGTATTTTTATTTACATTTAAACAATACAACGAGCCCATTCCATCGCCATATGATTTAACATTTTTATATAATAATAATAATAATAATAGGATTATGATTGCCCCACTGGAAAAAAAAATAGTAATAACAACAATTAAAGTGACAAAAATCTTCATTTTTGTACAATGAAACGAATCCATAAGAGATTTTGAAACACCAACCACCTTCTCTCGCCACGCACCATGCCGAGTTTAATGTATAATTTATTAATTGGATATATACGAAATGAATGTGTACTCGTATATGTACATAACTTTATTGTAATCCAATTTCCACATTGTTCTTAAAACTGTATGTAAAAGCCATGGGTGGGGGGCAAACTACTTTGCGTGATAGATAATCTTTTTTTGCCATATCACTTCAGTTTTTTTACACAATCAATGTTAATGGCGTGCAAATGTCAATCATAGCACAAATATTATATATATATATATATATATATATATATATATATATATATATATATATATATATATATATATATATATATATATATATATATATATATATATATAATAGCAAGCAACTCGGTGAGCAGTCTATTCACACTAATTATAAAAATAACGACTTTTACAGACCAATGTTGGCTCGTATACCATGTCAAAAATTTGACTTCATTGATTTTGATCAGATTGCTTTCCATGCCGTACAGCCATTCGCGGTCCCTTTGCCTGTCGTAATTGAGGCGAATCTGTTACATAAGATCACTTTACCATTCGCTCCGGATCGGAATGTGAAACGTAACCGAGGCAGCTGTCTCACAGTCTCTACGTGCACTTTATCGGGAATTCGGATTAAATTTTGTATTTCGTGATTGAAAAAAAATCAGTCAAGCCCAATTCTGACATCCACCTAAGACTATATGGGTCTTATCAGGACTCTCTACAATTTCCGCTTCTGCGCTTTTGCAAGATATTTCGATTTCATAAGTAGATTTGGAAGTTTGCCTGCAACTACTTCTCTAAACAATTGCATCTTGATCTCTAAAATCAAAGATCAGTTATTTGGTTTTGAACTCGTTGATTTTGATATATGTAGACATTAGAAATATATAGGCCATCAAATTTTCCAAGTAATTGTAATGCAAGTGATTGGCTAATCTCAGTTCCAATCGTTGCTTACACGTTTATTTATTGACTGCTAGGTTTTTTACCCGTGGCCCAATGAGAAATCCAACTCTAAAATTACTGAGGCATCTCCATTGTATAGCCTATATGAACACATTTAAGGTCATTTCATGCATGTATAGGTTCGTTATGCATTTCGTTGTTTTTTGTTGTTAAGATTTCTAACAGTCTGACGATTTTTGCTGATTCAGGTCATCAGCCATCTAACCAGATTTAGTTGCCCCCTACAATGAGGTCTGATTACTATGGTAATGTTGATATGGGTACCATGTTTCGTTTGCAAAATATTTACGAAACATGCAAACCTCTATGGTAACGGTATCTGTCTGTCTGTTTGTTTTTATTTTTGCAATTTTGGGACTCAAGATTCTCCCTATTTTTTGCGGTTCGCTTATTTACTCCTACTTTACGCCATTACATAGCCAAATCGTGGGCGTACTGCTATATAGGTCCGATTTACATAGAATCATCTGCATATTGCATAGCTCCACGCCAGTCTATTATAGTACTGACATGGAAAATCGGTTGGTCCATGAACTATCGTAATCAGATGGTGAAAAATCTTTTACATTCTGTTCCTATCGGGATTCGAACCCGGTTCCTCTCGCTTCAAAGTTACAAAACCAATTTCCTTGATAGATTCTTATATTTGAATTGTGGTTTAATATCCACATCAGTGGGCCTACTATGGTAATTCCTGGGGCAGTTATTCCCAAAACAGTTTCTCCCAATGACATATAAATTCCCTACTTCCCAAAACTGTGTATATAGGTAAAGTTTATAAGTGTGATTCAAAATTTAAACCGAGAGTTATAAGTATAGAGACTCATGTATTCTTAAAAAGCCTACAACTCGACCATAATCTAGTCTGGATTAACCTTCATTCCATGTTTCCATTTATTATCTAAGTTCAAATCATATAGATTATATTGGTCAGATTCGTTATCAAGTCGACTGATTCGAATCGTCAGTGTTTTATCTGTCGACCTTACGTTAGTATTTGGGCTATGTTGGCCACTTTTTGATTTGATCATGTAAACATACCAGGATTATTCATTAATCATATTTTTAACGAATTTGAATATTTTAACCTGTCGCTTGAAACTTCTTCCACAGTTTCCTGCTCTTCCCTAAATCTGATTTAATAATATTTTTTTCGAACAGTGTTGAGTAAGTTCCTATTTATCTTGCTTTATCGATGAATTAATGAATTATCAACCAAAACATAGTCTTTAGATTAACGGCTCATAATCTGATATATATACATGATTCATTTGGGAATCCTTAACGACCGACTTCTCTGCAACTGTGATTATAGCGATATACTCAGTCGAAATCGATGCTAAGGTCCGATTAATCCCATTTTTTTGTCAAATGTCTTAACCAGAGGCAACAATGGTACCTGAATCGATGGTTATTGGGTTTTGCTTATGTTATCTTCCTGTAACATTAGTTAACAACTACTTAATAATTTTAAACGATATATTCCAATCAACAGATCGGAATAGCAACCTTAACCGCTTATTTTTATAGTTTTGGGCATACGATTTCATATTTGTCGGTATGAAGTAGTATCGATCGATACACATGTATATCCAAACCTTTAGCACTCTTATAAGTCGTGAACATCAATGTTATCCACACTAGCACGTTGTTCTGTATTAAACAAACCAATTAATTGAAGTATTTATCGTTTCAATCATTTGACGTTCCATACCAGCAACAACAATAGCAATGCAAATGTAATATGCAAATTTTTCTGCTTTTATATAACAAATATAACGAGAGATTAAATCAAAAAATATCTGTGCGTGAAATTAATCCCAATTTCAATGTTTACATTAATTGTGCAATGACTTAATACTTGTATCAAGTACTCGTATATATGTACAAACATATCTGGTTTGAAGAAAGCATATATACGATATGCTAAACAGATACAAGCATATAATATCAGTTATTGCCTACGTTCATTGACCCGCTCTAGTAAGAGTTTATACACAATACATATAAGAACCACATTCATATAACGAGGGGGTACTTTCACTTTATTCTTTAGAATTTGGCACAAATTTGTAATTACAGTGAATCTGAGTACACGTTTCCGTAGAATTTGAAATTTGACATTGATTGGTGCAAGGAAATAGCTAAACGAATCTGTGTTGATTGATTATTGCCAGGGGCACAACTCAATATGTTGAAACCTTCAAATTGATTAAAATATTACCTTTCTGGTATAATTTATATATTTTCACACCATCAATGATATTTTTTATATAGCGTTCGAAATTGATAGTTTATTGATATTGTAGTCTTAATATCAACCAAATCTTTATGTATTCAGACGTATTGTAGGTTTAGTCCGCATATTAAACGCTTTAGTACTCAAAGAAAAGCGGTGTCTAAAAGTTTTTCATGTACGTTCTACATACTAATCCTAAGTTGATGTGGCGCAACTATATAGGATCATCATAAAGTGTGTCACGTTTCGCTGAATTGATATCTACCGGTCGCAGGCTATTTAATGACCGATTGTGTCAGTTACATATGATATATACTAATTAGATGGAACTTACATAACGTTTATAACGCTTATTAGTGAGATGTACATATAAAATAATTATTTTTGGAGCTTGAAGGGCATAATCTAATCAGAATTACAGATTATCAGTGGCCCATTAGCTCAGTTGGTTAGAGCGTCGTGCTAATAACGCGAAGGTCGTGAGTTCGATCCTCCCATGGGCCAGTATGTTTTTTTGTGTGTTAATAGACATTTTGCTGGTATCAGAGATCAGTTCAATTCAAAAACTTCTGTCAAAACAAATCGAATATCAGCCTTTGTGTTGGCAATTATGGTTCTTTGTGTGCTTTTCCTCTGTGTTGCTAGTTTAGGTAAGGACTAATATTTGCTTCATTCATATATGACAGTTTTATTAAAATTCTGGTCAATAATTTAATTGCTCTTTGGCCCAAGCAAATAAACAATATTTGCATTTTTATTGGGTGCGAGTGATTTTTTTGTTTGTTTGTTTGTTGTTTGTTTCTTAATTGTTTATTTGTTGTTTGTTTGTTATTTGTTTGTTTATTGTCTGTTTGTTTTTTGTTTGATGTTTATTATTTGTTGTTTGTTTTTGTTTGTTTGTTGTTTGTGTGTTGTTTGTTTATTGTTCGTTTGTTGTTTGTTTATTGTTTGTTACAAAGAATATTTATAATAACGATACAAATTTTTAATTTAATCGTTTCTATGTCGAAGCAAATATAAATAATTTAACAGCCGATAATTATTTAAAGTAGTTGTAGAGTCACCTCACCTAATTTTTAAATCGAGGAATGTGGTTAAAGTTATTTTTTTTTTTTTTATATTTTATTCTTTGCTATCTTTTTTGGGGCTCAAGGCTCTCCCAGCTCTTTCGCGGTTCGCTTATTTACGTCCTACTTTTCGTCTTAACGGCCAAATCGAGGACGTACGGGTATAGGTCCGATTTTCGTAGAATCATCTGCGCATTGCATAGCTCCACGCCAGCCTATAGTACTGACATGGAAGATGGGTCGACCCATGAGTTCTGCACTCCAACAGGGGGTTATAGATGTGTTCATTAACACCACCGATCGTAATCAGATGGTGAAAAATCCCTTTTGCATCCTGCCCCTATCGGGATTCGAACCCGGTACCTCCCGCTCCAACTGTCATAGCTTTAACCACTGAGTCACCTGGGCGGTGTGGTTGAATTTATGACACCAAAACAACAAACAAATTAATTCTTGCGAACAAACTAGAATTTAATGCTATTCAGACAGCTAACGCAACAATTATTGTTTACGATAAATATGTGGTAGGGAAATAAATACAAAGACCCAACGGAACGGCCAAAGTAACGAAATCATTTTGCTTTTATTAATTTAAAAAAAACCCTGGGAGGATTAGTCGCACCAGCTGAGCACTCACTTTTAAACTCGAAGATAATAATTTTTTACCGATATTTATTTCTCTTGGAAGAAACAAAAAGGTTTCAATCAATATATTATACAATAAGCCAGAAGTACGGATATAAGAAGAAAATGTCATATTTCAACAGTATGTTACAGATGTGCTGAAATATTAGAAACTCTTTAGTTATGTGCCTCATGCGGTTTACGATACAAAACACAAGCGATAGTGTGGGTTTGTGAAAACAACTTTTAGGAGATGAAATCTCATGGTCGATCTCATTCTTGATTCAGTAGGAATTCGGTTTAACCTTCCGTGTAGTCATATCGAATTGGGAGTTTTGGAATGTGAAGGATCTTCATTTGCAAGAGGGTCCATGGTATGGTATACAGACGACACTAAAATAGAATGAGGAGTGGATTTAGTAATTTCTGGGAATAGAAGGCATCTGTCCAACTTAATTCCAAGTGCGAATGCACACCATAGAGCTTTTTGCTATTGAAGGTCTAACTAGAAAAACGAACTTTATATAGTATTAGATGGCCAAGTGGCCCTTAAAGTTCTAGGACTTATACCATTAAATCTAAAATAGTATGCGATTGCTTTGTACTATACAGTCAAACAACCGCAAGCCGGTTAATACCAATATAAGAATCACGGCATAATAAAATCGAGAAAAATGTGGCTATTGATGCCCTTGATCACAAATGTGCTGCTAAACATTTCATTGGATCAGTACAGTTCTGTCGAGCCATTATGAAACTTCTTAGAGTAATGTTAATACGCTGGAAGGATCTGGAAAATACCTCCTATTAGCTCAAAATTGCTCGTCTGAGGCAGACACAACAATTTGTTTTACCTTCGTCGAATCGAGTCAAAGAATTTCTTCGTACATATAGCAAACCTTAATTGAGATTTTTGATTGGCTTTCAAACGTCATGTTCCTCTAAGATAGCACTTTAAAAATATAGGCTTGTGTGCGACGAATAGTTGACGCTTTTGTACCATGCAAGTGGAATTAGTGGAGCATATACTGAGTCCACGCAGGCCTTTTTTCCGCCATTTTATCTAAACCGGAAAACTTTAAGCCCGAATAGAGTTATGCAAAAATTACCCAAAGGTATATATTATCAGAAACACTGGGAGCCTGATTATTGATTGGGAGGTTTATCTGAAGAGGGATTTAGCACAAAAGATCTGTATGTGTCAGAGTGAATAGAATGGAAAATAATACCAAAGTAAAGAATGAAAGAATCAAAAGAGTTTTAAGATAGTAAAAGAGTCTTATGAGCGTTCCAGCTCATAAGAATATTGAAGGAATGAAAGAGATGAAATGCTAGTCATGAGGGTACAACAAAATAGAAATATTTCAGATGGACAAATGAAGAAGAATGTTGTTAAGACTAAGGAAGGATTGTGAGTTATCTGATAACCTCTACGGTAAACGATTTACTAAGGATATTGAATTCTCCGACATCGGTGCAGCAAATGAAGTTTTAATCGAGCAGAATTAAATATTCTTGACAACAGTTTAGAATTGAAGTTAACAACAATGTTATTCGTAACCTTAGATTAAATTATGTTACCTGAACCAGTCCTTAATATAAATAAATGTATTCAATATTATTTCGATTCCCTTAATTCTCCTGCTTCTAAAATACTGAGAGCCAATGCCAAATACTATAGAAAATTTTTGATTGGAAATTTCTAATTCTAGTCACATGCGAATTGCGATTCTATAAACAAGTCATCACCCCTAAATATATCTTGAATATTTCTTATACACCGATATACATCGCACATCTTGTTTACAAATTATCTAAAAGACGAAAGACACGAAATATTTTTATAAAATACAACAACCTCAGCATATATTTAATTAGCATATTTTTCTACTGTTGAATCGACGAAGAAGAGAACCACTATCGACAAAAACCTAAAGTATTCTAACCATATACCTTGACATTCCACGATACCTCATTAGTGTCATTGATTTGATTGCTGAGATCATTTTATTTTGTGATTTTCGATGATAATCATCTTCATCTTCATATTCGAATCGTTTGGTTTCCCTTCAACCGGATTATTAAAAAAAAAATCTATTGAATTCTAGTTTTTTCCGATCCAATTTAATAGTGCAAGATAATGATAGTGATAGAAACAGAAACAAACTATAAAAAAACTTTGGTTTTCAATAAGCTCTTGGACTCGACAGTAAAAATCTGATTACAACGATGATCATTTCAATAATTGACTTCTTTTTCCTCTTCGTATAAGGTGATTTTATTATGATTTATTCAGGTTGGAGCGGTTTGTTCGTTTGCATCTAAATATACAAATCTGATCTCATTTCTTATTTATGTACCATCCCACCGTGCTTTACACACACACACAATGCATATATGTATACATATTATATAAAAGAGACAACACAGTGTGCTTGTGAGTAATACAAAATTTACATAAATCGAAATTTTATGATAACAACCGAAATGTTTATCTTCTATATCTACATAATATTGATTTATCAAAGATTACACAGATGTTCGAGATGGAAAGGAAAACTCCTTATATATACCTATACCATATATAGCACAAATGCAATTGGGAAAAAATAGATCTATCCAATTTGTCGCCCTTCAATTTCCCTTCACATTATATCTCGAAACGATAACAATACGTAAAACTGTTTTTTTTGTGCTCGTCCTGTGTCTGTTTTCCTTCCCGTTTATATTATAGGATGGAAAAAAAATGTATTTTCCTTTCGCATGGTTTTTACTCATCTCGTTGGGCTGGGATGTTTTATCTCTCGTCATGCTTGAGATTATTTTATTTTTTGTTGGGTTTTGTTTGAGAGATACAACTTCGAAAGCACAACTATGTTAAAAAAAAAAAAAAGCAAACCTATGTGTGTGGTGGAACAAGAAAATATTTGGAAAATGTTTATCTTGTGCTTTGCGTTCTGTTTGCGAAATAAAGATTTTTTTAGTGGTGATTGTTGTTGTTGGTATCGTTTGCTGGTTTTAAGTGTCAGCTTTACTGCTTAGTTTTTAATTGAATTTACGTACATTATATATGTATGTATATGGATATGTGTATTAAACGAAATGTTGGTTAAACTGTTCTCTTTACCTATTCTAGTTTGTGTGTAGAAGGCCCTCTGTAATCAATTTATGTTCTCAAGTTTATTAAGGATAGCTGCTATACTCGGATTTCGCTCACAGCACAGGTACATCGAATGCTCCATGCTTATTAGTCGTAAGTTTGCGAACTCTGAATTTGACGCTGAATTTGCTCTGAGGACGATGGATCATCTGTAAAGATTCGACAAGCAGAGTATGCTATATCAACAGGGTGACCGCCGGGAAGGTATACTACTTTGTTGGTTTATAATTTTTGATTAAATGAAAGAGAATGGATCTAATATTGATAAATGTTTTATTTAATGTCGGCAATTATGTATGGAATACAATATCAAATAAATGTTCACCTCTGTTAGCCTCACAAATGCGAGCCCTTTTGAAAACATTTTTCATTACATTCTCACACATTTCACGCGGTATTTCATTGATTTCATCACGAATATTTTGTTTGAGTTGCTCAAGCATTTCTGGTTTGTTTGCATAAGCCTTGCTTTTCAGATATCCTCTAAAAGAGGATATCTGAAAAGCAAGGCTTATGAAACCAACCGTGGAAAGAGGGCTCGCAGTAGTTATATTGTAATTCTGGCTGTATGAGATTTGGCACCGTCTTGATACCACATGTTAATCAAGCCCAAAGCATGCAGTTGTGGCGTTAAAAAGTTTTCAATCATATCACAATATCGCTCCCCATTCACAGTTACCGTTACGCCGTTTTCATTTTCAAAGAAGTAAGGTCCAATGATTCCTCCTGATCAAATTACACATCAGGCTGTCACTTTTAATGGATGTAAAGGTGACTGATGAATAATTTGAGGAGTTTCCATTGCCCAAAACCGACTATTCTGTTTATTCACATATCCATTCAAATGAAAATGTGTCTCGTCACTCGGCGGCGTAAATGGTCTTGTGGAAGAAGCTTCTGTGTCAACTGAATCTTAAATGGAAACAAATGCAAATCCTTGTGCAAAAATGTGGCCAAACTTGTTCTTTGAATACCAAGCTCCTGAGCATAGCGTCGAATTGAGGTTGTTGGATTGTTTTGAACACTTTCTTGAGCAGCAGTAATGTTTTCAGCCGATCTTGCAGTACGTTGTGACCCAGGGCCTATCACCTACAGGCCCTCTTTCTTCGAAATCATTTACTACACGATAAATAGTTCGTTTTGTTGGCACCTTTTTTCTCCCAAAAATTTCACGTAACTTTCTCATCGTTACAGTAATCGATGATTGATTTTGATCAATTATATTTATTAAGACTAACGTTTACCAAAATGGCGGCAAAACAAAGTAGTATACCTTCCCGGCGGACTATTATCTCAGTGGAAGTTTGTAATATCTATCATACTGCAGCGACTTTTGCTGCAACCGCTTCCTCGTTCATAAGGAGTAATAAAGTGCGAAGAAGCTACCCTCCAATCATAGTGAATGGACCAGCAAGCGGTCCTCACGATGCAACTATATTGCGTAGCAGAAGGGCCGACGATGGCAAAGGAGAAAGGAGGGCAATTCAGTTAAAATATTTTTGACAATCTCCCCAATACTCGCAAATCTGGAAACCCCAATACTCGCAAATCGGCTGAAGTCGCTAAGATTTCTCAAGTATCCCACGTGACTATCTTGCCCGAATGCAATAAACCAAGGTAATAAGATGTGAAATGGAGAGAATGGTAAACATAAAGAGAATGAAACGGAATGAAATGTTGAGAGAAAGCGTTCAACACCAGTAAATTGAGGTAATCCTGGGAAGGGTAGAATTAAAACAAAGACAGAGAAAGAGTCGACCTCGCAGGAAACAGATGCATTATTAATAAAGGAAAGTGAGGGTTTATCATTCGCCAATCTGCTTGGTACAATCAAGATAGAGCCAGATTGGAATATCATTGGAAAGAATGTGTTATTACTAGGTTGAAACTGCTAAGTACAGGAGTTCCACCTCAAAACTTAACGTTTCCAGATCAGTTAGAAATAGTATTTGGAAGGATCTACGAATAGTTGTTAAAATGTTAAAAAGCAGTAATCAGTGTACCAAAGTGGGGAAAATAAAAATCGGATTTTGTCGAATACCGAAGAAACTGGAGCTGATTTGGTATTTTAAGTGTCATGGCTTCGGCCATCAGACTGTAATCTGTAAAAATAAAATTGAAAGATCAAAATTCTGCTGAAGATGTAGTGAGGAAGGAGACATAGGTAAGCTATGCAAAAAAAGGTTAAATCTATTCTCTGTACCGAGATGGAAGTTCAAAATAAACACTTATGCCCAGTATATCAGATGGTTATCGGATATATCGAATCGGACTTCTGTATGATTTTGATGCAACGACTCGGCTGATATAGCAAAAGCTCTTTACACCATACAGTCATTATCTCTTCTTTAAAATATAGCATGATTCTTTACTCAAATGTTCGAAGCTGTCTCTTGTCTCTTCCGTCAAGGTCCAACTCTCATATTCATATATGGCAACAGATTTGATCAACACTCTGTACAGCTTATCCGTTTTTACTCTTACACTATATTTTGTACATCATGAGAGTGTTTTTAGTACTTGTACTATGACTTACAATTTACATTTATTTTATAAGAAATCCTGGGCAGTCATCGATAATTTTTCCCGTCAGAGGAGCCGTTCTTCCCAAAATATTGTACGATAAGTAACTAGCAATGAGGAAGTCGAATAGTTCGCTGGATTTTGCCAAAAACATATTGTACAGATGCTTCCATCTCGATCGAAATATTTGATAAAAGATGAGATTCTAAAAGAATAATTCCGGTTCCGTTTATGTCACAAGCAGAATTGGTGGAAGGTCACGAAAGGTTCTGTTATATGCTCAATTATATTTCTTAAGTGAGTTGTTATTTTCTCAACAGCATTATTTATGTATAGCATAGTTGGTGCTGTTTCTCTAGCGCTAATGACTTCTCCAAGATTACGTAAAATTTTAGATTTTCTTGCTACGAATTTCTAACTTTACTAACTTTTATAGAATATGTGTACTCCCAAAAATAGTATCAAGTATAACAGAATCTCTTATGCTGCTGATTTTGAGTTATCGCAAGAGATCCATAAAAATCGCGGTTACATGTTATCGGTCGGTTCAAGATGGAGCCACTCAATCTAGCACATTCTTGAATGTATAGGTCATTAAACTGTTCTGAGTTTTTCACTTCTTTACTTCTAGAAACTTGATTGGCAATAATTCGAAGTGATCACGATTTTCGTAGGTTAGTCATTTAGTAGTCACACTCGAATTCGGCCATAGATTTCTAAAACGTTAGTTTTCTAATAAAAATTACCTTTTTGTTTGAATATGTCTAATGGATCCGGAAAACCTTTCTTATTATTACAAATTATGTGTCCAAGTCATTAGATAACCAAAATCATCTAAACGTCAAACACACCTCAAACGTACTAATATTGTTTTTCGGTTACAATAATACCAACAATAAAAATACGTAAATATTTCGCTCAGTTAACCCAAATTTACTTTGGTTAATTTAATTTGCGGTTTCTTACTTCTAACTTCTTACTACATCTTATGGATATATAGAGTATATAGCGGTTGTCTATTTTGTGCGTTCATTTTCTACGATCCAATTTTATTTTAATTAAAAAAAATGTACAGCAAAAAATTGTTATAAATTATAATTTATTTTTACGCGGTTTTTATGTAAATTATGTATTCGTATACATACATACATACATAACTTATAGGTAGTTAAGTGACTTAAAGTTAAATAATTATGGTTTTAATAAAAGTATATATATATATAAGAAATTCTATAGATAATCTAATGACTTATTTGTGTTTTGTTTATATTTTTAGGTAAGATTTTGTGTGGGTTGACACAACTCTCGGAAACATTGTATACATGTACATCGTTACGTTTGTGAAACGTGATCGAATACCACCGCGGTAAGTGAAAGGTATATACATAATGTTTAGGGAATGGGCAAGCAATATATAATCCAATGCCGCGAAGTCTGTTTCGATATAATTTTACACATTAATTAAATTAAAAATTTGGTGGATTTAATTAAACGAATTATACGATTGTATGTAATATTAGGAAACGTGTCAACCTGTGATATGGGTTGCATTATATATTAATTAATTTCTATAATTTTCGAGTCTTAAAACCATTCAGTTCCAAATCCAATTAACTTCAATTTTAATCTTTGCTGTATTTTCCGTTTTGTTTCGATCTATCAACATATTAAGTGGCGATGGAATTTTCTTCGAATACCAAATGATAATTAAATTCTAATCTATGTACAATTATATGTTTTGTTAGCGCAAAACTGTTCAAAATTCCCATCTGTGAAGTGGGATTGTATTATTTCGAGTGTATCCAAGCAATTAACTTGTTAGAATCCTTAAAAAAAGTGGAAAATTGTAATCTTCTTTAAAGCTTATATACATTATGACGTATATCTACATGCTAAAAAGCACCATCGAGTGAAGTTTATATATAATTTTCTTGTTTATATATAGATAATTTATTGGTTTCGATAATATGAAATAAACCACACCTGTGTTATAATTTTGAATTGCTTTAACCTGTGTTAGTTTGGTCTTATCGCAATTATTTTCTCCCACCCACCCACAAATTCTATTATCTTTTATATTATATTCGCGATAAATATACTTTGTGCTTAAGAGCTTTAATATTTGTTATTTAATGTGCAATTTGTTAATATATTATGTAGATTATGCGCCCATTACTTCGAAGTCTTAAAGACGTCGAACGCTTAAGATCAAGCTCCATCGTACACCCGTTTTATATACGGGTGGCTGAGACCAAGTGTTACCAAATGAAAACGATGTAACTTTTTAATTTTGATTATTTTTTATTGAAATTTCGTGGAATATGTTGAAAACTGCTCGATATAACATCCTTTGGCTCTGATTATTTGATTCAGTCTTCCGTAGAAAGCATTGCATGCTGACCGTACGAGGGCTTGCGGAATTTTATTCCACTCTCGAACAAGAGCTGACTTCAATGCATCAACACTTTCGTATTTTTTAGTGGACACCCTACTCTCCAAAATGGACCATATGGAGAAATCCATGGGATTCAAGTCTGGTGAATATGGTGGCCATTCTTTTGATGAAATCAGCCGCGGAACGCAATTTTGTAAAAATTGCTGTTTCGCTCGAGCTTTGTGTGACGGTGCCGAGTCCTGTTGAAATGTCCAACGGTTCGTACCAAAGTGCTTACGTGCCCAAGGTAGCAAAGCATCGTTTAGGATCTTTTGGCGGTACATCTTTTGGTTTACCTTGACTCCATGTTCGATGAAAACCAGAGGAGTGCGTCCATCTGCATTAACTGCAGTCCAAACCATAACATAAGCTGGTGATTGGTTGCGCATGCAACTCTTGTGTCCAAATTATCGTTGGACTTGTGCTGTAACCAAACACGGTCATTTTGTTTATTCACATACTGTTGAATGGTGAAAATTTTCTCATCAGAAAAGACAATTTTTGGAATCTCATCACGTTCGGCCAAGGCCTTCAATGCTCGTGTTCTTTAAAGCCTAACTTTTTTTTGTGCCTCCGTAAGATCTTGAACTTTTTGTATATTGTAGGGCTTCAAGTGTAGTTCATTTTTCAATATGGTTTGAATGCTGTATCGTGAAACATGTAGACGTGCGGCTAATTGATTGGCACTTTGACGAGGATTTCGTTGGATTCGTTTCTTCACCTTTCGTATCATTTCTTTTGATGTTGCTGTCTTTTTAGGACCGCCTCTGTTGCGTTTAGCGATGCTACTAGTTTCGTTGTATCGAGTTATGGTTCGATACACAAACATTTTATTCACATTCAAATGTTGGAGCTGACGAACTATTGCTGCTTGTGAATTTCCACCCAAATACAGTGCAATTACACATTACGTTTGAATTCCATTACGATTTTTTTATCAAGATATTAATTTAGAACAACTATTTATTGACCACATATAAACAACTAACCAAACTTCAATCTGTCAAAAAATTGACGCGCGAAAAATGACAATTACACAAATGACAGCAGAGTGAAGTTAGTAACATTTGGTCTCAGCCACCCTGTATATATAACAAAACCGTTAGATAGGAAAGGAAAGTTTATAAAGTCAATCGTGAGACAACACAAGCTGGTCCATTACGGCTTTTGGGAAAAAAGTGTACTTACTTTACCTTGGATTTGGTTTAAATATGGTTATTTCATAATATGCAAGAATCAGAGGAGTAGCTGGTTCCGATCAACGAGGCTGTCTTTTATTACTTTGACCATCTTGGAACTGAACAACAGATTGTTCAAGGAGCTTAGCACTAATTTACTATCTACACTCGGAAATTGGGTCAAAACCGCCAAAAACCGTGACCTATTTAACCCAACATTTAGTTTTAACCAACCAAATACCTTAGTAAAATAAATAACTAAACTCTTGGTTAAGATAATTTTTAATTTTAAATTAACCAAATTTGGGTTATTAAAATAAAACATTTAGTTACTTTTACCAAAAGTATTTGGTTATTTTTTAATTATGAAAAAAAATTAATTGTATTTAATAACCAAATAAAAAAAAATGAAATTAACCAAAAAAAAGTAAATTGTAAATACTTAGTTAGTTTTAACAAGTTTTATTATTTGATATAATCCCAAATTTAGTTAATATTTGAGCACTTTCCTTTCGAGTAATCCTACAGCTGCAGTTTATTGTCAAGTATGCTGACAATATATACTTCTAATTTGGCGAAAATTTAACAAACGAAACCGGTGAATTATCATTATCAATCCAATGTTTTTAAACATTTACCCGTTCGTACATCCCATATTCGTAATTAGTGTGCCCCTCTAGTGTTTTAAGGCTTTTCCATAGCTTAATTCTCATATTTTAGTGTTTATTTTAGTCGACTGTCACTCGGCCATACAACCATTTGTGTGCTCCCTAAATTTTTATTATTTTATCCACCGACGAGCTAGTTAACCATTCGTCTTTCCCTAAAATTTCGGGCTTAATTTAACCGCTGAAACGGTTAATGGTGAATGGTGGTAGCTCACAACTGACGATGCTGAAGCTTGGAGTCTTGGATTCGTTGATAAAGTACTCGATCCAGATGTTATGCATTTAAGGAAGCCCACTATGAACTGGTAGTCGCAATGCTACCATTTTGCTTACATAAATTATTTCTGTCCAGCTACATTTGAACAATATTTTTAAAATGTTAGTAAAGCCCAATCTTATTTGTACTAAAAACTAAAACGTTGCTTACCAAATAAATACAGATACAACTCATAATTTTTGATTCATTATAAAATTGGGTATTTATTTTTGGAGTATCGTCCAAAATTGGGAAGCATAAACGTATTTTGACTGAAGAAAAACAACACAATCTGACATGTAAAATTGCATTTCTAATAAAATCGCGTTTTCTAGTAACCAAGAATTTTGTTGGTGTGAACTAAATATTAGGTTAAAACAAACAATTGTTGGTGAAAAACATACTTTTACTTTAATCAAAGTATATTTTACCAAAATAGCTTTAAAAATTTTCTGACAAATAGTTATCGATTGGTCAATGTTTCTAAAAAATTAGTTTACCCTGCTTAATTGTTTGGTCTTAACTACTTAAGGCTCTATTCCATGAGAAAAAATTGACTGACAGTCAAAAAAGACGAAAAGAGAAACTAATTATAAAACTCCAACTAAAAGACAAAGACAACGTTATTGTTTCTTTATTTATTTATAGCGAATTATAGCAGAATTTTGAAGAAACCATAACCAAAAAACTCATTAATTATTCATTCTTGGAATTTTTTTTATTGCTAATAAAATAATATATCGACCATTTGACCCTTGTCTATAAAATTGGTTGTGGCAAAAATAATTTCTTGTCTTACACTAAATTTTATCTAGAAGGCTGAGTGTGACTGCAATAAAAAGTATTCAATTTTATACTTTTTATGGCAGTCACACTTCCACAAACACAAATAGTTTTCCAGTCAAGTTTGACTGAGATAGCTTTCTGTTTCACTTACACTACTATAAAATCTATATTATTGTCCCGTTTTAATTTTTACAGACAGTCAATTTTTCTCATGGAATAGAACCTTTACTAATTGAAAAACTAAACTTTGTTATTATAAATATAATCTTAGGTTGATTAACTATTTTTTTTGGATAATTTAACCAAACGTATCAATATTTTGGTTAACTAAATTTTGATCACTTATTGCTCTAACCAAGTAGCAAAATTTTAATTTTTTAAATTTAAGTGGACAATTTGTGAATATAACAAAAAAACTTGTGTTAAAGTAACCAAATTGTATCACAAAGACTTTTTTTATCACTAACGGATACTACAATTATTTTCTCAATATGTGCCCAAGCTCTAACCCGCATGTGATGGTTAGTCTATACCATAACCAGCAAATTGATTTGAATACGAACCGAATAACTGTATAACCGAATATTTGAACAGAATAACTGTGCGAGTAATTCAGGTGAGAAAAATGTATCACTTGATGGAAAATTTTATGGAGTTAAATTCAGGTTAAGTTCCGGTATAACATGAAGCACTCCATAACGAATTAATATATAGTCCGAACTAATCCGAAACTGTTGTACGTAACACATACCAATCTATCCGCAGCTGAGCTTTCTGTGCCAAGAACAATTGATGATTTTAATTAAAATACTGGCCATTGTTTGGTGGCAGCATACGTTTGGTTGCCAGTAGGTAAATGTAAGCATCAAGTGTCAAACTTAAATATTAACAGAATATTCAGGGTTATTACGAGCTATCGTTTTCTTCAAGTTGTAGACTGCTTCTTGTCCCTATACCTTATCTACAGTCTTTGGTTCTTGGCACATCAAGCTCAGCTGCGTTTAGCTTGATATGTGTTGTGCACCACGGTTTCGTTATTAGTTCGAGATTTATAGATTAACTCTTTTGCTAGCATTGATAGAACCATAATTGTTTCTAATTGAAAAAAAATATATTTAGAAACTAGCCCCATTAGTTATCAAAACCTTACCCTAAAAAAAATGAATAGAAAATGCAATCAGTTTTCTTATAGTTCTTGTGTTGCATTCACATCAGGTTTAGAAGGGTTCGCCTTTCAGCGCACCACTGTTCTACAATGAGAAAGCATGGCTGATTTAGTATAACTTTGAACAGTAAAATTAGATTTATGAAGTCTAATAAGAAGCTCGACTGAAATAAAAGTGTCATCTAGTTCAGCTACAATTATGCGAGATTTAAACATAAATTCAATCCACTTGACAATGGGAAGTCGATAACTAAACTGGTACACGCGTTACTAATCGTATCAACCGATCTACTATCAAAGGTTCCTGCAAATCTAGGAAATGTAGGTACTTTAGAAGATCTTTAGCATATATAGTGATCTTTCAATCCTATAGTTACAAGTTCATATAGTGCTCCAGTTATAAGCGAAGAAGTATCTTTCTATGAATTTAAAAACCGTTGATGACAGACAAAAGGCTTGTGTTTAGTATAATCCGACTCACCAGCTTTCGGGAGGAAAGTTCTACTTCTACTGCTCTAAGATGATAGAACAAAACTAAAAGTATTGGACGATTAGTATAGACTAGGTGTTCTTTGATGAATAAATAAGCGCTGTAATTCAGCAGGATTATCCGCATCAGGATCAACACGAAAGACGAGACACTCCATAATGCATAACTTTATGGTTTATTAATTTTCTAGCTAAATGACATTCAGGAATTTTATGATAAGAGTTAGTTGATTCGTCGAAAGGCTTGCTACAACATAGAAGTATTACAACTTCGATATGGAGTTAAAAGAAGTACGTCACAATCTTCCTTAATAGAAGGATTATTTAGTATTATTTCTACTTAAAATTTTATTTAGTCAATCAACATCTGAATAGTCTCATTTCGCCACAAAAGGATGATCTGTGTGAAGATCTTGGCTCCTTATAAATATTTTTTGCAGGTGTTAAAATATGAAACAGAGCTCGAGAAGATCCAAAACTATTTTTCAGGACACCGTGATGAGGCATGTAATAATCGTTTGGGTTGACTGAGCCAATACTTCGCTTATGGTTCATCTCAAGTACTCATCCATAAAGTCATGATACAATGATTTGAATTGTTTCTCCTTTTCAAATCGACGCTTCATAGCTTTCAAACGGCTTAAGGCTTAGAAAATTGAAGAACTCAGTTACAATAATTTTTTCCATCTGTAGCCACAAGGGTTGATTGTTTGAGTCTCCCAGAAACGTTGATGTGTTTTGTCGATATTTGTTATGTTTGAATGGATTGTTTCTAGCCAACCGTGCTCATACACGCTACAATCCATCCAAATTGAGTATTGTTTGTGAATTTTGAAGGCTTACTGCTTTTAATATATCAAATACTACGTTGACACCCAGTAACAGATCAATGGCTCTTGATGCACTGTAGGCAATGTTCCATAACAAAACAAGCTTCCGAAACTGAATCCAATAAACAACGAAATATCAGTTTAGTAAAATTGTTGCAAGACTGATGGTATTGGTTTGACAAATAGTGGTACTAGAATTACTATCAGGGATTTTTTCTTCATCTTTGTGCAACAACGAATGATGCTTCCTATGGCATTTGTTACGTCTCAATCTTGCACGTGGCCTATTTTTAAGCAACTGTAGCAATTTTTGCATTCGTTCACTAGGCCACATTACCAAGAACAACATGCATAAAATGAACCGTCTTTGCATACCATAATTGGCACAAAATATGTGTTGATAGTGTATGTGCATTTGCTGTGTTGGTTGTTATAGTCTTCTTGGACATTTCAAGTCTCCAAACCTAACATCTTTTTTGTAAAAAATCGCAAAATTTCTTTACAGTTGAAAATTCTTTACTGGCCATATCCTGGGACCATAACGCTCTGGACTTGAAATCTAACAAGGATCTAACAAATCTTTAAAAGGATGTGTATTAATCAAGGATCACGATTATTAGCAGCACCATCGACCGCATTTAACTCACGAATTACTGCATCTGATCTGTCATTAAACTGCCGAATGTTGTTTGCACTAGCATGACTTATAAGTGGCTGATAAATAAATTCACATTATAAGATGTTTACGCTCATATCGCTAACATCTTATAATGTGAATTGCGATCATATCGCTAACGTAATCATTCTAATGCCTCACTGTAAACCAGTAATATAGTCTAGTCTAGGCATTTCGAATAGAATTTGAAAAACGTTCGCTTTGTGATTAACCTCCCTCTTGTATATGACTTTTCATCTGTTGGGTATATATATATATATATATATATATATATATATATATATATATATATATATATATATATATATATATATATATATATATATATATATATATATATATATATATATATATATATATATATATATATGTATATATATATATATATATATATATATATATATATATATATATATATATATATATATATATATATTTGGATTCTATCTAATTAATTCAATGATTTCAAAATATCCAGAAATCCAAAATATTACCCACGATCCATTCTCTAGCGGAAAACATTCAAACATAAGCACCAATCTCATGGCGGTCACTGCATCTTTTACTTCACACCACTATACGACATCTCTTAGAAATTAGTCTGCACAACACTCAATAAAATCAGAAACCCTTCCACGCGCCGACCTGTAACCATATTAGATCTAGTCTCTAATATAAAATGTTTGGTGATCTGTCAGATCTACGCAGATAATATAGGTTCTTATAAGTTTCTGAGAAATTTTTTGGCAATCTCTTCAGAAATCTGGAGATTTATCCATCAAAATTATTTTCTTTATTTTTAAGTCAACTCTAGCCTATATTTTAGGCACACTAGCCTATATTCACACAGTGCTTTTTTATTTGGTGACCTATGCTGTTAAAATTACTATACCTCTATAATTTATGGCTTGTTGTATAGGCACGGGCCAGTTTTCAACAAGTACTTTTTATCTTTACGATAACTTTTTATCCTTACGATCCAGGATTGTTGAAAAAAATAAACCATTATTTTGCGATGGTTACCACCTCTTTGCAATGTTGAAGACAACGAGATATCTGACTTACAACGGTTCCTCTCACGTTTAAAAACAGCAGGAACCTTAAATGGCATCAAGGACATTGAAATCTTCGTTCTTAAGCCTAACCAAAGGTCAACCGCACCTTTGTTGTATCTTTAAAAAAGGATCGATTGAAAAACTATTTATTACTGGTGATGGCCTCTTTATGATCATATGCATACACTATATTTTCAACTGGTCAAATTTTGATAGAACTCGGTTTGAAATATTTAATTCATCATCTATATAGACTCTGATCTACTTGTATCCGTTCTTTGGTATATCCTTAAGTTTGTCTGTAAATGACCCGCCAACGCTGATAGAATCCTCATTTGCACTCGTTAGTGAGTAAAGTGAGAAAACACACCATAGTCAAAACCTTCATCTATGAACCACAGCTTCAGTTGTACAAACCAGAGTGGATCAATCGGGAGGGCGTCGTCTTCAGCTATGACAATGACAGACCATAATCACGGATCGGCCTCATATCCCCATCGTTAATTTCCTTACTAATTGTTTTCTACTTAACTTTCTTAATGTTGTAACGCTGCCTTAATAACATCTTAAAGGTTCGCGATCGACCCGATATTTGGTTTAATTGTTAAACTATGGTCGATATGGTCGTTAATTAAGCTATGAGAATTATTACACTCACAATCTCGTTAATCAAATGTTTAATAATATTGTTCAGCATAGTATAAAAGCTCGATCAATTTAAGCTATAAATTGAAAAATTTGGCCAACTTTAAAGCTCTCGAAATGCCTTATACTTAACCAAAATCAAATATGCGTTTCACTTCCATAATGAGATCACATCCAGCGCAACGAGATAATTCAACTGTTAAGTTGATTGAAGTTTCCATATTTTTTTATTTTTATATCCAAACCCAGATTTTTACTTATATACAACCAAGTGATGCTTAGCTGAGATATAATCGTAAAAACTTATCTCGTATCTAGAAAAAAAAGAAATATTTTTCATACAACACACACGCACCCTGTTTTAGTGTATGTCAGATATACATGTGTATTAGTCGTATCTTAAAAAAAAATTAAACCTTATGGCCGACAGGCTTAATACCATAATAAAATATAAAGAATATTTACTTATCATGAAATCCATAAAAAATAATTTTTTTTTATATCACGACGACATTGCGACGAGAGGGGTATAAAGGATTTCTTTAATTGTTGTTGCTGCTGCTGTATAATTGTATAAAGTAGAAAATGTATGCTGATGGGTCGTCCCATTTACATACTTTAAGAAAATTCCATTCGAATAAAACAAAACATCTTTATATATCTACCCATCGTGTTTGAGGTTTGTTAATATTTTTGTATTGTGGTTGATGATGATTGATAGATGGGTGTGAAATCTGTTGTTGTGTAACAATAATATAAAAATCTGTAGAAATCTTTTACTTTTACATAAATATACGACATGACATTTCTTATTACACTTGATTCGTTGTTGATTGTGTTAATTGTAATTGACAGGTGTAACTTGTATGTGTTCTTAATTAGACATGGTATCGTTTGAGAATATCATGTGTTATAAGGTTTCTCTAAAATTTACATACTTGAAGAATAAAACCATATGTCAGTATGCCAGAAACTTGTTAGTGCTCCAAAATTAATTTGGATATTGTATGTGCATTCCGTATTGCTTTAGAGTTGCCAAACATCGATTTTTGAAAGAATACATAAAAAAAAGCACAATTGAACATTATATGTGGGGTTGTTTGTAAATGCCTTCAGAATCATATATAAAATAGCGCATAATCGATAAACTCGGTGGTTCATCGGAATATATAGTCCAACTACAAATAAAACCTTCAATTAGTTTATTCTTTTGTAAGCCACACTGACTCCATATAATCTGGAAGATATGTTAGGTTAGGTTAGGTTGTAGTGGGTGCCTACGCACACTGAGACCGCGTTAAAAAAATTCAAGATTTTATGAAGCGTACTATTTCTATTACTGAGCTCAGAGAGGCAATTTAGAAAGTGAACCGTAGTCTCTTCACCTCTTTTTCTTCTCAGCTCTTTCAAAAGTCATACGATTTCAGACCTAGCCTTCATACATGTCCCGCAAGAAGTTAACGAGTGATTCCTGAATATTCTTTGTCCTTCCATTCTTTTGTTGAATTATTCACCCATATCTTTAAGACATGAGTGATAACACAATGCCACCTAATATATAAGTTGCTCAGTCCTGGTCCTTGAATTAGCTTCAGTCAATATATATATATATATATATATATATATATATATATATATATATATATATATATATATATATATATATATATATATATATATATATATATATATATATATATATATATATATATATATATTGCGATATCAACATATGACTATACGTCAACTAGTTCAAGAACTATTCAATAGCCGTCATATATCAGTTTGATACACGCTGCAGTAATCCAGAAAATTAACACGAGTGCGCTTTTCGTACGCGTCGCAGAAGATTTCGGCCCCGCTGCAGCTTATAGTCGGTGCTGGTTTTCTAGGAAAATCTAGTGTGTCACATGATTCGGAAACCTTCGTCAAAACCTGAAATAAGTGTAGTATAACAATTTTACACACTTTGCGACTCAATTACATTCTGCCGAAAATCTCACTGCTGTATTCCGAAAATATTGACAGGAAGATGGTGAAACCTTCAACAGTCGACCTACCACTCTTTACCGTAAGCTGGTCACAACAAGCTTGCTTCATAATGACTAGAGTTACGGCAACATAAAGCCAATACTCCAGCTATGGCTTCAAGTCCTCTCTTTTCTCAAAGACGCTATTGCACGAGTACCAATCCTCATTGGTTTTGTTCACTCTTTTAAAGTATTTGGCTTCCAACTAAGCTTTCTGTTTGAAGATATTGTCCAGAAACGCTTTATTAGAAAATGTGATAGTATTATGCCGTTCAAAGTTATACGGTAAAGCGAATCAGCAATCAGTGGCGCGTTCGTTGAATTTTCCGTCGACAGTTCAATATAAGGTGTCTTGATCATTTTCATCAGACTATAACTTCGAGGTTAGTCGAATAGGCGAGAAGCCCTCAGTCAACTAGGGACTTCCTCCTAGTCAACAAACGCTTGCTTCGCCTCTGACCAAACCACAATTACTCACGCTATCGAATTCCTGTACAGAACGCTTCGTTCGTATCAGTCTGTATCTCAGCACGTTAAGGTGCGCTGGATTTTATTGAATGAATGCCAATTGAATGCTTCCTTCCTCTAATTTTCAGAAGTAATACTTCCATCTTCCTGACTTTTCAATGATCGGCAGTGTCAAACATTTCGCCTTATGAGGAAACTGTACCTGAGGTTTATATGTCTTGCTGAGATCTGGGTCTTTTCGTTCCGAGGCACTTAGTTCAATTAGATCCTCATTTCGAAGCCTGCCGATACTTTATATGTTTACTGCTTGCACTTCTATGATGTTCTTGGTTTACTAAAATCTTGAAGACGTGTAACGGGAGAAAAAAAAATAATTCAATTGTATCTGAAACACTTTTTGTTCGTGAAAAAATTTTTTTTTAATTTTTTTTTTCTGAAACTGTTTAAACTATGAAAAAATACCTTTAGTACAGGTTTGTACTCAGATAAAATATTTTATTGAATTTTAATTTGAGCACAAGATTTTAGTGACAAGAAAGACAAAAAAGTACAAGAAAAGAGCACAAGAAAAAAATTTTAGTGTTTATTTTCATATATAAGTTTTTTCATGTAAACATTTTTTTATGTAAAAATATTTTTCACCGAATTTAAAATTATATTTTGTAATAAATTAGTGCATTCATTGCGTCTCTTAAACCGACATTCCTTTTATATGCCACAAAAACGGGTTCTATCAGGTTGTCTCATAAATTTTTTATGAGACAAACTGATAGAACCCTATGCTCTATGTAAGCTGAAACTAGTCAGATCATTGTTGGTTTTGTGCCTCTGAAGATGCACGATCTAGTTCTGTTCTTTATACGCCTAGATCAACAATCTTGTACTTGCGGTTCTTGAATCAGACCTGTCCTCACACCATTTAGTAAGCCCCAGGAGATGAGCTGCTGAATCATTGATTATTTCGGTGGTCATCTTCCATTGATACCTTTCGCCTAGTTAGATTAAATCTTCCTCGACTTTAAACACACCATATACTAGGCTACAGGGCTCGTTTGTATATATCTTTAGAGTCATCGAAACCAAAATTAGCCTTTGCGATAGATCTTTGGTTGATTATTTTTCAATTTTCCGTGGGAATTATAGTATTACGTGTCTTAATCATTTTAAGACTATAACTTCGAGACTAGTCGAATAGGTGGGAAGCCGTTGACTGATAACTAGAAACTTCCTCCTGGTTAACAACCGCTAACTCCACCTCCGGCCACACCACAACCTTTGCAGGTAAGGTGCTCTGGATTTTCTGAAATTTTTCAGTAGTTGTATAGTCCATTTTCCTCACTTGTCCTAACTTGATCGCCAATGTCAAACATTTCTCTTTTATGAGGTAACTATACCTGAGTTTATATGTCTTCCTGAGATCTCTGTCTTTACATTCCGAGAGACTTCTAGATGATACTGCTTATATTTTTTGCCCCATGTTACAGAATTTGCTGATCCGTAGGTAGCTAAAGAGTCCTAGTAATCTTATTGAGAAGCTTCTGTTTGAACAACGTATTGTAGTTGAAACAGATCCTTATGTCGAACCCTGTCGACCGTGTATATGTTTACTGCTTGCACTTCTATGATGTTGTTGGATTGCCAAAAACTTGAAAACATGTAACGGAAGAGTATAAAAAAAATAATTCAATTGTATATGAACAATATTTTTATCCGTGAAAAAAATTTATTAGAATTTTTTTTTTCTGAAATTGTTTAAACTGTAAAAATATAAGATAAGATATTTTATTGAATTTTAATGTGAGCACAAGATATGTAAAAACAAATTAAGTGTTTTTTTCCATATAAAATTTTTTTCACGTAAAACATTTTTTTCACGTAAAAATATTTTATACAGAATATCGACTTAAAATTAAATGTTGTTACTAGATTTCGAATCATTTTCGTTTATTTCTATTTAAAATTATACCTAAACTCAAATGTCTAACTCGACATACAATATTTTTTTCACGCCAGGAAGTTATTTCAAACATAAACGAAGCTCAAACCCCTAAAAGTGTAAAGAATCCTTATTATAGAGTAATAAGGATTCTTTACACTTTTAGGGGTAACTTCAACCCCAACGTATACTTCAACCCCAAATTACAGCGAGAATTAATTGGTCATTCGTGATCTGTGATATTTTTGTCTACAATCGTCACCGAGCTTCGTCTTAATATCTTAATTCCATTTCAACCTTCGTAAATGTTCAGCATTACGTACGTATATACACTCAAAACATAAATTGTATGTTGCATGAAAATAAATTACAATTCGACTGCTGTATTTAAATCGACCAATTATAATTTGCATGCAATTTTATCATTTTTTATGCTGCATGTTGCAATACACGTAATAAATTTAATTAAATTTATTGAAACAACAATTTATTGAATTATTATTATACGTCGTGTTATGTAATTTTTGATATTGATTTTTTTTCACTCAACACACACCGGACGATACCGTCCGCTCGCGTAATCAAGTCATTTTGGACACAATCTCGTATTGGAAATTAGTAAATGGTCATAAACTTTTACTTTTTACTCAAGTGATTGTAATATGCGGTATACTACACGACTGTATATTGCATTAATAGACCTTCTATATATTGGATATGTCCTAACATACAGACATTCGATTCCCATAGCTCACACGCACACTCACATATAGTGTATCTCAAAACACGATTTGATCGATAATTTGTTGAAGGCAAAACTCATCAAACGTCGTCGTAAAATTTAATTCGATTTTTATTTAAATTCGTCTTTTGTGTGAAAAGACGCTGATGAGATGAGCGCATAAAATATATGAATGAATTGGAAAATGAAAACTCGTTAATAAACATACATAACATTATATCGTGTATATGTACTTTTATTTTTCAAGAACCGGCCGATAATTAAGATTAAAAGATGAAACTTGAGAAATGGAAATTATACTTACATATATGTTGTTGTAAATGATTTGCTGGCGGCGTTTAAGCGGTAATTACACATCTCACCGCAGTGTTTAGAAGCGATAGTGCATATATAAAATTAAACACTTTCTTATTTTATGATTACCGTGGTAAAATCTCTACTTATGATTTGACCTACATGGACGAATAATTCGACCTCAACTGTATACTAATTTCATACATGACTGAGATCTAACGGGTTGTCACCTTTCTTTACGACTATCGACTTTGATCTGAATATTTCATTTAGTTTTGTTTTTTTTTTTCGATTATAACTTATAAGTTTATTGAACTTTCTTGATTTAATTTTTTATTGTTTAATTTACACGTTTGAGTGATTTTTCGATAGTTTTGTTGTTCTATTCGATACGACTATGTATTTGCATTCTCGGATTATATAGAATTGAATTTCAATACACATAACCGCACGTATCTACAGTTATTCTAAGTGTTTGAGTATGTATGTAGTCATAGTCATATCTTAATCGGCGCAAAGATCGCGGTTTTTACAGATCAATCAAAATGTTTATCATTGAACCGATCGGCGATATATTCAAATGAAAATTGGTTTAATTTTATTGAACACGTAAGGAAGTGAAATGAATAATTTGCGACAAGATCACATCTAAAATTAAGATCGTTGTGTCGAAATTTATAATGTCTTGAGTGAAAGTGAAATTGTGAAGAGTAGTTTTTATGTCTTAAATGCGCGATTTTGACACCGCATACAAATTAGATAAAGAGATTTTATACATATCGATCGACTATCGTAACTGGCGTGAGGTGTGGTCAAATTTTTAAACTTTCTTATTTTACTTTGTAATACGATTTGTAACATAATTTGATCAAAATAGCAACAAGCGGCGTCTTAATCATAATTTATGTAACTCGATCGGAAGACGAAGTTTCTTGAACTCATTAAAGTACGCTAACTAACACTTTTGTTTGGAGAGCTGAGACTCTAACTTAACCCTAACCTAAATTATAATTTTTCTGGTATGTTGCAATTTTCGTAATGACCATTTAGTGGTTTAAATATCGAAATTTCATATAAATGAAAGTAATTTGCTCCTCGAATTAATAAAGCACTCGAATGGTCATAGTGAAAAGGTTAATGCAACTCGTTATGGTACTATCAACAGACTTAGTTCACATTATTCCTCATCGAATTGAGTACAGATCAGAACGTTCTTAGTATAATAAGTATATTATTTTTATAATTCGCTAGAACCGTATCACACATATACCAAACAAACACTTTCAATTCCAAAAGACTAAACGTCTATCGACACTGATGTCACTCAATGCCACCACGGTCGCGAGTTCATGCCGTAGCCGCCATCCACATATCATTCAGCACGACACTCAGTTTAACATTGGTGACCACCAATTGCTCAGGTCATGGCTATCCAAGCACGGTATTTCTTTCTTTAATATTAGCTCAAACGGCTACTTACTGTCACCAATGGGTTTACCTATTTAATTCGTATGTCCTTTATGTTTGGGACGGCACTCCGATGAATGACATTACACCGTTCAACGAGGTATTAATTACTACATGGCTTTAATGCAGAAATTTTGTTACATATATTTTTGAAACAGTTTCCAGTAAACCTGTCTAAACTGTTCATTAATCTTCATAGGATCTTCTTGAAAATATAGAACTTTAACAAAATACGTGTTTTGTAAATCTCAAGAAAATCGTGAACGATTTTTTTGCTGGGTAATTATTCCAAACATGGTTTTGGATAAGCGCCATGAGATGAGGTTGACATATATCACTTGGTGATGACCGTTGAAGTGATTTTCGATCAGCTCAGGATATTGGCCGAAACGATTTTTAGAAAGGATTAACCGGAATTTTTAGAAGACTTAAATTTTCCTGCGTCCTGTGTCTATAAATAGAACTAGCTCAATTTACTTAAGGTTAACTGATAGGCCCTGATCATGACACCAGATAACAACTATATCATTCGCCATTAACTCACTTAAAAGTAGAGATAAAACAACATCTTGAAGACATTTCTTCCGGGCATTCATGGTAGTTGTATCATCAGGTTGCGAGAACTCTCCATGCCATGTCTTTCTCAGCTGTGCAGACTATCAAAGAGCTTACTGTTTGAATTTCAATCCGTTCAATGAATTAATGAAGTGCTGTTTCAAAAAATGTATTTTTACAAATCTTTAAAGTTAAAGCAATTTTATTGCTTCTGAATCGCAGCAGTGTTGCCCATAATGTCGGTTAAATGGTCGGTCTAACCATTAATTTATTATTAAATGAAATACCGGCCCTAATTTTACTGGATCCATTAAATACTATACGGGTTGTAGCAGTCTCACTGGATTCCTTTAGCACCGAATGATACGGTAAATAGTAATGCTCGTCTTCATTACGCTCATCCTGATCGGGATGAATCTCAACTAGATGCCCCATCTCTAAATATTCCCTCATTATTTTGACACACTGTTCTCTCAAGTCTTTGTCTTTTGCTAATTTGCGCTTCAATAATAAAAATCGTTGTACTGCTACTGTTGAAGAATTGCCCAATTTCGCTTCCACTTTATTAAATGGAAGTTGAACCACGTATCTCCCATTTTGCTCCCTTTTATGTGTTTTGCAAAAAAGCTCTTCATATTCAACATCTTGTGGTGATTCTATAAGGGCTTGTGTCATTTCCTCCATCTCTCAGAATTTCCTCAAAGTCCTGTCCACATCTACCATCCAATTATTAATATTTTTCAGTGGTTTAGGTTGCCCAGACACTACCCAGCCAAATATTGTATTTTGCATAATAATTGAATTAAATTGTTTTCGCTCATTTTCTAAAATGGTGAAGAATTTATCGGTTCTGATTATTTGCTGTCTTTTGGAAATCTGAATCAGCCAATGCTAAATTCGCAAATATTTTATTGTCTCTAACATTAAAGTTACCACTAGGTATACTGGATGGTAGTTTGTTAATTATTAATGCATGGACTTCTATTTGAGTTTTTGGATTATGAATTGATCCCATTACAAGAATAGTCTTTCCTCTTGATTTCACTGAATTGGCTGTTTTTCCAGTATTGGTAATATTTGCTGTTTCTCTCTGTAGTTGTAGCCGCTGTGCACATTTCTCAGAAACAAAGGATGATTGCGATCCTGAATCCAGCTAAATTCGGCATCGTCGGTTATTTCCGCTTCAATCTTTGATGAACACGATCGCTGTTGGTAAGATGGCTTGTTGTTGATTGCAATTGGATGATGTCAATTTTTCAGATTTATTTGTTGAGTAAACATTTCCAACATCAATGTCTTTATTGATCTAATCTTCTGACTCCGGATGCAGTGTTATATGATGTCTACGCCTAGATAATTTACAATTATATCGCGATTTACACACTATTGATTGATGTGTGAACGATAAACAATTGAAACATAATTTCTTTTCGACCGTGAATTGTCTATACGTTCTGGAATTGACAGCTCTTAAAATTGGTCACATTTTCCAAGGTAATGATCACCCACACATAAAGGACACGAATTTTTAATAAAGTGCGTCGTCATAGCACTTACTCTTTTCATATCACCAGTTTTCGGTTTTAAAATGGAGCTAAGACTCTCCAACGCATCACCTCTTTTATTTAGAAACTGGAACAATTGGTTTAATGAACGGAAATAAGTTTCGGCTATCTCACGGGTCCGTGCTTCTTTTGAATTATCGTCAAGCTTGTTCACTAGAATATATATCAGCCACGGGTCTCGTGCTTCAGCTTGTTCCTCAAGTGTCTTCAAACCCCGAATTACCTCATTGGATGTATCGGTTAAATGACGAAGTGATTTCGTATTACCTTGCTGTAAGTGCGGTTGTAACATAAACTGGTTCAACAATGTGTTGACCACATGCTCCTGTTTGTTATATCTAGATTTCACCTTATCCCAAGCCTCGTCATAGTGAGGTTCAGTAACGGTAATATGGCTGATCAATGCGTATGCGTCTCCTTGAAGCAGGCCCTTTAAATACTGCAATTTATAAACCTTTGAAATCTTTGTATTATTATGGATCGATGCTTCAAACAGGTCACAAAACGATGGGAATTCGCTATGATTTCCGATTTCTTGACATTTGGAGAATAAATTAATGATGAAGTGATCTATCTACCCTAACCGCTCTAAATATTTCAGTCGAAAGTGTTTGGCCTAGTCATATCTATAGGCTTGCCATCCTTCAGTATGTGCCTTCCTTCATAATTTATTAGAACTTACATTAAAGATATGTTCTAAGGTGGTCCATGGTGGTTAGCGGTTCACCAGTAGGTTTACATTTTTTTTTGTCCTGGTGTTTCTATAGAATTTTATTTT